>CM028131.1:497950000-498360000 GCA_016271365.2 Neoceratodus forsteri
AGTGCAGATGTGTCCAGTCCAGAGAAGACGTAGCCGCCGTCCTCCAGAGTTAAGTATGGGGTAAGGGGTGTGGGAGGTGGGTGCCTAAAGGAGGGTGGGGATGGGGGAGGGGACATGGGGAGATGACAGAGTCCATTTTCTTTTTGCAGGTTTAATTAAAAAAAGACATCAGGGGCCTGTTTTTTTAACAGGTACATCATACATTTGGGGACATTGGGAATGGCTACCCAGTGTCCCACACTGTCGGGGCTACTGCCGATGTGGGGATTGGGCATCTCACTGCGGTAAACATAATAACAGGGACAACAGCAATACTGTTGGAGGATATACTGGGAACACTGGGAGTGGACTCCCAGTGTTCCACAACAATATTGGGAATTTTCCACAGAACTGGGGACACTGGAGTGGGCTGCCCAGTGTCCCACACTGTCAGTGGGAGGGGCTACTGCCTACACTGGGACTGGGTAACCCGTTTTTGGCAGTGATTTAAATTATTAATATTCCTCGGCCCTCTTCCCTTAGGAGACGTAAAGGGAAAATCATAATTATTTGGTAAACACTTGATGTTAACCAATCGGGACTGAGGAATCCAATTCTGAGGTCTGTTTGTTCCCAAAATGAGCAGGGCTATTGCCTGCAAATCCCCCACCACATATTGCCATACTGTCACACGGGCAAGTGCAGACACAACAAAAGACATGGTCAGATATTTCCTGAAATTTCTGTGATATTTCCAGAGAACTCTCATGCTTTCTGCAGTTCCACAGTAGGAGCAGCAGAGAAAACTTTTCAGAAAGTTTGGGAAATATCCAATCATGTTTGTGGCTATTACTGTAGTGTCAGGATTCTGCCACATCCATGCACACACTACCACCTGAAAAACATGTTTCAGGACCACATGCCCAAGAAATAATGACAGGAGCGTGTTCCTCGTTCTCAATTAGGTAAACACAACTGTTAGTGTTTACCTAGGGCAGTATTTTTAAATATTTAAGTTTTCCACCCTCACTAACTGCAAAAGATGGCAAAAATAGTAACTGAAACTGAAATTGCAAACAGTAGCGTGCGAATGGCAAATGACATTTACCATTGCAATTTACTATTTGAATGGTAAATGTTATTTACTGTTCGAACAGCTGTTGTGCATCTAACAAAAATCATAATAATTAAAACATGATAATTTTTTTTTTCTGAAATTTCTGTTTATGCTCATTCCCCAAGCGTCCAGTCTCCACTCCTTTAGAGATAACACCACAGTATGCCACTCCACAACCTGCCTGGTCCACCACCTAGTCCCCTTGGAGCCTTGGTATACCCCCAGGTGGGTATGAGGTGTGGCTACTACACCTCGACATTCAACTTCGTTGGACTTCTGATGGATTGCCAGGCAGGTGTGGGCAATCAGGGTCTCTACACTGTGCTCCTTCATCTAGGAGGCCGGCCGCTGATTTTCCCTGTTCTGGGGTAGTGGTGCATGCCCAGACATCATTGCATCACCACCGAGATCGCCACTCCCCATCACCTGAAGTTTGCTGTACACCTGCCATACGCTGACTTCTGCCAGAGGCTAGTCAGGCACTGAGCATGGCCCCCTCCTGGGAGGAGAGCTGTCCCTCAGATGCTCAACCCTCTCCCTCCCTGCCAACCCCGGCAACCCAGGCTCTTTCCCAAACCGGGTTGCTGGCATGGATAATATATTTTAAAACCAAACCAATAAAGGCACACCCTTGGCACACACCCCATCATCCATGAAAATATCAGAGGCAAACTTAATTCTGTGTGTGCTGTACATGAGAGCAAAAATCCCATGTTATCCTATGGGGAAAAAGTTACTTTTGGGTTTCTGACCACATTATATCTCCACAGCCATAACAGCTACCATCATGAAACTTTCTACATCTTGTGTCACTAGCAACATGACAGCACATACCAATTTTGGGTTATTTGGTTGAAAAATGACAAAGTTATTAAGATGCAAAAATTGAGATTTAACATTGAAAGGCTGTACCAACCCTAACTGTAAAGGTGCTATAGCACCCTTATATATATATATATATATATATATATATATATATATATATATATATATATATATATATATATATATATATGTATGACAAAGAACCTCTGTCTTAAACACTGAGGCAAGGGTTACCCAAGGGCATTTGGCTGGGAAGCCAAGTTTCAAGAAAATACAAAATCACGCACATGCCCACACAATGCAAAGCATCATGGGCTGCATATGCAAATCACCACAGAATGTTATGCTGGTTCAACTTTAAGCAGAATTGCATGGTGCGAAAGGCCTCTCACACAGTTTGCAAAGGGTCCTACCAGGACTCATCAGTATGCCTCGTCTGTTTGACACCCCAGTGGAATGAAACAGCTACCCTAAGACAGTCTGTCTGGTTATGTTGTAGTGAACCCATTAAAATAAAAAACTATTTAAATGACAAAAGAACCTCTGTCATAAACACTGAGGCAAAGGTTACCAGAGGGCATTTGACTGGGAAGCCAAGTTTCAAGAAAATACAAAATCACACATGCCACACAATGCAAGCATCATGGGCTGCATATACAAATCACCACAGAATGTTATGCTGGTTCAACTTCAAGCAGAATTGCATGGTGCGAAAGGCCTCTCACACAGTTTGCAAAGGGTGCTAACAGATGACATAGACACGTGTTTCATCCTACCAGGACTCATCAGTATGCCTTGTCTGTTTGACACCCCAGTGGAATGAAACAGCTACCCTAAGACAGTCCGTCTGGGTTATGTTGTGTGAACCAATTAAAATAAAAAACCACAAAGACAAAGAACCTCAACACAGAAGTTCTTTAAACTAAATTTTGTACACAATGGGTTCCACAACAAACGAACATCTTAGAATGCTATTTCATTCACTGGGGTATCAACCACGAAAAGACATACTGAGTCTAATGAGATGGCTACGTATCTATCAGCACCAACACAACATGGCTTTCGACTCATCTGTTCTGCAAGGGTGAACCAGCCTCTTTGATACTGTGTGTTACATATGCCATGTCTTTGCATTAATGGTGTGTTTTTGTATTTTCTTGAGAGCTACCTCAGCCAAATGCCGCTGAGGCAACACTAACACTGATACACCTGAAAGATGACTTTATCTTTTAAATAGTTTTTTATTTTAATGGGTTCACTACAACATAACCCAGACAGACTGTCTTAGGGTAGCTGTTTCATTCCACTGGGGTGTCAAACAGACGAGGCATACTGATGAGTCCTGGTAGGATGAAACACGTGTCTATGTCATCTGTTAGCACCCTTTGCAAACTGTGTGAGAGGCCTTCGGCACCATGCAATTCTGCTTACAGTTGAACCAGCATAACATTCTGTGGTGATTTGTCATATGCTGCCCATGATGCTTTGCATTGGGTGGGCATGTGTGATTTTGTATTTTATATATATATATATATATATATATATATATATATATATATATATATATCTTGCAAAAACTTTGTTAATGCATCAGTTTGGGTTGGCGTGACAAAAGTATGTAAATGAGGCATTGGGTTGAGCCCCTAGCCCTACCACCCCAGCCTTCACACCAACAGGCATCAGGGTGTGCCATTGGTCATTAAGCCCAACTCTCACCCATTCCATGTGTAAACTGGCTGACATGGAACAGTATAGGAGAATGGGGTGAGAGTTAGGTCTAACGATTCATGGCACACCCCAATGCCTGTTGGTGTGTGGAGGATGGGGTAGGGGGTTAGCGCTCAACCCTAATGCCTTATTTCCATAATTTTGTCACTTCAACACTAACTGATGTATTAATGAAGTTTTTGCAATTTATTTCCTCACTTTTTGAGATAGTATAATAGTATCTTATTTTACTGTGGGAGCACAGGGTCCTTTGGATCCTGTGCTCCCATCCTCCATCCAGATAATACAACAGTATCCATATGTCACAGAGGGTGCCATGCACTCCCATCCCTCTATCAAGATAGTACAACAGTATCCATGTGTCACAGTGGAAGCACAGGATCCTTTGGACCCTCTGCGTCCTATCCCTCCTCAGATGCACAATATGTATGTAGCTGTGGAAACACAGGAGTCTCTGGCCTCTGTGCCTCCACACATTAAGTTATGAGCAGGCATAGTGAAATTGCAACAAATAGTCATAAGTATGCAATCTTAAACAATTTTCACCCCAAATGTTCAACATAACCTACTTATCATCTCACCACATGTACCTACTACAGAAAACTTTCAAAACCCTGTTGAAATGTAATTCTGCACAACAATAATGCTGTTTAGTGCCAGAGGTGCAGTAAAACATTTTGGAAGCATTTAAAAATTACAGCTGTACTGTTCATGAGGTGGTATGAAGAAATGGTAATGTTGAAAATCTGGATTGAAAACATAAAAATTGGCAAAGTTACAAGTGTGCATAGAAATTAGGTAATGCACACTCATAACGCGTCATTTGTTTAACTTTTGCACCTAATTTTCAACATGGGCTTTTTGGAACCTCCCTCATGAGCAGTGGCACTGTGATTTTGTTAATCCATCCTGAAAGTTGATTTTGCACAGTGACCATGCCATTCTGTGCACAAGTGTGAAAACACATTTCAGGCAGGATGTGAAAATTACAGCTGTACTGTTCATAAGGTGATCTGAAAAATGACAATATTGAAAATCTGGAGAAAAATATTACAAATTAGCAAAGTTACGAGTGTGCATAAACTGCGCAACACACACTGTAACACAGTTATTTTTGGAATATTTTCACCAATTTGCAACATGGGCTTTTGGGACCCCACTTTATGAACAGTGGCACTGTCATTTCATTAATCAGTCCCAAGGGTGATTCCACACCATGACTGTGAAATCACCCTTGGGACTGAGAAACAAAATTACAGTGTTCATGAGGTGGGGTCACAAGAACCCGTGTTGAAAATGTGAGCCAAAATTCCTAAAAATGGCTGAGATAGCAACCTAAGTTGAAACCCCAACTGACTGCCATTATACTGGCCTCTAATCTTTGAGCCTTCAGTTTGTGGTCTGGCTTTGAAGAGTGCAGATGTGTCCCAGTCCAGAGAAGATTGCTGCTCCTAACCTGCAGAGGTAAGGGTAAGTGGGGGTGCAGGGAGGTGGGTGCACAGAAGGAGGGTGGGATGGAGGAGGGGACTTGGGAGACAATGAGGGAATGTTTTCTTTTTAGCAGGTTTTAAAAAATGAAAGATGTCGAGGCAGTTTTCTTTATTACAAGGACTATGCATTGTTTGGGGACACTGGAGTGGGCTCCCCAGTGTCCCACACTAACGGTGCTGGTGGTGCTAGTGCCGACATGGGATTAGCCACCCATTTCGGCAAAAAACTTCAATTGAATGAAAATATTTTGGGACACGGGAGTGGGCTTCTAGTGTCCAACACTGATGGTGCTGGCAGGGGCTAGTGCCGACATGGGGACCAAGCACCCCATGTCAGCCAAAATCCCAGCTCCCAAGTCAATCCTTGTTCATGATCCATCAGAATCCCTGTTCATGAGCTAATCCCGGTTCATGAGGTAGGGTCATGTGACCCTCTCCTCATGAACAGGGATTTTGCCAGCTCATGAATAGGGATTGGCTCACAAACAAGGATTTCAACAGCTCATGAACAGGGGCTGGTCTCACAAACAGGGATTTTAAATTAAAATAAAAAATATTTTTATTTACATAAAAGAAACCAAAAGCATAGGCGGGTAGAGGATCTACACCTAACCAAAACCCATGCTTTGGTTTCTCCATAAAACATCCCTGGTGGAAGTTTTACATTTCAGTTGTCTACCCTCGCTAAGTGAGAAAACAAGATGGTGGCTTCGTGAAGAGGATTTTTTCTCACGAAGAGAGATTTTATAATTCCCTAATAATGAGGCAACAAAATCCTTGATCGTGAGTCAAATCCCCTTTCACAAAACATACATATATTCCAAAGACTAAACTGAGCATGCTGAGAACCTGATATTCAAAATTAAATAACTTTGGAACAGATTAAGATTTTTCACCAAACCAGTGCTGGATTGTTCTTTCAGGCAACCTCTTTCTACCCTGAAAACTGCAGACCAAAATTCTAAATGGTGTGTCCAGAGTGCAATGGGCAAAACTCAGCAAAAATGGGAGAAAAAGGCGAAAACACATTTTGTGGCGCTTTGCTGCATGAAAACCACAAAACTGATCAAAACGCAACATAGCATATCAAGAGACCTACCCCATGGGCTAGTGCATTCCAAATTTTGTGCTAATCCGCTGAACGATTGCAAACTTATTAGCATGCAAAATTTGGGGTTTAAAATTAAACTGCCTACTCAACCCTAACTAAAGGGATGGACTGTGTGTGTTTGTGTATATATATATATATATATATATATATATATATATATATGTACACACACACACACACACACACACACACACACACACACACACACACACACACACTAGGGTGAGCTGATAACACATAAAATAAAACACATATCGCTCACCCCAAATGCAGCCAACTGACATTTGTCACACTGCAGTGTGATAAATGTGCCAACTGACATTTATCACACTGTGCCTACCTCATCAGAGAGTGATAAATACAGCCAACCGACATTTATCACACTCTGTTTACCTCATCAGCATTGATTTCAACTGTGTTGATCTCACCCAACAACACTCAGATTCTACTTAAGTGGTGGAACTGCTTTCATGAAGTTAATGACAAGAATGTAGCTCACTTGTCACACCTGCACATGCAACTCCCTCTTTCACTCTTATCTTGTGCACTCTATGAAAGCCCTAAAGCAAGCAACCAGCAGCCTGAGTTTCATACTGGAAAAAGCCCAGAGAGCAAAGCTTTCCACATCCACGGACACCTCAACTACTGTACCAAGGAAAACAGCCTGCTTCACCCAAATGGCAAGACAGTGTTTCACTTTGTTTTAGCAGAATTTTTTTGTCTAGTATATTCTTCATTTATTCCACAAGATGAACTGAAATGAAAAAAGAAACATATTCTGAAACCCCTATTGTATAAATCACATACATGATGTGCAGATGCGATATGGAAAACATTCTCACTCCTGCAGAATGAGCTCTGAATACTCTCACTCATGCCTTTGGCACCTGTGAGTATCCAGAACCCACATGCAGGAGTGAGAATATTTTTCCATATCACACTCTGCCCATCATGTGTTATATATATGTAGATAGATAGATAGATAGATAGATAGATAGATAGATAGATAGATAGATAGATGTGTGTGTGTGTGTTTGGTGGCCAGGAATTGATGATTAAGAATGGGTGGGTGTTCAGTTGGGGGATCACAAGACAAGTGGGAATTTATGATTAATGATGGGTGGGTGTTTAGGCAGTAGAGGTTACCAGTCAGCACCAGAGAATTTATGATTAATGGGTGGTCGATTGGGGGTGGGCGGCGGTTAGTGGGCACAATATGTAAGACCCGTCTGGGGAGGCAGTCATTAGCAGTGCACTATTGGTTACTTACTGCCTCTTCAAATGTACCAGTATGCTGGTGCACCCATATGTAAGGCACTGTCGATTGGCATGTAGTATAGTCAGTCACAAATGGGTTAGTGACTTGCTAACTATGCCATCCAATACAACATTTTGCAGTCCTTCCTTCTTTGGGCCTAAAAGTGTTGTTAGCAGTTGCTAACCCAATTTTGGTGCCAATTCTCATTCCAATACTGTAGCCATGATATCTAAAATCGGAAACAAGCCAAGTTAGATGAAATGGTCATTCAGATAAATTAAAGCTGCAAGTTCAGTTCTTCCAGAGAATCAAACACCTAAAATTTCTGGTGTTCAGTTCTCATGAATGTTATTGAAGTTTTGGCTCAAACTTAAAGTTTTGGTTCAGTTGGTGCAAAACAGTGAAACTGGCAAACAGCTAAACCAATCAAACAGGCAAACAGTTGAACCCAAAAGAAACAAAAATGTTGCACTCCCAGCCAGTTGGTGTCGAATTTAGTTGATTTATTTAGTGCAAATAAGCAAGTCAGTGCCTGGGTGCAGGTACAGTAAACTCAAGAAGAGCACCAAGACCCCTTTACATATTACGTTACGCTAATGCTTAGTTGAACCTTTCCTGTACCTCCCTCCCCATCTTCCCTATACTCTCCCACACCAGAGCTGGCTAGTGGCCAGGTGTTTGGCACTTATCTTCTGTGGAGGGAGGGTGCGACTCATCCAATACATAAATACTCCCTGCCAGCTGAATACAGAGCATCACTGACATTGGCTGTAAGACATCCACTTTCCCACACTATGAGCTATAGTGGAGAAAGGGTGCAGCCATAGTAATCCCATCAATAGCACAAGGGACAGTTGGAATCAGTTTAAAAGCAAATTATCACCTAATCTTCTTTGTCCCCAATGGCTCTTCACATGTTGAATTCCAAAGCTAGGACAGTTAGGGACTGAAAGGGAACAGTCACTACCAAGAACCCCATACTCAAGTGTGGGGCTAGTCTCAATATGCACTTTGTGTGCAAAACATATTAGTTTACTTGCTGTTTCCTGTTGTATAGTAGATTTTATCAGACTAATTTTGCTTAGTTCTAGGCTGACATTTTCTGTTACTACATGTTGTAGGTGTGGGTGACCATGTGAGCTGAACAGCAGTAGACACAGTTGTGGGTAAAAATCAGCAAGTATATTATTTTACTTCAGCATAGTTCTTCTTTAGCAAGACATGTTTATAACAGCGAACTGGTATGACAAAAGAAAATATAAATGGCAAACACAAATAATAACATGAAATCTCTGGGCATATGGCTAGAAAGGGCTAGCTATCCCAGGTGTTCTGCTTCAATACCTAGAGCAATGCATAGAGCTTCCTGAAGTCTGTCTCCAGACCCAACACCTATCTAACTCACAGTTCAGCTGACAGGGTTTTATACAAAAAGCTTTAAAATGTGATGCGCCAACTCCACCCATACAATTATCTAACACCTAAAACTCTTTCAGCATATCTCTTAATTTGATCTTTTCAGCATTTTTATACTTTAATGCATCATTCTAAACTATACAGTGAAACACATCAATTTTGTAAAGTAAATCAAGAATTATACAGAGAACATCCTCTGAAGCACCACCACCAAGCAATTAAGCATTAGTTATATGAGTGAACAATGGCCGGTTGGCGCTTATAGCACTAGGGCACAGTGGCAGGCAGCAAGGTTCTCTACAGTTTTTGACCCAAACCCCAGCCAGGAAAATAAAAGGTAATGCAAACACATCTTTTGTTCTAGATGACAAAAAAGGGAAACGTAGTTGAAACCTAATTAAACTACTATTTGGTCTAAACCTAACAGAACTACACTTTATGGCCTTTTTCTGAAGTGTTTTATCTTGTTTGATTGTAGTTACAGCGAAAGGTGGGAAGAACAGCTCCTGACCGAAAACCTACATTTTCAGCAGTGTCCTGCAATGTGCTTACAAAAGTGCTTAACCTGGTTTTAAACTAGCCTTGCAGTTACTCCGAATGCATGGCATAAAAGGTGAGCAGGCAAGGAACTAAGCACTAAGTAGTGTCAGTGGCTCAGTAGGTAGCACACTCACCTCTGAGGCCATGAGATCAAAGGGCTGTGGGTTCAGTTCCCACATCTGGCACTTGGGTTAATATCCCAGTACTGACACTGTAGTGCAGCATGAGAGGGTGCTGCACTTTGAGGTGCCGCCTTCAGATAAGATGTTAAACCGAGGTCCCATCTGCCTGGATTGGTGGTAGTTCTGGTGGATGTTAAAGATCCCATGGTACTTATTGAAAAGAGTAGGGAGATTTTTATTATGAACCAAAACAAAGTACAATAAAATGAAGAAACATACAGTAGTCAATAAACAATCAAAAACGATCAAAAACCAATGGGAAAAACCAACATAAATCAAAACAGCATAGAAATCATACAGTTGAAAACAAGGGAAAGAAAAAACTGAAAACATCATCCCACCCATCCGATATCTTTCCATAAACAAGTACCTACTTCATCTCCTAAAGTTCGGAGTTCATATTCATAAAGTTTATCTAGCTCTTCCTGTATAAGAAAAATAAATCTTGCATCTGTATCACTTTATTTTGAAGAACTCATAGACACCTAGCTTACCAAATATGCCATTTGATACAAGCCAACATCACAAAAGCAGTACTTCTATGCCATTTTTCCCACAGCCCGTAATCTGACCCAAAACTAGGATATTATTAGTCATATTGCAAAACAAAGGTTCTCCCCACCAGTGTGCCAAGGCATGCCAAAATTTTTGTAATAGTACAGTTAAAAATAGATACTGAATAGTCTCAACCTGTCCCTGGCAGGAGTGTTCCTGACAAAACCTGTCTATTGACTGTTTATGCTTATGATTGCCCTTAACATTAAGCTTTTGAAGAGCACAAACCAAATCATATCCCTCATTTTGAAGGGATCCTAGGTTCTATTATACTTGCCAATAACAAGGCAGTATCAATATCTTCGAGACCTGAAACAAAGGTTCATCATAGTAACAAGGAACAATAACTGAAGTGTAAAAAGATTTCCTCTCATGAGAAATTAACCAACCAAGTTCAACTTTCCACAGTCTTGTATATTTCAGAGTGTGTCTTATATAAATGGGAAGTTGTTTTCTGAGGAATGCCACTTTCCCTACCCCACGCTGATAAGAAAGGTTGCCCCCACAGATCCATACACAAACTTCCCATCACATCAGTCTCAAGCAACATGGGTCTAATTGATCCATAAAAGAAATTACTAAAGAAGTAAACAATGGGATTAATCATACCAAGTCCACCAGATTTCCAAGGTCTATATGTATGAGCCCTCTTCACTGATTTCAGATGACTGCCCCATAGTAGCTGAAAGAAAAGACTC
The DNA here is from genome assembly GCA_016271365.2 of Neoceratodus forsteri. Classification (NCBI taxonomy): domain Eukaryota; kingdom Metazoa; phylum Chordata; order Ceratodontiformes; family Ceratodontidae; genus Neoceratodus; species Neoceratodus forsteri. The sequence continues at coordinate 497,960,900 of CM028131.1, forward strand.
ATAATTTTTGCATGCATTGTAAATGGCAAGGGAAAATGCATGAAATATACAAAATAGAGGAGCAATATAAGATTTCAAAAGAAATACACGTTTGTCTTGCCATTTTCCAAGATTGCCATTTCATGACTTTTTGATATGCAGCATCAATATCGAATCCAATTAGACTGTATGGCCTCCTGAGAGCCAAATAAATACCCAGTATTTTCAGTGCACCGTTACCACAGGAATAATAAAGTATCTAACTGCAAAGCAGTACCCAAAACCAATACCTTACTTTTTCAGTATTAATCCTTATGCCAGCACAAGTCTGTAAAGTTTGTCGATTTGTAAGAATTTTTCTGCCAGAATCCAAATCTGCCACAGAGAACACACAGTCATCCGCATAAGCCAAAACCTTCTGAAAAATATTACCCTCCACTGTGGCAATGGCCAATATGTTAATGTCAGTTTCTATCAGTCATAACAAAGGATCCAAACCAAAGACAAACAACAAGGACTCAAAGGGCATCCCTGACGAACTCCAACTTGAAAGGTACCAGGAAACCCAAATGTCCATTAATCAATGGCGTAACCTGTGCAGACATGCACAACGCTTTGTAATAAATCTAGAAACAGAGGAGGAATACCATAATGACGTAATACTGCCCATATGTGATCGTGATGAATGGCATCAAATGCCTTTTCTTGATCTAATGAGAGAAGATAGCCAGATCATTTTATTTGTAAACCTTGATCTATAATTTCCCTAACATATATAAGATTATGTGTAATGTTCATACCAGGAACAGCACACATCTGTGTAGGAATTAGTAATTTATTTGCAACCTTAGAGAGACGATGTGATAAAAATTTATAATCTGAAGACAATAAACTTAATGGTCTCCAGTTATGCAACAATGTTGAATCACCTTCTTTTTAAACAAGAAAATCATAATTCCGTTATTCATACTAGGTGATAGTCTCTTTTCTGACCAAATAGCTTGATACACTAAGCTTAACCATGGAAGTATTATATCTTTATATGTTTTGTAAAATTCATTAGGGATGCCATCAATACCTGGTTTTGTACGTGTTGATAATTTACCTATTGCCTGTTCAATTTCCCTATTGTAATAAGAGCCATCATGTCCTCAGTATCTGACAACGATAGTGGGGAAATAATAAGTTGTTCCAAGAGTCGGGTTTTGGAATGTATTTTTCACATATCTGCATTACCTGATGTAAACCTCTAATATCTTGTACAAGAATCACATCTATGTCCCTTAAAGCAGTCATACACAATCTAGGTAAATCTTGAGTAGAGAGATCATAAGGATTCACATGTTCTCGTGTACCTGAGACCACATATTTTTGTTGATAATTAAGTCTGTTCTCCTTTTTTTAAGGAAATCAAGCATTTTATTCTTAATAACCAGAAATTGTTGACACACAGCACCGGATGAGGAGGACACCTGAGCTAAGAGCTTTAAATACTGGGCTCTATAACCTAAGTATGTTAAATAAGAATTTCTGACCTTTGTCTTAGAAAATTGCATAAAGAGCAGTTTCAAATCTTGTTTAGAGTCTTCCCACCAATCTAGAGGACTATCATAGAAAAAGAACTTCTAAACATGCCAAAAGGAAAGGATATGGAAGTGAATAAGGTCATCCTGTAAGAAGGACACATTCAGCTTCCAATAACCACAACCCATCTGAAGTTTTGATAAGTTCCAATCAATAATTTTAAGGCACATGGTCTGAAGTTTCTAACGGTAGCACTATAACTTTGGAACAAGTAACCCTCTCAGACAAAAACAGAAATCTATGCAGGATGATAGGCAGACTTTAAAAAGTATGCACTGGGGTCAGGTGTAATATCTCATAAACATCAAGAAGGTTATTATTGCGTAATATTTTCAAAAGAGAAGTGGTATCACAATATACTTTCTATGCTTTTCTGCCCCAGTCCTGGGAGTGAGACCACAATTAAAGTCTCCACCCCATAATACCAGTTTGAAGTATGCAAGTATGGAGAAATGTGTTGAAAAGAGCCGAACCTTTCTGTCTTTAACTGTGGTGCGTAGATATTAATAATATGGTAAACACAATGGGAAAGCACCACATCCATTAACATAGCTCTACCTGGATAAATACAAAAATCTGCAATACTTGGCTGTGAAATATTAGAAAACAAAATATCTACTCCATCACAAACATCCTCTCCCAAGGATCAAAAGGAAGCACCCCACCTCCAGTCCTTTTCTGCTTCTCTTAAATCACTGAGTGAGTGCAATCTGGTATCCTGTAAAGGACAACAGTACCAGTGTTTTCAGTCAGACTAGCAAAAGTGAGTTGTCTCCTTTTTTGATTTAATACTGTTAACATTAACAGTGAGAAAGGAAATGTGCTGCCATTAAGCAGAAGGACTTTGGTTAGAAAAAAGGGTCACTAAACAACACTGGAAGCAGTCATTACTTCTTTTTTCCATTTTTGGTTTGGGTTTATTCATGTCTCCCCATCCGGGGAGGGATCATGAGGAAGAAGTGACAGAAGATATCTCAGAGTCCATACCTTCCTCATCACCTTCCGGATCCTGTAAAAGGGCAAAGAATTCGGACTACAACCAAATCTGGCTCACTAGAAAACAGGTAGTATCAAAACCTGATTTAGAAGATTTTGATCAAGTAACCTCTGAAAGGGACCTCTGGCTGTACTCCTGGTGCGGCATACAAGAGGCCTTCATGTCCTCTGAAGGTGTACAGAATTGGTGAGTAATCTTGTCACTTGATTCATCACCCACCAATGGTGGGACAGTTGGAACAGGGGTCGAAGAATCATTGTGGGAAACAAAATTGGGTCAGTATCCTCTCTGGCTATATTGGAAATGTGAGGCACTGGTAAGGATGTATCCATCTCATCCAGGGCCTTTCTCCTCGTCCGCTAGTGGGCGGTGGGAGAATGTGGGACTGTGCATGAGTGTCAGATGTAGCTGAACAGGAGTGTAAGAGCAAATCCTGCAGTCTTTGTTTTTCTTTTGAGCATTTGCCACATACACATCCTGTTCAGCATGGAGGGCAGGATTATTTGGTTATGTGATGCCCAAGAGCAAGATTGAAAGGTGTGCCCTTGTTCATCCAAAGGTTGCATCTCATAGGCTTCTACAGTGGTCCCCTATATGACCCAAATCCCCACAGAGACCACATTTTGTTGATCACACACATTACTTAAGTGACCTAAAGCACCACACTTGTAACAAGCCCAAGGTTGACCTGGGTAAAATAACACTCCCTATCCCGACCCCCAAAAAACAGTTCGGTAAATGTTTAGTTAAACCATTTTCAAGATGTAAATCTATTTGATAACACCAGCCCCCTGTCCAAAGATGTTCATCATCCAATATAGGTTCAGGTAACCCTTTTACAGAACAGTGTTGTTGCAACCAGTAGGTAATGTCAGCAATAATAACTCCTTCATTACTAAACAATATTGTATTTTTTCAAGACTGGTTTCGTGAGGGGTATAGCCAGAAATGCTTTCCATAATGGAGTAGTTTTATGCTTGGTATTGCTTCCAAAAGCAATCCAGTCCTGCAGGGTGCTTAAAGCTCACATCAAAGATGGAATCCCCAGGCATATGTATTAAGGCATAGATTTTATATGCATAAAACCTTACTATTTTTCAAGAGTTCACAGCCAACAAAATGTCTATTAGGAACGTCCTCCAGAGGACCACTAAACTTTAAGTGAACTGCATTTTCCTGGTAGCTGGCTCATTGACTAGTCCAAAAGTAGCAGGAAAACAGTTTTTCATTTACCTTATTATGCCAAATGGAAGAAGTTGTATCCTGAGCAGAAGGTAAAGGGAAGAGCTGTTGTCAGTGGGCAACTGCTGCTCTTTATGAGATGATAGGGCCACGGAGAGGGGTGGGAGGTATCCACCACAGAAGGAGTACCTTCACCTTCTAGCCATCTTATATAATGCAAAAGACTGGGGTCAGAAGATTGTTGCACCTCTTCCATAGGAGAAGGCTGGCCTGGAAATATATGGGGCTGTTGTGAGGGAGAAGAATGTATTTGCTTCTCCACAACTGGTAAATCAGCATCCCATTTTGTACCATCTGGGACTTCACCCATCCTGCAGCCTCAAAGTCGTCATAACCCAGAGGCAGGGCTTCTACTTCCTATTTGAAAGTTCCGGTTTGTTAGACGCTAATGACGGGAAAGCCTCCTTTTTCAAGACCTGGTACTATAAGACCCCAGCATTACCCCTTTCCTCTTTGGGTGTGAGGCCTACAGTAAAGCTCCCACATTTGGGCCCCTTAAATACTTCTGTTGAACCATGCGGTAACAAATTCGTTCTAGACTTTCAGCAATGGGGAATAACGGTGGTGCAATAAAATCAACCGACTCACTCAAAAGCCATCTGTTGTTCCGAAGAAGAAGGAGCAGGGAAAGTCTTGGGTGCAGAGTCTTCTCCGGTGGCATCTGAGTATCCGAGTGCAGCACTATAGGCGGCTGTACCACTTCCTGTTCCTGTGCATCAGGAACATCATCCTGGTGCTGCTGTAATTCCTTCAGCAAAAGATTCCTGGTGCGCTGAAACTGCTGTTCAGGAACAGTGAGCTGCAGCTATATTGCCGTAGCATCACAAGCTGGACCCACCACACCTGCCTCCAAAGGAACATCGCAGGGAGCAGAAGATTCAGGGACTTCTATTGGCTTGTATCAGAACAGTCGTTTCATGGTCTGGTCCAACTCCATCGTGATCACACCATCCTAAGGAAGCTGAGGAGGTGATCAGCACCTCAGCCTCCCACACGCTCTCCTCTCTGATGTCCACCAGCACACTGGCACCTCTCTATGAAAATGCAGCACCCCTATCGAAAAGAGTAGGGGAATTTTTATTGTAAAACAAACTGAAAAGAAAATGTACAAAAATGTATTGCATCATACAAATCATAATGAAAGAATCAAAAACAGAAAGAAGGATTATAGTATACTGAACTAAAACATAAAAATGCAGACAAATCATGTTACAGGAAAATCAGAATCAGTAAGCCATGACAAACCTTTCCATAAGTCCAACCTTGTTCTAAGCAACAAATAATTTGTTTCCAAAAATAAATGTCTTTTAGATCCTTTTCAATACCCTGAACCACCACACGGTGGGGCTCATCCTTTCCTGCAGAGTAAAAAGACATTGAGCATTCCAAATATGCCATTTTATGACAGTAAACAACACATTTAAAGTGTCTACATTCCATTTCTTCCAACATGTTGGAAATGTACTATATAGCAATATCTCACAAGTAACATAGTTAAACAAAGGTTTTTGCCACCTATGTGCTAGAAGGGGCCAAAGCCTGTGATATAGGAACAAAGAAAAAAAGATGTGGTATTGTTTCATCCTGTTGTACATATAGTGTCTAGAACACTGCCTTTCAGTCAGTTGTTTATGCTTATGATTCACTTTTATATTAATTCATTCATGTCACCTGAGCTAGTGTAAATCCCACATCTTCTGTGGGATTCAGGGGTTCCGTAACAGAGTGTATAAATTAGTGAGATGTTGAGGTGGACACTTGGGAAATATTATTAAATCTGAAAAGGCAGTATCTAACAAATATTTATATAAAGCTTTTCTATTATTAGAGATCATCATGTGACTAGTAATCTTCCATTGTTTCAGGCGACAAAATGTTGTCTAATATTGAGGGAATACAGGTATTCGTTTAATTATTTTCAAATTGTTAGATTCCCAAAGAGAATCAGGGCTTATATGAGTAAAAGAAACAGGATTCCCATCCTATATCACAATTAATCAAAAGGGTTGAAGATTAGTCATAAAAATATACTATAGTAAAAAATAATGGGTGTATTATATTGAGACCGTCTTTCAAAGGTAGACAATGTTATACAGTGCTTAATGGGTTCAAACAGCTGCTCCATAAGGCCTGAAAATATACTCAGTAGCTTAGTATCTAAACTTTGAGGGGAGGAAAATATAAGCCAAAACTAAGAAAATAGGAAGCTATTGTGATTTAATTAAATAGCCCTTTTCTTCTTCTCAGTTTCCAAGTGTTCCAAAGAGAAATCTTGGCTTGGCAAGATTTATCTTAGAACTCAATTTAAAATATCCATAAGACTATCCTCATACAAAATTCCCAAAATTTTAATAGAAGAGTTGCAAACTGCAATATTGAAATCTACGGTCTCATTCAATGTCCATGTCCTAGTCTCACGACCAACACATTTATCAAGGTTCAGAGTTGCCCTGAAACCCTCCCAAAGAGTGTACAGTATTGAATAGCTGTGCAGAGAGAAACATTTGCTACTACTAAACTCATATCATCCGTAAAGCCAAAACTGACATTGGTGTAGGAGATAAGAGACTGGATATGGTGTGCTGTATTTATAGTATGAAGTAAAGAGTCTAGAAAAAATATATATAAAACAGGACTAGTGGGCATCCTTGTCGTACACCTCTTTAGTGAAATTAAGGGACCCTTCCAACCATTAACTATAGGAAAGGTGGTGGCAGAAGATACAGTAATTGAAACCAAAGAGGGTCGTTCAGGAATTCTATAATGTCTTAAAGTGTACCATAAGAAGTCATGATTAACCAAATCAAATGCCCGTTTTTGATCTAGAGAGCATAAGAGGCCTGTCAATTTTGCAATTACCTATGTTCCACTAGTTCCTATAATAAAATAATGTGGCCATGTATGCTTCTCCCTGGAACATTACTAGATTGAACCATGGAAATGACAAAAGGAGCTAATCTGGCAAGACGAAGGGAAAGAATCTTGGTCAAAATTTTAAAACTGTATTTAACAAACTAAGAGGCCTCCAATTATTGAGTAATTTTTGTCTCCTTTTTATAAATGAAAAAAGACTGCCCATATTAAATCCAAGGGAAGGGTGTCTGCTTGTAAAGAGAATTATACACTGCAGCCAATTCTTCACTTAATTCATTAATAATTAACTCATAAAAGTTTGTTCGGGAGGCCATCCAGGCCCAGGGTCACTCCAGAACGTAGGATTTAATAATGTCTATGACTTCCTGTGCCTGTCACGTCACCGATCAAGCATGTCTAGGGATATAAGTTTGTCATGGATGAGGTTTTAATGATTCATTGTTTGTTCATGAAATCATTAGTAAACAGTAACAAATGTTGCAGCACTGTCATCATTGCTGCATTCTGATGACACTAGTGAAAGTCTGGAAGTCCTGAATAAAGATCAAACATCTTGGAATCAATGTCGTATGATTGCCATGAGACATTTACATCCCTAAGCATGTCTATCACTGATTATGGAACATCAGGGATTTCAATAGGGTCAAGATAGTGCAAGATATCCGAATGTGTGGTCAATGGACTAAATAAGTTACATGTATAGAGAGCCACATAATTCTGAATTTGTAAAGAATGTACAATTACTAGCCCATCTTCCATATGAAGAGCTTCAATGAGTTTACCATTACTCTGTTTAGAATAATTAGCAAATGGACATATCACATCATAAGTGCCTGTTGTGCCAAAACGTTGGTGTTGTTGCATAGAAAAGATATTTAGTCGAATGTTAGTCCATTAATTCTTTTTAAGAATACTAATTTGTGCAGAAAAATCCTGCCGTGGTGTAAGAAAGGGTAAGGAGTTTATGTAACTGCCGCACGTATTTTATGGTACTAAAATAGCAATCTCCGTGATGTAGTTTACTAAAAGATTTCAATAACTGTGTCAAGTCCTTTTGAGCATCTCGCCACCACCACCAAAGATCCTCATACAGAAAAAAAAAGATTTTCTGTTTTGTAACAAAACCTTAAGGTGTGCCAATAACAAAGGGCTAGTTAGAAATGAAGTATTACATTTCAAGTGCCAGGGCCAAAGACTTTAGCATGCCCAGGACCAAAAGGATGGTAAGCAAATTATGATCCGTGAATTCAGCTACCTGTACTTTGGCTGCAGAAAGTTGTAAATATGGGGAGACAAAAACAAAATCTATTCGGCAGCTAAAGGGCCTTTATGAAAAGTGGGAGTGTGTGTCCAGGTCAAAAGTCAAATAAGCGTCCCTAAGTTTTGCAGAGAGCAAGAGATGATGAAGAAAGTTGAAATCACAGAATAATTTGGTGGTCTTTTAGGCAGCGGATCTGTCCTTGGTGGATAAACCGCAATTAAAATCACCACCAAAAATAATATGCATAGAAGTATAACGATAAGGATGTACAATTTTCAACAATTCAATTCTGAGGGACTTAGTTTGCGGGCATAAATATTCACATCCGGAAGGGACAGAACATATTCTAATATCTATCAGTAACAACCTACCAGGGCATAAATCTAAAATTTTAACAATAGAAACATTGGAAGATTAAACAGGAGCCTACTCCAGAGCATGTCTCTTGTCCAAAGGACCAGTAGGAAGGGCCTGAATACCAAGCTTGTTTGGCCCTAGAAATTTCAGTAGGTAGGGAATGAAACCTGACATCTTGTAACAATATAATACCTGCTGTAAGACAGGACAAAAATGAAAAACTGAGTCCCTCTTAGGTTGTTTTTGATACTGTTCACATTAACAGTATGTATCGCAAATGAGGAAGACATAATGGTACAAAAGAAATAAGAAAGTTAGCTAGGAACATAAAAAATCACTTAGGCCTACCCTTTCTCAGGGTACTGTCTTTCTGTTTTGTTTTAGCTTTTGCTTTCTGCTTTGAGACCCTATATTATCAATAGGAACTTCAGTATCAGTTGTAAGTTCAGAGCTAGAAGAGGAGGCAGAGGAAGAATCCGAATCAGTGTTATCAGAGGTATTACATAATAATTCACATTTATTTGTTAAGGGAAGGATTTCTGCCTTCTGAGCTTTGGAAAAAGGAGAAACAAATCTCTTAGAACCTCTGGTAATTCTGGAAGGTGTAATGAAGCGGTCGGGGGTCCATTGTTCCCAATGGTTCCGTGGAGTGAGAGCACCACAGTAGTGCAGTCTGAGGTTGAACAGCTAGGTAAAACAGGGAAGAAGGCAGAAAATATGTAGATAGTGGAGACTGAGCAGGGTTTGAGACAACTGCGGTGGACCCCTCACCAGCAGAGGCAATAGTCTAAGTCGGAGTAAGATCGCGTGTTCTAGTAGAGGCAGAAAAAGTGGGCCTAGTAACATGACAGGAAGAGGATGGACCACTGATTTTCGTACGTGGACCACTGTGATAATAAGCCTTTGTTCTTTCCCATCAGCCAAGGTTGAAGAATTATGAGCTGCCCAGTGCACTGCTGAAAAGTATGGCCCAAGTCATCACACAAAACACAACGAGGTTCTTCAACACATTGTGAGCCTACATATCCAAGGCTCCCACAGACAGTGCATTTTATAGTATCACAAATGCTACTTAGTGGTTCAGAGAGCCACACTTGTAACACGCCGGTTGTCCTGGGTAAAACAGTAAACCCTCATCTTTGCCCAACAGAAAACTATTGGGCAAATGCTGAATGCTATTATCAGTGGTTCTAAGCATAACCCTAACCTTCCATCCCCGTCCACAGATTCTCTGTATCAAAGATCGCTCAGGATCTGAAAGCACAGTGCACCTTTGTTTTAACCAAACCGTGATATCATTTACGTTCGCACCTTCATTTGAAACAAAATAGTGATATTTTTCTGTGCAGGTTTGTTAAAGGGATAGTGCTAAAAGGTGACCATAAATGCAATTCTTTAACAAATGAAACTGAGACCAAATTTTTCAAACCCTTCAAGGTCTTAAAACTAACAACAAAGTGTGATTCATTAGACACATGTATCAAAGCATGAATCTCATGTACTGCAAATTTAATTGATTCCTTAAGTAAAGTCGCCCCACAAAAGTCTGTCAGGTACATCAGACATTCCCCAGATACTGCAATCTTACAGCATTATGTCTTTTAGCCTGTTGGATAGGTACAGAAAAACATAAAGCATCATGTTTTTGAAGCTGGCGGTAGTACAGAGTCCATTCGTTCTGTAAGATGAGGTTGTAGACCAGAGCCCTGGATTGCGCGGCGTCATGGAGAAGAGTCAGAAGCTGGACCATGATCAAAGGAAGACACAGAAACAGGCAAATGCAAATCTGATTTTGAGTCAGCTGTAAAGCGGGAGTTAGCGAAAAATCAAACTGTTCATCTGGAGACCTCCCGAGTCTTACCAGGCGAGACGCCTGTATCTTGGATCCAAATGGGGAAGGACCAGGCAGCCATGTTCCTACTACTGGATCCTTCTCCCACCCTGCTGCAGTGAGTGCCAAGTCAACTGACCAGTCTCCATCAGGTAGAACTCCCAAGAGTATTGTGTCCTGTCGTAGTATCAGTCTTTGAAGCTCAGGAGGTGTAACAGTGGCACTGTTCCGGAACTGAAGTGGGGATATCTGAAGGGTGTTGAGTGATCCGCTGATGGAATGTGGAAATGTCTGGGTTGAACTGGGGCATCAGAGTGCTGCAGTCTTTAGCAGTGAGTCAGACAGGGAGCAATAAGTACATGTAGCTGTAGCGTGTTTTAGAGCCAAAAGTTATTGTCTTCTCTGAAGATAACGTTGTTCCTCAAGTTGAGCAATGCGTCCACGTTTAAATTTATAACAGCCATAGGTGATGTGAGTAGCTCCATAAGAGATGCAAGCTCTGTACAGGAGTAGTAGCACCAGTAGAAGAAACTGTTGTGAGAAATCTGCTTACTTTGGATTCACCAAATCTCCAGGGAAATGGTCAAACTGGCAGAAGATTGTAGCTCAGATTCAGGAATAAACACTTGTGAAACAACCGATGAGGCCTCTAGCAATCAGGAGACAGGGGAGAGACCATCTCTCTGCCTCCAACACCTCCATGTCTTCCACGGCTCCTTCAGGGATGGCCATCTTGGCAGAGTGCCAGGATGTAAGGGGGACCCTAACACAGAGTAGGGGAACTTTTATTTGAAAATAAACCATACATCAATAAAGAAGACAACAGAAAAACATTAGGAAAATGTGGAACAATCATAATGCATAAACAGAAATCATAATTCAGAAAGAACGTGATACAGTCAGGAAGAATAGAACTTTACAGTATTCAAAAAGCCAAGTAATAGCCTTCAATAACTAAAGAAAACTTGGTTATCCAAGATGCAGTGTTCAAAACACTTTTGCTTTCCCAACGCTAGTTCTATCTGATTAAGAATAACACTATTAGGAAGAAGGTTGTGTTGCAAGGGAGAACTGACATCTGGCTTGCCATAAATGATATTTAATACATGCAAAATCATCATTCAATTTACTTGGATGATACCTCCTTGAAAACCTGAATAATCCCCAAATCAAGCTCTGATATGTAATGTGTCTTAACACACTCCAGCCCCACCGGATGGCCAAGTCTGACCAGAAGGAAATAACATAGGGACAGAGTAAAAATGTTCAATGTTTCAATCTATTCAACACAACCGGTCTAAGACACACTCTGTCCGTGATCGGTTTATGTTTTAAGATTACCCGGACACCCAACTTCCCATGACAACAAAACCATTGTACATCCACATACTAGGAGGTACCCAATGGTCCATTAAGAGCAAGAAGGACCTGACGAGGGATTTAGTAGGGGTACAAAAGGAAATCCACTTGAACATAGAAATAATTCCTCATAATTTCCAAATAAAAATCTTTTCTAGGGACCTCATGTAATTGAGTCTTACCAGTTTCCATTCCCAGTTTTCTAACTGCTGAGTCCATATAGAAAGGTGCAGCAGATGCCATATTCTTTTAGGAACACTCCACCTTTAATGGGACAAAAAGAAGAAAATAACAACTGAGTCCATGCCGACCAGGGATGATCCTGAGGCTTGACCTCTGTTTGAAAAGAGGCAATCATGAAAAAGGGTGATAAAAGGCGATAGGGTTTATCATCCTAATCCCCTTGATTCAGCTTCAAATAAGTAAAGCACGTTTAATGGGGTTCAATCGACTGCCCCACACCATTTGAAAAAACAACTATATAATCTTGTTTCTAAAAGAAATTGGTAGCGGAAAACCGGAGCAAGCGTAAAAATGGAGTAATAAAATTTCTTAATAATTAACACCTGCTTCTTTGGAGAATCCCCAGGTTTCCATTGTTGTACTTTCGTTCTCCTGCAACAAGACGTACTTTTCCCAATTAAAAGGCTAAATCCCTTTTCCAAAATGAGACCTAAAATGGTGAGGAATCAGAAACTAAGATACCCCCAACATCATGAAGACCTGGAGCATCCCCAATTGCCAAAATTTACATTTCCCATAATTTAGCTTGGTGCCATTTAGGGCTGAGAAATGGGAAACCACTTTAGTGCCTCTAATCCAGAAGGGCATCAACCACCAATAAACATATATCATCCACATATGCAGAAATTTTTGAGCAGGTAAAGTAAGTGAGGGATAAACCCTGAATTGACCTGTTATTTTCAATCTCCCGTAAAGGGGTCCAATACAAAAGCATACAACAAAGGGCTGATAGGACAACCCTGCACACCCACGCAGCAACAACAGTTCTGAACCTAAATAATTATTAATAAGTGGGCAAGAGCCGCCTGGGAGTATAAAGTGTTAAGAAACTGGACAAAGGCCCTAGGAACCCATATTTACATAATACTTGAAAAGAAAAGCATGGGACATGGAATCAAAGCTTTTGCTTGATCCAGAGCCAAAATAAAACCTGATAGCTTTTTTGAGATCCAAATTCCACACATCCCTCAGGAGTTTTAAATTCTGTTGAATCGAATGGTGAGGGATAGAACATGTCTGTGCGGATGAAGCACCCTTGTGCTACCACTTGAAGCCGTTTACACAATATGGTAGAAAGAATCTTGTAATCAGTGTTGAGGAGACTAATGGGCCTCCAATTACCAAAATCTGAAGCATCACCGGTTTTAAAAATAAACATTAAAATGGCCAAATTAACTTGAATCACCAAAACCAAAATGAAGAATATCATTAGACTACGTGTCAATATGACACACATATCCTCCAAAAAACTTTATAAAATTCATTTGTTAATCCATCTACACCTGGTGAAACCCCAACTGATGAGTGAGCCAATGACTGCCTGCACCTCCGGGGGGTAATGGGCCCCTGTAATAGATCAGCATCTTTGGCGAAATAGCAGGGACTGGAAAATGCAAAACATCATCCCAACAGGTAGTCGAATAAATTCCACACCAAACTGTGAGGAAACCTGACTTTCAGCAACCGTCAGCATTCCTGCTAAAGAGTTGTCAAACTTCGAAGGAATCCAAGCCCTGTCATAAGCCTCTTCTCAATCTTCTGTTTACACGCCATGTAATGGGTCCTGAAAGGGCTGTTGATGGGTACCAAACTTCAGTCCAGCATGAAGCATAGCAGCCCTCTGGTATTGATACTGAAGCATATTTTGCTTAGCAAACTTCATCTGAGATTGGACCTCAAATCCAGACCGGGGATGTGACTGTAATTTGTAATATTGATTCCTAAAATCTAAATATTATAAGTATTCCGAAGAACATTTCCGTTACCATAAGCAATAAAAAAATCCTTTAATGCACACTTGGTGTCTGTCCACCACGAATCCAATCAGAAAAGAACACAGACACTGATTTCCTAAGGATCATAAAATCCTTCAGCTGTGCTAAAAAAACTGCCTCAGACAATAAGAGAATTCAACATCCATCTACTGGCAAAAGCAGGAAAAAAGTGGAATTTGATGTAAACTAAGTTTCCATATAACACCCTATGGTCCGAAACATCGCAAGGCAGAACTGAACAAACCAAAGGGACTAAATATTGAGAAAGAAAAGGTAATCAATTCTAGTTTGAAAAGAAGCCCTTGTATAAGTAAAGCCAGTAGAGGTATGTAATCCTCTAAAGCATCTTTCAGCTTAGCCACCTCTACCGTCTGTGAAAGAGCATGAGCATCACAGTACGTTTTTGCTGAATATTATTTTTAAGGTGAATATCCAAACTACAATTCATATCTCCCCCAGACCACATGTTTAGAGGTGAATAAATAAGGTTTCAGTTGGTGAAATAAAGCAATACGAGATGTCTTTGTTTGAGGAGCATAGGTATTAATCAATCTGAAACTAAATCCGTGCAATAAGCAGTCCAAAAGTAACACTCGGCCCGGCTGAACATCTACCAACCTTGTGACATGAACAGAAGGGTGTGAAAACAAAATGCCCACCCCATCCGCAGCATCTTCCCTAAACGACCAAAAGGAAGGACCATCCCAACAAAATTTTTTAACTTGAGTCACCTCAAGCAGAGAAGACAAATGCGTCTCTTGTAGAAAGATGACATCGACATTAAAATCCTACACTGCTGCAGGCAGATTAAGCGTCTCCTGTAGCTCTTTACTACAGCAGTTAAGAGATACAATATTCAAACAGGCCATAAAACATCAAGGTTATCAATTCAGGGTTTATCTTGTTTCCGCTTTCTACCTTTTCTTTTCCCTCCAACAACTCTGTTCCCCATCATCCTCAATTTCCATGCTAGAAGTCTCATCAGATTTTAGCAGCTCAGTGCCTACCTCACCCTCAAGGTCAGATAATGCTGAAAAAGAATTCTGAATAAGGCAGACCCTCCCATTCCCACCGTCATTACATTCGCTCGTGTAACCCCGAGGAGTTTGGAAAGGAATATCTGAAGCCAATACCACACAGGATCCTCTACAGGAGGATGGGAAACAGGGGCTCTAAGCTATGTGAAGGGGGAGATCTGAAGTCTGTCGTGGAACCAAAATTGCAGATCGATCCCAGGAGTTTCTGCTTCAGAGTGGTTTTCAACTGGGACTTCAGGGACCATCACCTGACCTCTACCAGCAGAAGGAGTACACTCCCTACCCTGAGGAGGGGCCAGATGAGACTGACCTCTACCCTGAGCCTGGGATATCAAGTCTTCTTTATTCAAACCCCCTGTTATTCTGGCCTGCCCAAGGACATTGATGATATGCATGGCCAGACTCTCACAGAGATTATATCGAAACACATTTCTACAAACCTCACTATCATGATCAAATTCCCACATAGTGCACATTTAACTTTATCACATGCACTGCTTAAATGCCTCGACTACCACACTGATAGCATGCTTTAGGTTGTCCCGGATAAAAACACACTCCTGGTCTTTACTCAAGAAAAAGCTATTTGGAACATGTAGTACGTCATTATTTATCACATGTAATTTAACTTTAAAACGCCATGCCCCAGTCCAAATTCCTTCAGTATCTAGAATTGGCTCCGGAGGGCCCAGAACCATGCATTTGTGTTCCAACCAATATAAAATATCCCCACATTAACCCCTCATTCCTAAACATCACGTTAATAGTTTTGAATAAAGGTTTAGTGATGGGAATAGCCCAGAAAGGTAGCCATAGAGGCAAGGACTTACAACTTTCATATTTCTGCCTAAACTTGTCCAAACCAGCCACCTGTTTGAAGCTAACATCAAACGTATCCTCCCCCAGATATTAATCAAAGCATAAATATCTACAGGCAAAATTGCAGACAGTCTAGTAACAGTTTCCTTGCCACATAAAGCCGATCCGGATGTTCAGGTAAACCACCCCTATAACGGAGCGGACCGCATTCCTTCTCGGGGCCTGTTCAATTTATTGCGTTTGAAAAGGTCTGCAAATGAGGACCCTTCCTAGTCTCATGCTCTTCTTGTAACTGCACAGGGGACACCACAATGGAATATCCGCCCCAGCCCCCAGAATACCGGCAGAATGAGAGCTCTCATGTTTGTCTGAAGGTTGTCCCAAATCAGACTGAGTACCAAAAAGGCAACTCACCCTCCTTTCACAATATTTTGAGGAGGACCTGATTCTGTCGGTGAAAAGAACATCCAGGTAGGATCCGGAATCCATCTCCCATTCGGTTGTTGAATCCATCCAGCCTGAGATAACACAACATCCTCGGACCAGTCTGCAGAGGAACTGTCTCCATTCTCGCCACCAGTGCATCGCTCCTCCACAACCGCACCACCACTTCCTCCTCCACTGACGCTATCCTCGTGATAGCAGGGGGTTCCACTGCTCTGCAGTCCGTAGAGGCTTCTGGCAACACAATGGGACAGCAATCTCGCCACACCTTCTCTGAAGAAGCCGAAATGGTAACAGCATCCTGCCGCACCGCCTCCCGCTACTAAAACATCCTCCTCCTCACAACTCCCGACTGCATGCTGAGAAGCCTGCATCTCTCCAGAAGATGACTCTTCAGTAAGCTCCATAGCAGGCCGCGCCTGCACCATAGACTCAGTAAGCTCCCTCTGCAGAGCCACTGTCTGCACGTCCTCCTCCATAATCCACACTAGACTGCGGTGAAGGAAATTTCCCAGTGTCCTGGCCAATTTCCTCATCCAGTAAAAATACCACCAACAGCTTAATCTGGTTCAAGGTCAATTGGCATTCATCTGCACCCTCCCTAGATCGTGCCTGAAAATAGGCAGGATTTGTCTAGTGCACTTACCCAGTCAACAAAAGCTAAATAAATAATAAAATAAAATAAATTATACCACTCGAGCAGATGCCGAGAAGCTGGAGAAAACACTATTCTCCAAAATAACAGGCGGCTTAACAACTCCTCAGGCTATTCAAGGTGCTTTTGTCGCTTTGTCCATGGGGGGGAAATCAGAACTCATTCTCCTCTCTTTATTTACCAAAAACACCTCTCAGTGCAGCGCAGTAGTAAACCATGTGCTTTTATGGATGCCCTTTTATTTTAACTTTGCAGTTTCAATCTCACAGAACTGTGACTAGAACCAGAACAGTAAGAAACGCAGCCTGAAAATGGAATTAGGAGGCCGCACCCCCATGAGGGAAAAGCCCATTGGTACCACCAACATTTCCTAGTGGCAGCTTCCACTATATTCCTTTAGCATTTAATAATGTTTTTCTTGTTCCTCTAACATAAGAGCAGAAAAGATAGTGCACTATACTTTAGGGTGCTCCTGCTTCCTACTTCAATTACGGACAAATAGCAGAGCACTTCGCATTGCAGAGCACCCTTTATGCTCATTATTTATTTAAATATACTCTGGAGTAGCAGGAAATCTTAACTTAGGTGTTCACTATTCCATAGTGCCATAGGGGCATCTGTAATTGCTAAAGGGAAGCAATTCCCAGAGCAAACTCAAAAAATACTTTTCAGCCCCATTACATTATATTTCTCTATCTCTTTAATGGGGGTATTTTAATGGAAACCTATTTAGCATGGCCCCTACTCATCACAGAGCTAGCCTTGTGACATTCCTCCCACCTAAGAGGGCAACCACCTTTGGTTGTCCAAGACTATACTACTTTATAGATGGGGGGTTGGTGGAGCTCGGACCACCCACACCAAAGAGCTCCACCCCAGGGTCCCATTTTGAAGTGGAAACACAGCACAAACATTCTTATAAAAAATATTGTTTCATCAATTACCCTGGGGCTTATGCATTGGTTCCATTAGCATCTTTCAAAAAGTCACACATTTTATACATGATGACATGCTATCAGGAATTGCTGGAATACTAGTACTGCTGAATCCTTATATCATAAACAGCATACACAACTTTAACAATATTCTGAACAGACACCCAATCCCAGAAATGTATCCACTGATACTCCTTTTGAAATTTAAGTTTATTAATTTTACAAATATGAAACAAAAACATAACAACATGTACCAGGTAGACATAACATGAAAGTACATGGTAAAGCCAAACACCCCTACCCCCATTCCAGGCCCCCAAAATTACACATACAGAAGGAAGTAAAGAACTTACCAAACCCCAAAATTCAGCCTCCCCTCACACCCCCAGACCCAAGTGTGCCAATCCAATGTTTCTTTTAATCTGGATGAGTAAAAATACCGCCATTTATAACTGAGTTTCTCCCTCAACAGTAAAGTTGCTGAAAGCAATACATAGCAAGATATAGGTTGTCAATGCGGGCAGCAGGGATAAGACCAAGAACTCATTGATGCAAATACAGCGTCCTGTAACCTACCCCATCTCTTCTGAAACAGGTCCATACGACAGTGTAGGCTGGCAACTAGACTTTCAGAGTTAAGGTACCCAGTAAGCTCAGTCAGTCAGTCAGCATAAGTCAGGGCCAATTGATCAGTCCAGTGCCTCAGGACCAGCCTCTTGACCACCATGGACACCAAAGCCATATGATACCGTGTTCCACACTGTCTATGCTAGAGTATTCACCCAGAATACAGATCTCGGGGTAAAAACTTATCCACTGATACTCCTAACAAAACAAAAGTTTGGTTTAGACCAGAAAGAAGAAAGAGCAAAACTAGAGTAAATCAGGCAGATCAGAAAGAAAAGAAACAGCTGAAGGCGCCAACCTTCAGTCAAAAGAGACTAGTTAGGGAACAAAGTAAAGAAAAGTTCTACTACAGTATGAAAGAGGATAGAGAAAGAAATATATTAATGCTCCAGCACACATTATGGCAACATAAAGAGCAACAGGAGATCTCTAAGATCACAAAACATGCAGATCACTTCATATACACATTATGTGCAATTATCTTTACATTCTTTAAACCATTCATGGTCACTATATTGGTAAACATTTATAAATCCAATGACAATCCGCTTACATCCCTCACGGAAAAGGGTTGGAGCTATGGCCTTCCTCATGCCAAATGCCTACCCTAGGGATTCCTCAGGTAGAACCTTTCTACCATAACCCATCAATGTACTGAAAACACCTTAAAGGTTCTTTCCATTTACCAGGAATTCTATTCACCAATACCCTAACCTAAGTTACATGTACCACAATGTTTCTATGTCATATAACCATAGCCTATATTATTTTCTTGTTCTAGAAGGGTAAGTCTAATAGCTAGACCATCTCTACAATATTTCTGAACAGTTGACTACCATCTGGAGCCCATTACTCTATGTGTAGACCTCCCATTTCTCCAAGGGTGCCACTTTTGTGAACTTCAACCCTCTGGGCTACTCCTCTACTACATTCAGTAATCTCCCTGTAATGGCTGACAGTCCTGCCCTTTACATATGTCGCTACCTGACATTACATCCCTGGCTAGTGATAGTGTGGAGTAAGGTGTCCCAGAACCTCCTCATGCTCTATAGGCTTAACATTCCTGCATACTGTTTCCAACAGTTCCTCCTGTAAGCACCAGGTACCACCACCCTTGCTTCTTCCTGCCAGGTGTGTGGGTTAGGCCTCATATGGCATAGTACCCCATCCTTAAATTCATACCACCACAATGTTTTCCTTACCCCATTATTACCTTTACTATTCCTCGTTTTGGTGGTAGCAAACTTACTGAGCTCAGCTACTTTAAGATCTCCTGCATGTAACTGTTTTCAGTCAGCACATGGCAAGAGTTTATCGTAACACATTTAAATGTACATTTAAATGTCCCTTCAGCAGTTACTGCTTCTTCCTTCTTGATTGTCAACTCTTCCTCTTCTACCTGTCTGCAGATATCACCCCAGAACACACAAAGTCTGGACCAGTCTCACCTAGGGACTTCTCCAAAGTCTCAGTTCCATGATCTCCAAGCCAATATATCCCAGGGCACATAGGAAACATGGGCATTTCCAAATCAATGCACTCTACACAGGCATCTTCTGTTTCCATCCTCTCAGGCCCTTTTTCCCTGTACAAATCACTGGTGTCTGACATCTGGATCCAGAGCTTCAGTACCTCTGCTCAGCCTATCTCCTTCGGTTCTCTGCATCCATCCATCACTTGGACATGTAGTGTATCAGGCTCATCTGCTCCATCTGCCGATTTTGTGTTGCCTCACACAGGCCACCATCATCATGTAGCTTCATCGCCACTGGTGCCATGATCAATGGTCATACCTCCAGCCGCTGCTGACCAACATTCATGGGAATATAGACCTCATAGCAACCCTATGGATCTCCTGTTCTGTCCTGCAGCATTAACAGTCCACCAGGCCTTGGACAGGCCAGTCACTATCCCTCCACTACCACCATGTGTCGAGGGGTGGGTGACCATGTGGACTGAATAGCAGTGCAACACAGTTGTGGGTAAAAATCAGCAAGTTTATTATTTTACTTCAGCATATTTCTTCTTTAGCAGGATATATTTATAACAGCGAACTGGTATGACAAAAGAAAACATAAATGGCAAACACAAATTATAACATGAAATCGCTGGAATACATGTGCAGAAAGGCTAGCTATCCCAGGTGTTCTGCTTCAATACCTAGGAGCAATGCATAAGCTCCTGGAGTCTGTCTCAGACCCAACACCTATCTAATCTCGCAATTCAGCTGACAGGGTTTTTTACAAAGCTTTAACATGTGATGAGCTAACTCCACCCATACAATTATCTAACACCAAAACTCTTTCAGCATATCTCTAAATTTGATCTTTTCAAAATTTTATATTTTAATACATCATTCTAAACTATACAGTGAAACACATTCATATTATAAAGTAAATCAAGAATTATACAGAGAACATCCTCTGAAGCACCACCCACCAAGCAATTAAGCATTATTCGTATGAGTGAACAATGGCGGTCAGCACTATTGCACTAGGCACAGTGCAAGCAGCAAGCTTCCTACAGTTTTTGACCCAAACGCCAGCCAGGAAAATAAAAGGTAAATGCAACACATCTTTTGTTCTATATGCTGAAAAAAGGGAAATGTAGTTGAAACCTAATTAAACTACTATTTGATCTAAACCAAACAGAACTACACTTTATGGCCCCTTTTCTGAGGTGCATTTTATCTTGTTTGATTGCAGTTACAGTGAAGGGTGGGGAAGGGCAGCTCCTGACCAAAACTTACGTTTTTAGCAGTGCCCTGCAATGTGCTTATAAAATCACTTAACCCAGCTTTTAAACTAGCCTTCAGTTACACCGAATGCATGGCATAAAAGGCGAGCAGGAGAGAAACTAAACATAAATTATACCACTCGAGCAGATGCCCAAGAAGCTGGAGAAAGACACTATCCTCTGAACTAACAGGCTGCTTAATGACTCCTCAGGCTATTCAAGGTGCTCTTGTCACTTTCGTCCAGGGGGATATTTTAATGGAAACCTTATTTAGCATGGCCCTATTCATCACAGGGTTACCCTGTGACACGACAAATGTCAGAATCCCTGCAGCTGACATCAGAGCAGCAGGAAAAACACAGAGAAATTGAATAGCCTGCAGTGCATGTTAGAGTTTATATAATCTTTAATATTTTGGTTGCTGATCCTGCTGTGCTCCTGGGCAATGTACAGTCACAGAGGACTGTATGTAGCCACTGGAGAAAAGCAGACCCAGAACACATCTGATCAGAAATTATAAAGCTCTAACATCCACTGTAGGTATTGAGTCTCCCACTGCTGCCTACTGCTTTGATGTCAGCTGCAGGATTCTGGGATCTGTAGTAAAAAAAGTGTCAGCACAGGACTAGGCAAAATGAGTCTGATAAAACTATACTGCAGTAAACAGTAAGTAAACCAAAATCTTTAGCACACCAAGTGTGTATTGAGACCAGCTGTACACCTACGTGGAGCTCTTTGGTGATGACTGTGCCTTCTGAATGTTACCGCCATGCCATTGAAATTAAAGCAGCACAGAAAGATATGTGAGGAGAAGGAGGAGACTACAGAGAAGTGAAGCAACGGAGAGGTTAAGGGACATGCTTGGGGGAGCACTATGAGTA
Organism: Neoceratodus forsteri; assembly: GCA_016271365.2. Lineage (NCBI taxonomy): Eukaryota > Metazoa > Chordata > Ceratodontiformes > Ceratodontidae > Neoceratodus > Neoceratodus forsteri. Next base: position 497,982,536 of record CM028131.1, read on the forward strand.
TTTGTCAGTTTTAGGCTTCAAACCTTGATCTCCCAGGTTTTAGGTTTGGGAATTATCACAATTTTGTCTCTAGGGCCTAAGCTGATTTGTGTCAATCTACTTCTTGCTTGAGCTGCCTCACAAACATTTTAATAAATGCCCAAATCTTTGTGGTACAGTAATCTGTGCCATCCTCCATGTATGTGTTCCTGCCCCAACCCAAATGACTCCTCTGATGCGTGGGCTGGCACACAGACCTTTCAGAGCAGAGAACAAGGATGTGGGATGACAATGGGGAGAATGGTGTCAGTCACCAAACTAAAGGCTATGACAGTATATCTGGCTTCAAGTCCCAGATGTTGCCGAGAGGATGCAAGACATGTGTGGTTGTGGAATTGACATAAAACAGAAGGTGAGGCTGTGAGGTTGAAAACAGGGCCAGGTTTATCTAAGGGTACCATTGCAGTTGGATGTCCTTAGGTAAACTCCACCCATGTCCCGACCTTACTGAACCTTTGCCATCTGTGTTATGCCAACTGCACACCTGTAGATATATTTGGATGGGGATGCACATTACTGTGCCCAGAAGAGTAGGACAGTTTCATGTTCACTTGCAAAGCATGACAGCATATCGGTAACAGTCTTAGCTGTGAGAGGGCTTTTGAGGGCACACCCCTACTCCACCTATCACAGCTCCAGAATACTAACTCTCTTCCCTAATTCCACCCACACTCTGCCTTTCTCCTCCTTTTCCTTAGAAGTCCTTGCCCAATTACAAGGCTGGAAAATGCAAGATAGCGGATTTTTGTTGTGCAACTCTTAATTCCTGATCGATATTTTACCTCGCTTTTTATTCTGCATAGAGTATGCTACTGTTTACTACATCATATGTACTGCTGTTTAGAACTTTGTTTCTCAGGAAATGGCAGAGACTTTACACAACTCATATCATCTGCATACCCATGTGGCAGTGCTTGCATCTCATGGAATTCATGTATTCTCAAATGTGATAAAACAAGTAAAACAGATGTTCTAACATTCCTACACTCATTGATCACTTTATAGAAAGAGCTCTATTACTTTTCTTACCTATGTTTTGAACACTGAAATGTTAAAGCATGTTGGTCATTACAACATAAATAAACAACAGATATATACCAGGAATTGAATGAATCTGTTTGCTTGTAAAGCGTGTGAAGAAACTGGTATCAGTCTGAAATGTGAGAGGCCTTTTAGGACATGCACCTTCTTCACCTATTATAGCTCCAGAATACTGAATCTCCTCCTGGATTCCACATGTTCTCTGCCTTTCTTCTCTTTTTGACTTACATAAGGTAGAGAGTTTTCTTGTGCAACTCCTAGTTCCTGCTTGAAATTCTAACTCTGCTTTTGGTTCCACATATACTACTGTTTAATATTTTTGTATCTGCTACTGGTTAGAAGTTTGTTTCTCAGGGAATGGCCAAAGATGCTGCACCACCCATATAATTTGCACACCCATGATGCAGTGCTTGCAACTCACTGAATTAATGTATTGTTATAACATGGTAAATAACAAATAAAACTGATGTTCAAGCATGTTCTTAGGTAAGGAGCTGTGTTACTTGCTTACCTGTGTTTTGAACGCTAAAATTAAAGCATTTTGGTTATTACAACATACATAAACAAAGCTCAAGTGATATACCCCAGGAATCAAGTGAATATGTTAGCTTGTAAAGCACATAAATAAAACGGTATCAGTCAACTGTGAGAAGTCTTTGAGGTGTGCCCTTTACAGCATCAAAATTTACTTTTTGTCCCTAATTCTTCTCATTCTTCAACTTTTCCTAATTTTTGTTTTTGCTCAATCACAAGGCACACAAGTTATTGTCTAAGAAAACAACGTTATGTAAACCTCATCATTTCCCAGTCATGAACATTTCACTAGTTTAACTCTATGTCCAACAATTAGACAGCAAACAAAAGCAATTAATATTTGGCATTGGCCAATGCTTGTTATTCAAATTAGAGGCTGGAGCAGTTGGTGCCTATGATCTGTATGGAAACCTGCTCTCCTGAATGTTTGAAAAAGAAGTATATCAGAACAAACCCTCCAGTGTTTGATTTTCAAATTAGAAGTAAAGCTGTTGGGTTTGAATTATTTTCTAACAGGTTCGAAGGAGAACTGACTAGAACAAATGAGTTGCTAGTAAAACTTAGATTTGTGTTAATTTTAGAAGTAAAGCCACACACATTTTATAATGCACCCATTTTATTTTGTAACTCAAATATGTGCCATTAAGCTGTTCCTCGTCTACAGTGGAGATACCAGCAGATGGCATTATCAAAGCTACTATAAATATGTGGTTTCTTTTATAGTTAAACTGATTTGCTTATTGCACAAAATCCTGTCTTTGTTCTTCGCAAAGTAAACTGCAGATGTTCCAAGTTAGTTAATGTTTACATGGAAAAACTATCTCCAGTTTTATTAGATCATGACATAATGTCCATTTGAAAGTTTTTTTTTATTTGCTGGGAAAGCATTGTGTCTCATATAATAGTGTAATATCATGCTAACTGAATGAAATAGCACTGTACATGTTAGGACAAAGTACCATCAATAGTCTAACTACCAAGGCAGGTAAATCACCATCATTTTTCCAGAAGCAGAAACTTGAACCTTTACACTTATATTACCTCAAGCAAAAGTTCTTAACTCCACCCAGTTCCAAAGCTAAATTCCTGCTTACATTACATGAACTATACATTATATTGTGTTGCATTGTGTTTTCTTCTTTAAAGAGCAGATGATGCCTCTGGGAAGATAATGCACAGCAAGCAGCTGTCTGCCTTAAAGACTAACTTAAGTGATTTTCAGTTGTTTTATTATGTTTATAGTTTTGTAATAATGTGCTTACTAGTGACCACTCCTAAAATCTAAAACCATGCTGCTCTAGAGCTACACAACCAGAACAGCATTTTGATAATTGTGTTGGGAATGAGACTGCCATGTTATCAGTGGACTCAGATGGGATGGGGGTTGCAGCAATATACTGTATATACGTGAAACTTGCTGGACACTGCACATTTGAGGAAGATGTTAATGTTGTTTCATGGACACAGTGTTTTCTGTTGCTTGAAAACCAGATTGCTATAAATGTTTACTTCACATTTTAGAGTACAGTGCAGACAGCTCCATCAAAATGGCGCACAGAGATCATGAGTTGTACTATAAATAAGGGACCTTTGCTTGTAATGTGGGACAAGTGAGACAAGACATGCAGACTGCCATGAGTACTACCAAAGAATTTTAAACAGCCCTATCTACAACTGCAAAATATACAATTTCAGTTAAGTGATACTTGCACAGCTACTGTACGATATGTAATGGAACTTGCATTTTCAAAAAGCATTAGTATCACTTAGGATTATTGAATATTATCCAACCTTCATCATTTGGCTTGGGTAATACTCTGTCTGACATGATTATTTGGTAAGTGGAAAGGAGAGTACACTATATAATGACTTACAGAATTTCCAGAAAGATTTTGTGAAATAGGCTACATAATGCATTACCCATTCTGACTACTGAGTGGTTAGAGTGGGAAAACAATGATCTTCTTCAGGGATATCTCTTCATCAGGTCACACCTATGGAACTTAGCCATCAGGAATTAGGATCCCATGGAAGCTCTTTCTGTAGCAGTCTACTCCATCCTTAGTTTATTTCTTGCCATCGACCATTCTTGCACAGACTCTGTAGAAGCTTCATCATTCAGTCAACCACCAAAGCTTTCTTAGGTTTTCTTTGCATTATGTTGAGCCATCTCTCTCTTCTGTCACTGCAGAAAGAAGATTTACTGTAAGGACGAGGAAGAACTCTGTGTCTGCTGTCTCAAGCCTTCTCATAACACCCTCACCTATGAGCTCTGCCAGAAATTCAACCTCACTGCTCTGTGGTACTGAAAGCAGGCCCCTTAATTTAATGGAGCAAAGTTAGCTAAGTATGAAACAGGGGTCTTGGGGCTTCTTCTTCCCCCTCTTGGTGCGTTCATCATGCTTGCAGGCCTCCAAAGCCCTAGAAGAATCCTCAGGGAGGCATAGGGTTAAGGATCATTGTAAAGACCACTCCCCAGGTTCTGGTCCTGGTCCCTGCTGGCCTCCCCTCAGTCCTCCGGGACTCTCATCGGCACCCTTGGCGCCGACTTCCTCTGTCGCCTTGGCCTCAGGGTCTTCCAGGCTGATCTGGGCAGAGATCCTTCTCCAGCATCTAAAAATGCTAGGCCGTCGACCTCTGGGTCACTGGCCCATGCCCCACTGACCCTGCTGGCTTCTTCACAGGACTGCATGGTGTTGGACCCCACTGCTCCCATCATGGACAGTGGGTCATCAATAGCTAGCTTTGCTTCAGCCCCTCACATTCTGCTACCAAGGGGCCATCTATGGCTGGTTTCTCCCCAGCACTGTCACCCTCTGTCCAGGTATGCCATCATTGGTGGGCTTCACACCTTCACCATTGCTCCCATTCATTACCCAGTCATTGACCTTAACTCTATTCTGACTTCAATCCCATCGACTCTGGTCAGACAGTTCACTCCTATGCTTGCTCCACTGTGGATGCCTCCAGGGCTCCTTCCATTTCCTTACCAGTCTGGCCTTCTCACCCTGCACCCTCCCAGGCATTGTTGGTGTCTACTCCATTGGTCCTTGTCTTAGAACAGGTTGACACAGAGGAGGAATATTGCCTTGACCTCATCTTCCTAGAGGAAGAGAAGGAAGAGAAGGGACGTTGGGGCTTACTCTCTGATAGATCCACTGCCTCATCCAGGAGTGGGGACTTGAGAAAAACACCCCCAGATTCCACCTGAGGACCCTAGCTTCTATAATATTAGTCCACTATGGGGTTCCAGACTGAAGACACCAGGAGAAATCTTGTAAATTCTCTGAGATCCCTGAATCACCCCCTCAGGTGATAACTCCTTTGCTCCCAGCTCTGAATTATGCTGTCCAGGCTGTTTGGCACAGGCCTAACTCTAGTCCCCGCTATGCCCAGGAAGGCAGAAAGACTATAACAGCCTCCCTTGGGAAGCCCTTCTATTCTGCCAAGCCTGAAACAGGCTTGGTGGACATTATGTTGCCCATTGCGGATCGAAGATACCCAAACACCTTAGCTCCCTTTCTTCTGATAAGGGAGTCCAGGAGGCTTGATTTGTTGGGTAAGAGGACCTCTGCCTCAGCTACTTTGGGCCTCTGGATCTCAAACTACCTGTCTCATCTAGTTATGTACCAGACCACCATGGAAGAAAGGCAAGGCTGCAGCCCAGGCCCTCCCAGAAGGATCTCAGAAGCAAGAGCTTCTCAAGGTACTTCAGGAGGCAGAGGACATCAGTAAACACATCCTCTGAACCATCTATGACATGTAAGATACCACAGCCAGGGCAGCTGCCACAGGAATTTGTCTAAGTAGGTACTCCTGGCTCTGTGTTTCTAGGTTTGCTACAGAGGTGCAACAAAAGTTCTGGATGCCCCTTTCTGGACCCCAAACTCTTTGGCCCTGATATGCGGGACATTGTTAATAAGTTACAGGCCTCAGCAAGGGCCATCAGGTCAGTCCATTCCCTTTATCATACTCAGCCCAAAAGTCACTTGAGACCTTCCTTTCTTAAGGTCTCTCAGAAGCAGGCTCCCATCTTCAAAGAAAGTGCAGAGCTACCTCCTCTTTTCCACCTTCCTCAACCACTGGCCCCTCAGCCAAAAGCCCCCAGAGCTAGTGGCGTTGCTTTGCCCCTGGCCCCACCTCAGCCTGACTCCTTGCCAGCCCCCTCCTCTTGTTCCAAGCCAGTAGGTAGTGGTAGGGGTCATTTTCCCTCCATCTCGAGCAGTGGAGGACCATTTCCCAGAATGCTTGGATTCTGCAAATAAATGAGGTGAGGCCACTCTAGAGTTTCTGGAACAACCCCAGGCTTTCCACCTGTTCCATCCCTGTAAACTCTGGGCCACATTCCAATGCTCTGGGACTAACTCCTTTCCTGTTGCACAAGCAGGCAATATAGTCTGTCCCACAGGGTCAGTTGAACACCGGGTTCTACTCCAGGTTCTTTCTGGTTCCTAAAAGAACAGGAGATCTGCACCCATTCTAGATCTCAGGGACTAAACCAGTACATTCAGTACAAGAAGTCCCATATAGTCACCCTGCAGGCCCTGCTGCCACTGCTCAAGCAGGTAGACTGGTTTTGTTCCTGGGCATGCAGAATGCTTATTTACATATCCTGATTTGCACCCTCTGCACAGGCAGTATCTCAGGTTCCTGTTTCAGGGGAACATTACCAGTTCAGAGTCTTGCCCTTTGGCTTTCTTTATATGTTCCCATATCTGGACAACTGACTCCTAAAGGCCCCATCCAGGGATCTCTTGCTGGTCATACTGCACAGGACTCTGCAGTTATTTCATTCCCTGGTCATTACAGTAAGTCTGCCGAAGTCTTTCCATTTTCCATCTCAGCATGTGCAGCATTGGCATGGTTCTGGACATGATTCAGAGCAAGGCCTTCCTGCACCAGGAAAGGGGAATTCCTGATGGCCCACACCTCCTAGTGGCTCAGGAGAGGCATGTCACAGCCAGGTCCTATCTCAGATTCCTGGGCCTTATGGCAGCAGCTATAGTCACTATTCCCCAAGCCAGGCTTCATATGCACATACTCAATGGAACCTCCAAGTTCAGTGGGACCAGCACTCAGATGACTTTGATCAATCAATCAAGCTATCAATCACTCCATCAATCATTATTTTACCAGGAGAAACACTACGGAGAGAGCTCATTTACAAAGTGGTTCTGGCTAGGAGATGCAATAATTGAAACTTATACAGATGCATATAGTTACATACAGAATACATGACTAAACAATATTTACAATAATTACAATATATATATATATATCATATTTACAATGTATGCAATGTATACAATTTATACAGTTCAGGAGGGTGTAGAATAAAGGGGTAGAAAATGATAAAAGGGAAGGAGCAGTCTTTGAGAAGGAAAAGAGATGATGTAGGCATCAAGCAGTAAGATGAATAGAAAGGAGAGGAAGCAAATGGAGAGGGGGAGGTTAAAGAAAATAGAAAAAGCCACAAAGATCTCAAACCCTACGAAATAAATAGGAGGGCAGTGGTTTGGCGAACCTTAGAGAAATGAAAAACAACCAGTGATAGAGGGATCAGGTAAGAGTGCTAGGGGCTTGAAGCATTAATAGGTTTCTTTCAATAGGTGACAAAGTAATGTTTTAAAGGTCAGTTGATCCTTGTTTCATCCCGGTGCTGGCAGAACCCACTCAAACTCTTGTGTGGAGCCTTTCCTGTTTCCCTTTCCAGGCAGATCCTTATCATGGATGCCTTGGGCATGGGGTGGGAGCCCACCTTGGTGCCTTCCAGACTCAGGGTCCTGGTCTCCAGTAGAAACTCACCACCATATAAGTGTGCTAGAAATGAGAGGGCCCTACATGCATTCCAAGCTTTCCAGAACCAGGCCCTCTGCTGGTACAGGTGGACAACCTCAGTGTGGTACAGTATATTACATCAAAAGCAAGGTGGAATGCATTGTTACCCCCAGTAACCAAAACATCTTGGCAGATAGCCTCAGGGGTCACAGTCCAGGAATCATGAATGAAAACTGCTGTCTTCGGTCACAGAAAACCTATTTGAAAGATGGGGTCATCCAGAGTTGGACCTTTTGCATCCCCACTCAACACAAAACTGCTGCATTTCTGCTCGCTAGATCTAGGGCATGGAGTTTTCTGATGAGACGTGTTGTCCCTCTCTAGGACCGTGAGGTTTCTTTACACATTCCTTACCTTCTCTTTGATCCAGAGAGTGCCTCAAACTACAAATGGAGGGACCTATATCATCCTGGTGGCACCATTCTGGCCTCACCAATTTGGTTTCTATTACTACAACAGCTAGATGTGGAACCTCTGGTTCCTTTGCCTCTTTGTAGGACTTGTTGATGTAGGCTGGGGGACCCTGGTCTACCCAGACCTCGGATCCTTTGGCTGCATGCTTGGCTCCTGAAGACATAGCCATAGCCATTTTGGAGTGTCTCAGAGAGTGGCTGATGTGTTGGTGGCTGCTAGCTAGAAACCATCTACTAGAGCCACCTATTCGATGAAATGGAAACGTTTTGCTATTTGGACATGTGCCTATCACTTGGACCCTTTTACCTGCCCAGTGAACCAGGTCCTAGAGTATATTCTGTCCCTTTCAGACTCGTGCCTGAGATATTCATCCATCAATTGCACCCACCTGCTATTTCTGCCTTCCATGTGCCCAGTAGCCCAGTTAGATGTAGTTCATACTTTTCTGTAGGGCATCTTTCACTTGAAGCCCCTATTCACAATCCTGTCCTTCCATGGGACCTAAATTTTGTGTTGCAAGAAGCTGACCCTACCTCCTTTTAACCAGACGTGTCTTTCAAGCTACACTTTCTTTCATGGAAAGCATTATTTTTAGTTACTATTACCACTGCTTGAAGGATGTCACAGCTGTAGGTTTTCATGTTTGAACAGCCTTATTTAATTTTCCCATAAAGACACGGTCTCTTTATGTACTAATCCCAGTTTCCTTCCTAAGGTGAAATCTGAGCTCACTTTAAATCAGTCTGTACACCTTCCAGTTTATTACCCAGAGCATGCAAATGCAGGGGAAGCATTGCTTCATACTCTAGATGTGCATAGGATTTTTTGTTACTATACTATTGTTTCTTTTGCCCCTAGGGAAAGAGGGTGCCCCAGTTTCTAAGCAGTGCTTGTCCAAATGGTTAGCCAACTGTATAACTTTTGTTATAGGAAGTAATGTAAGTAAATTCCTGGGGCTGTTAATAAGGGCCATTCAACCAGGAATATGGCCCCTTCTATTGTCTGTTTCAGGAATGTGTCATTTGTGGACATCTGTGCTGCTGCCTTGAGTACTGTCCCCACTTTCACCAAACACCACAGTTTGGACATTGCCTCTGCAGGCAGGCAGGTTTGGATTGACCATGCTTCAGGGCCTACTACTTTCTTAGGCTTTCAGGCCTCCTGCCACCCTCTTCGTCTCACTACAAGAACTGCTTTGACTCATTCCATAGGTGTGTTCTGATGAAAGAGATATCCCGAAGAAGACTGAACAGTTATGTAAGAACTTACCATAACGTTAGATCTTTGAGGAATCTCTTCAAGTCATGCTGTTCTGCCCTCCATCTCCTTTGGAGTTACCTTCTTCCAGACCTAGCTTGTCTATGCTACAGCCTTGACTAGGGCTAGGCACTCTATCTCTCCTTGGTTCCCCAGGAGTAGCCAGACGAGAATGGTCTCCATCAGAGATCTGAGGATGAAGTGGGGCCACCTACACCTTTATATGGAGAGCGATGTTGGCAGGTGACATTGGCATAGGTAGCCCCTGATAGACTGTTATAGATAAAGCCTCCATGGGATAATAGTGCCTGACATCTAGGTTCCATAGGTGTGACCTGATGAAGAGATTCCCTCAAAGATCTACTGTTACTGCAAGTTCTGACGTAACTGTTCTTTTGATCAACTGTAGTGGCATTAAGTTGCAAGTTAATTTTGTTTTTCAAGTTACAGCTCCATTCGTTACTCTGCTACCAGTAAGTAACCTCTAATCATACTTATGTGTAACTGGCCTCTCTTTCCCAAGCTCGAGGTTGGTTAATAGGAGTTCTCAAAGGGTTAACCCAGCCCCTGAGGAGCTATTTCCTGTTGGGCCTCAGCTGGAGCCAGGAGTGTCCTAGGTGTTTTTTGTCCTCATGCCTTCTGGTTTTACCATGCGGTCGGGCATGAATATTCATGACTCTGCCCTTCCTTCTTTTTGCCCATAAAAGGAGATTAGCTAGTCCTGTATTTTGCAGAGTGGTGTGACCGGAGCAGAGGATTTACACTTTGTTCAAGATCTGAGAAGAGAAGCTCAAGGAAGTCCTACTTCTCCTCGTCTCTCTCTAGGGTAGGGCCTCAACAGCAGCCAGGAGGAAACCCATGTAACATTGCCTTGTTTGGGGACATGTCAACAGATCCTGACCAGAGAAGCACCAGGCAGTAGTAGTGGTGGGCCTCCTCTCAAAATGGGTTATTGGGATCCTTGCAATCCAGTTCAGAATCAGAGAGCAGCAGAGGTATACACCTCCAAGAATGCTCAGGTAACAATAGACCTGGAGTGTAGCTTCAGAAGGGTCATGAAGTTTGCTTGGTAATCAGCAGGGCAAGTGTGCCTGGTAAGAGTTGGGGTCTGCCAATCCATAATTAGGTTGGACTGGATAAATGAGCCTGTGTAGAAGGTCACTAGGACAAAGGTCACATGACACATGTGAAGCATATGGAAAAGCTGGATCAACTGGTGCTAAAGTTATCAGAAACCATAGCTGGTTTCAAGTTCCTTCAAAAGTTTCACCAGCTCACACTGCATGACAATGCAGGCATTGAAGCACTCCATGGGAACATGTTATTCTGCATGGGAAGAATGCCACTATGTATAGTCCTGTGGGATAAAGTTCCCTCTAGGGTCCCAATTGTCAGAAGTTAGGAATTGGTATCACTGTCCTACAGTATATGATCAGTGGCAGAAAATGCAGCATTAGAAAGCATAGTGTATGGACTGGTACATGCATTGATGCGTGAGAACCATCTCCAGATAAATTTTAAGGATAATGGGCCATGAAGGTAGGTTAGCTTTTAGAGGACCTATAACACTGAAAGAGGTTCAATAAACTCCTAACATGCTTAACCAGCTCCAAGTATGGTCTTTCTGTTTGGTGCAGTCTTCATGTTTCTTAGTTGTCCTGTGGTTTCTGTTGACCTGTCCACATTTTCCACATCCATGGTGATCAGTTGCAGTGCAGGTTTCTAGGTGTAAGCAGGACTCCATGGATGAGAAGTAACATTGATGCCCTAGATACCTGGGGCAGGCTTGTGCATATAATTTAACTAGTAAGCATATTGTATCATCCAAAGTCAGAAAATCTTATCTTTAGTTACATTTAAAATAGTCTGCTAGTTACTTTACAAAACATTGCATCATAGAAACATAAATGATCAGGAACAGAACAAGACCGTGGGACTGTCTTTAGAAGGTTGACACAGGGCTTGCATCCAGCATTGCATCAAACCCTAACACTGATGCAGTTGTGACATTGATGATTGATGGGGGTTCTTGGTTTCAAGATGGTGGTGACACCGTGCTGCCACTTGTAAGGGCTCTGATTTGAGCCATTTTTCTCCCTTTTCAAAGAAAAATATTTGTGTTGCTGAAGGAGAGGGAATTTGTTTGTGTGTGGACATGAGATAAATTTGTCTGGTGTCTAGAACATTTTAGAATTGTTTTAAATTGAGTTACATTGCAAGGTGTAGGGTGTTAGTGTTAGATAGGGTTGGTAAGTGAGAAAGGTTAGGAGCCATCTTTTTTGTTTTTAGGCAGGAAAATAGTGCTAACCTTATTTTCCAAAGATGTGAGAAGAGCTCCAGGAAGTGATAGACAAGGAGAACCTTTGGAGCAGTTTCTGTGTGGACTGCCAATTTCCGGGTACAAGTCCACAAAGGAATTATGCTGACAATGCTGCCATGGACCTGCCAAAAGTTGTTCTGTGGAGGACTTCCTTCAACTTTCTGATTTTCTGGAGGACTGTCTGATGACCAATGTTGTTGTGTAGGGGCCCAGAGTGTTGTGGAGAGGGCCCTCTCTTTGGCTAAAGATCTTGCTTAACTGCCGGCCGTCTTTGTTGATGGACTCTTGGTGGTATACCAAGCTGGTGGCTCTCCTCATGGGCAAAAGCCTGGCTGTATTTGTTGCCCACTCATGGTTGTCATCCCGATGTGGGTAGCTTTCTGTAATAAGATTTAATTGGATTGTCCGGCACGGTGAGAGCAGTGCCGGTTGATAACAGTGTCGGGAACTCTTTCATCAGACTGGAGTGGGTAAGTCTGCATCATTCTTTCCTCTTTCAGGACCTTGTAGCCCGGCAGTAGTAAAAGCTTGGTGGGTTGGGAAGAAACTCTGAATTCTGCCCTCCCGGAGCATTCTCACATAAGAATGCACTTGGACAATTGATCATTTTCATCAGTGCAGACTGTGAGGGGCCATTTGATCACCACCCTGTCAGTGCTTGATGGCCTGGTGAGTAGGCCATTACAAATTGTTACTCCTTGAAAACTGTCCTGTATTATCATTGACCATTATCAATTTCCTATGCTGGTTTTCTGGACATAACCCCAAATAGGTGGTATTATTTACCTGTTGGCACTTACTCCCTCTTGTTCAAAATTGATTCGCTTCTGGGTATTTGTTTTGTGAGGGTAATTAAGGATTAAATTTGGGGAGGTCTTAGGGTTTTAGGGGTGGTTGGGAGTTTTTTTGGGGAGGACTAATATGTTGAGAAAGTGAGGGTTTTTTTTTTATTTAGTTTTAGCATTGTGCCTGTGATGGAGAGTGTAGAATAATCTGTGTATTAGCAATGTGTGACTGGATTAGCTTTGAGTAGTAGTTTTTAAGGGATTGGTCTTTTGGGAGTTTTGCTGAAAGTTTTGTTTGGCATATCTGGGATGTGTAAGGGACTTGCGGTCTCGAAAAGCCTATGAGGCATTCCTGCTGCATGACCTCTGGCCCTTCACCGACCTTCCTATATCAGCAATGATAGTGAGGAGCTGTCGTGAGGTTGGGATTTGGAGGTGCCAGAATGGTCAGCAGTGGCAGGGTGCTTTGGCTTGACAGAGGTGAGCAGGATAGGGGTGATTAAACACAGGAGTTGCCCTGGGTTTAGATAGGACCTGAGAGAGGCCAGACGTGTTTTGGTTCCATCCCCAAGGGTCCCACCAGACCAAGTGGGCAGAGTAGCTGGAGGGCTGCAGTGCCTACCAATCTCCTTAGGACAGAGCTTTGCAATGCCAGATTGATCAGAAATAAGACCGCAGTTATGGCAGACTTAATATATATGGTCAATCTGGCTTGTATCATGAAGACCTGGGTGGAAGATGATGCTGGGCCACTTTTGAGGCAGCCATCCCTCCTGGGAACTCCATAATGCACTGCCCTAGGGTGGAACACAGGGATGGGGAGTAGCCTCTGCTTTAGAGCTGAACTTGGCTTCACTGTGCACCCAGTAAGAACTACCAGGTCCTTTGAATGTGTGGCAGTGCATGGGGGTCTGGGTGCAGGATACAGGATCCTATTTATTTACCACCTCCCGGGTGGGGGGAGGTTCCTGCAGGAGGTGGTGGATCTTGTCATTGTGCAGGTGTTGGACTCCCCAGATGCTTAGTGCTGGGAGGTTTCAATGCTTGGGCTGATGATGAGTCCTCTAGGCTTGGTTCCAACCTCCTCCAGATGATGTCATCACTAGGCCTGACACAAGAGGTTACTTCCGTGACTCACCATGGTGGCCACACATTGGACCTAGTGCTCTCACTGGGGCTTGAGGTAACCAACCTCAGGACTGATTGGGTCATTTGGTTTGATCACTGCATGGTGAGGTTCTCATTCGGGGCTCCCCAAGAGCCCTCCCTGCAGAGATGGTCAGCTACCGCCCTTTGAGGGATTATGTCCTGAGGGTTTTCTGGTGTTGGCTGACTTAGCTTGTGCAGATGCTACATCTGCAAATGGCACGTGGGAGGCGGTTGCCACCTATAATAGGGTGCGTCTGCAGCTCTCGCTGCACCTCGCACTGGTCTGTGTATGACCCAAATCTTGTCACGCGAGGTCTCCTTGGTTTGATGGAGAGCTCAAGGTGATGAAGATTAGGGTTAGAAGTTGGAGCATTGCTGGCAGTGGACCAGGCTAGGAAGGACATGTCACTGTGATGTCATGGCTTTGTCTTCTATAAATATGGAATGCATCTCACATGGTTTACTCCCCATTGAAGACTTGTAGCTGAGGAACTAGGGGCTGTCACAGTGACTGACAAATAAACAACAATCTAGTTGATAAACTGTGAGTCTGTGTTTCCTGGGCGCTGTTCTTTTGGAATTTTTGTAGAAGGACAACTGGCCATGCATACCACTACAGTGAGTACCAGGAGCAATCTACCATAGGAAGGCAGAATTCCTATCAAGGAGCTTACTGCAAGGAAGAACTGACCAGCTTTTGCTTTTTTGACTGTAGACAGGCTGTTATATCCAGCCTATCTGCAGTCGAGAAAAGTTTTTGTTACTGTGTGCTGAGTTTGCTCAGTTCTTCACTGACAGGGCGTCCTCTATCCGCAGGGAATCCTGCCAGTGAGTCATGTTGTGTCTCGCAGTGATTGTCTTGGTTGTAGCAGAGGCACTTCACCTGTTTGGGGAGTTTAAACCAGGAAGTGGCTGAGGTCATAGAGGTTGCTTCAAAGCTGAAACACACACACTGTGAACTGGACCCAGTCCCGACATGTTTCTTAATGGGATGCGTCAATTATCTTGGTCTGGTGTTTGCTTTAATTGTCCAGTGTTCATTGTCAGAGGAGTCTTCTCAGATTCCTTGAAAGAGGTTCTGGTGTGGCCCCTTCTGAAGAAACCATCTCTTGAACCGGCATCTTGGTGAATTATCAACCTATCTCCAATCTCCCATTTTTGGGTAAGGTTGTTGAGAAGATTGTAGAGCAACAGATTGAGGAGCACCTTGTGACCTTTGACATCTATAAGCCTCTCCAGTCTGTTTTCAAACCAAGTACAGCACGAAACAGCATTGGTTTGGGTGCACAATGACCTCCTTAGGGCGAGGATGAGGAGATGGGTCAATTCTTGTTCTCCTTGATCTCTTCTCAGCTTTTGACACTGTAGACCACCTTGTGCTACTTGATCATCTCAGAGAGTATTGTGGCCTTTCCAGCACTGACATCCTTTGGTTTGAGTCCTACCTCGCCGAGGAAGCAATGAGTAGTGATGGGGAAGTTCACCTCCTTCCTGAAGCTCCTGTCATGCAGTGTGCCTCAGGGATTGATCTTGTTGCTGATGTTGTTTGCAGTGTACATGGTGCCATTCAGTGAGCTCATTAGGAAGTACAATGTGGGTTTTCACTGCTATGCAGATGATACCAATCATACTTGTCCTTTGTCCCCGGAACATACAGGCTGTGAAAGTGTTGAACATCTGCTTGGGCAAGATCAATGACTGGATGCCCTCCAGTGGGTTGCGACTGAACCTCGATAAGATGGAGGTACTGGTAGTGTAATTGGACAGAAGGCATGATAGGAATGCCCCTAGTGTGGCAACAGGTCTTTTCTGGAGTCCACACCATTGATGACTTCCTCTAGGATGCAAGATCTTGGCGTGTTCCTGGACAACTGTTTGACATTTGAATCTCAGGTGTCAGTTGTCCAAATTGTTTTTACCACTTGAGGAATATTGCCAGGCTTAAGCCCCTAGTTCTGCCTGAAGACCTCCCTTCCTTGGTACATGCCTTTGTGCATCCAGGCTTGATTACTGCAATGCTGTTTACTTTGGGGTCTTGGAGGTACCTCCACCAGCTGCAGCTAGTGCAGAATGCAGCTGCCAGGTTACTGACGGGCCTTTCAAGGTTCTGTCATGTGACCCCAGTGCTGCGTGAACTGCACTGGCTGCCAGTCAGTGGAGGGTTATCTTCAGGTGGGATTGCTTACCTTTAAGGCCCTACATGGACTTGGCCCCTGCTATCTGTATGATCTCCTAACACCTGCTGTCCTAGTCCACTCCCTCCGCTCCTCCTCTAGCGGCTCCTGGCGATTCCCAGGATGAGGCTAAAACTGCTGATGACAGGCTTTAGTGTCACTGGCCCCATCCTGTGGAATTCACTTCCTCTGCTATCAGGGAGGCTCCTTCAGTTGAGGTATTCAAGAACCACCTAAAGTCCCACCTTTTTGCTCTGGCCTTCCTGATGTAGTTATATAATTATTTAATCTGACAAATGAAGTGACCACTGAATATATTTATTAGTATTATCTCATCTATTTTAATTGTTCTAAATATGTATTTATGTATGCTTTCTTACTCCTACTTGTCTTTATGTAGCCTAGAGCCTCTGGGAATGGGTGCAATGCAACAACTTTGCCTTGCTGCAATTGCACCTGATTTTACAATTTTAGGCACAGTTATGCAAATAAGCCTGATTTACAATTCAGTCTGCATCAACCTCGGATGCAAGCTACCTCTATAGGGTCCCCAGTTCAGATGCAAGCTAGACCACTAAAAGATGGTCTAGCAAGTGTATTTTCGATGAAAGGGACAGACACTTTAGATTGCTGCAAGCCTGGTGTGCCTTATCTTTGACGCACCAGGGCTTGAGGCAGTTCTAGTTGTTATAAAATCTGTCCCCATGAGTCCATTGAATCTGCCCTGATGGCCTACATTGAAATTACTCTGCCCATCAAAGTTCTCCCACACCCTGCCTTCCTCTTATTCCTAAAACCCCTTGAAGATGTCCAGTTTTGTTTTAAACTCTGATATAATCTCAGCATTGATCACATTGATCACAAGGAATAGGAATGTTAGGATGGGAGTGGTTTACAGACCACCCTCCCAGACTGAAGAATTAGACAGAGAATTAGCTGGGCAGATTGGTAGGGCCTGTGGTAAGGGAGTGCAGTGATAGTGGGGACTTCAACCTACGGGATTGGACTGGAGTACCCCAACCACAAATAATAGTAGGGAGCAGGCAGTGTTAGATGCCTTCCAGTACAACTTCCTGGTGCAGATGGTCAGCGAACCAATGAAGTTAGGGAACATCCTTGACCTAGTGCTGGCTAATGGGGAGTTTGTGAGGGAACTAAAGGTGGATGAGCCACTGATGGGGAGCAACAACCACTCTGTATGGTTCACAATGGATATGGGTAAGGAAGGAGTAGTGTCAGACACAAGGGTGGTGGACTTCAGGAGGCCTGACTTTGGGAGAATGGGAAAATTGTAGGAGTATTTGGCCAAGACTGACCCTAGTACGGACACAAACCAGAGGTGGAGGTCATAAAAGATGGAGACAGCGAGTAACAAAGACCTGCGCTAAGGCTTTTGTCGAAGAACGCGAGGGCAAAGAAACTCTAGCTGGATGACCAATGTGGAGTCACAGAAAATATAAGGAAGAAAAGATCTGCCTTTAGGAGGTACAAGAAGACAGGGAGGGGGAGGACAGGGAGGAGCACCTGAAGGAAGTGAAGGTGGTGACAAGCACAGTAAAGGCAGCAGGAGCTCAGGCTGGCACAGGCCATTAATGAGGGACAGAAGGAATTCTTCAGTTACATCAGGGAGAAAAGGGTCTGTAAGAACAATAGGGTAAGGATTAAGAATGTAGGGATGGGTGGAAGGGGAAATGGCAGAACTGCTGAATGACTACTTCTGCTTGGTATTTACTAAGGAAAGGGGAAGATACTCATGGGGGACTGAAGGCAAGTAAGGAGGAGGGAGCATGACAGATGGGGAAATCACAGAAGACAGTGCTGGAGGGATTGAGGGCACTGAGGGTGACAAGGCCAGATGGCATTCATCCCAGGGTACTGAAGGAACTGGCAGAGGTACTTGCAGGGCTCTGGCAGACACATTGAATGTCTCACTAGATCTAGGTGTGTACCTCAGGATTGAAGGATAGCTCACATGGCACCTCTTCATAAAAGCAGCCGCAAGGATGAACTGAGAACTACAGACTGGTGAGCCTCACATCCATAATGGGAAAGCTGATGGAGACAATCCTGAAGGAGAGACTGGTGACCTTCTGAGGCCAATGGGCTACAGGACAGTAAACAACATGGCTTTGTCACTGGCAGATCATGCAGACCAACCCAGTGAAGTACTATGATTGGATAACTAAACAAATGAACAAGGGCCACGCAGTGTATGTCCTCTACCTGACTTCAGTAAGGCATTCAACCCAGTGCCACATGAGAAATTAGAAGTAAGCTATGTTACGGGGCAGGAGTAAAGACAGTGGCTGGGTAGGGAACTGGCTACAGGAGAGGCAGCAGAGAGTGGTAGTGGTGGGGAGCTATCATCCTCAAGGGCGGTGACTAGTGGAGTTCTGCAGGGCTCAGTGTTGGGACTAGTGCTGTTTGAGATATTCATTGCAGACATTTCAGTGGCATCAAGAGCAGAATTGGTCTGTTTGCTGATGACACCAAGATGGGAGTGGTGGCAGATGAACTGAGGGTCTGGCTGTGCCACAGGATGATTTGTCAAGGCTGGAGTCCTGATTGACACCTGGCAACTGGGATTCAGTGCCAAAATGCAAGGTGCTGCATTTTGGGGCTAAAACCCATGGAGGAGCTACCATCTGGGCGGTACAGTTGGCAGTGACTGAGGAGGAGAAGGATATGGGGTGCTTATTACGGGGCAATGAACAACTCAGCACAGTGTAGAAAGGCAGCTGCAAAGGCCAACAGGATGCTAGGTTGTATTGCTAGGGTATATACTCCAGGAGGGAGAGGTGATTCTGCCACTGTACAGATCACTGGTTAGGCCACACCTGGACAACTGGCAGACAGTTTTGGTGCCCTGTCCCAAAGAGGACATTAAGCTACTGAAGGGGCAACGAGGTGACTGAGATGATCAAGGTCTGGGTGACATACCATACAAGAGTAGACTGAGGGAACTGAACATGTACTCCTGGAGGAGAAGAGGGAGAGAGGATAATGATTGAAACCTTCAAGTACATGACAGAGATAAACATGTCTTGTAATGGAGGGGCTTTTCAAACTAAGGAGGGAGGGATACCCAAGACCATGATATGAGTCTGGAGGGGGGAAGGTCCAGGAGGAGATGAGGAGACATTTATTTACAGAGAGGGTGGTGGCTAAGTGGATTGCACTGCCAGCTGAGGTAGTATCCAGTGGAACAGCAAAAATGAGCAAGTGGCATCCTAGGACGATAGGTAGGGGCATTACAAGCAGAAAGCAAGAGGTAAACATGCCACTGTACATATTCTTGGTGAAACTACACCTGGAGTACTGTGTCTGGTTCTGGAGGCCAACCTGAAAAGGACAAAGACAGATTAAAGATGGTAGAGAAGGGCCACTGCACTATTAGACATATAAAACTAGGCTCAAGGAACCGAGTTGTGCTCACTAGAACAGAGAAGAAACAGAGGTGACATGATAGAAACATTCAAATATGTCAAAGGAATAAACAAGATGGAGAACTCTTCCAAGAAAACAAGGAACTCAGACAAGAGGGTACAACTTATGCGCCTGGTAGGAGGAAATTCAGGAGCAACTATAGAAGGTACTTCTTCATGGAGAGGGTGATAGAGCCACAGACCAGCCTGCCAGCACTGGTGGTGGCAGCTAAAACGGTAAGAGAATTTAAGATAGCTTGGGACAGATTGTGACAGCTTGGTTGGACAATTAAAAGGGAAGGGGTAGCCTCCTTGGGCAGACTAGATTGATCAAGTGGTTCCCATTTGCCAACACCATTCTTATTTTCTTATTTTCTTAACAGTGGGGAATTCAAGAGGGATGGGGCAGAGCAAGAGGGAGGGTCAAGGAGAGGGGCAAGAAAGGAGGGTAGCTGCAAAATAGGGATCTAGCTGCACAACAGAACAGACTTGGTAGCCCATAAGCCCTTTTTCTGCTGGCATTTTCATATATTCATAGAAACGTAGAATTTGATAGCAGATAAGGACTGCTTGGCCCACCTAGTCTGCCCATTTCCTACCTAATGGATAAGCTGCAGATCCTAGTTAACCAACAGCCTACTTCCTCCTACCCCCACTAGAATTGCCTTATGGCTTGCTCCATGCATTCTTGAATTCCCACTGTTTTTGACTGCATGACCTCAGAAAGGCTGTTCCATGCATCCACAACTCTCTCTGTGAAAATACTTCCTCACATTACCTCTGAGTCGCCCCTCTATCTTCAAATTGTGCCCCTTTGTTCTTACACAACTCTTTTTCTGAACGATGCTACCCTCTTGGACTTTGTTGATTCCTTGAGGTATTTGAAAGTTTCATCATGTTCCTGCTTTCCTCTGTGTTTGTACACTTGCTGGGAAGAATGTTCTCTGTCTACCCCTGCTCCATGAACCAGTACTTTCTGATTTCCTTGTTGGAATTCTCACTTTAACTTAAGTTTGTGCCCGGTTGTTGTACTGTTCCTCAACTTGAGAAAGTCTGTGTAGTCCATTCTGTTCTATCCCTTCATGTTTCTAGCATACCATCATTTCCTTATGTCCTCTAGGGAGGACATGTTGAGACTTTATTCCCTTGCAGGCCTACCCTGCTGCCCCATGATCATTTTTTGCCCACCATCAAGATAGTCTTTAGCCTCTCCCTGTCCTTCCTTAGATGTGGGCCCAAAACTGTATATAGTAATTCAGGTGCTGTTGAACCAGTGGAGGGAACATTGTTTAACCAGGAGTAGCACACTGTCGAGTTTGTTTCCAGATATGACCTGGGGAGCACAAGGAAGTTATGGACTTGCTCAGGATCACCCAGTATGCACCTAGGCAGCTGTGGATTCAAACCCAGGTCTCCAGATCTGCAGCTCAGAGCCTTAACTCCATCATGCTATACTGCCTCCTAACAGTGGCCTGCACAATGGCAGTATCACCCTCCTAAGACTAGTGAAACCTCACTTAATGCATCCCAGTATGTGGTTTGCCTTCCTGTACGTGTATTAAATTGAGGAGAGGTTTTAAAGCTGGTGATAATTATCACCTTCTTGGTCCCTTTCCTCCCTTGAGTGCTCCACATTGACCTCATTGATACAATATTTTGTCTGTGGATGTTTGTTACCAGAGTGCTTCACTTTACATTTTTTGTTTTGCAATTGAATATTAATTACCAAATTCCAGACCACGGAACAGCTCTCTACATCTCCTGTCATGGTGTTTATTTCCTTTTCACTACTTACTTTCCTGCAGTTGTGTGTCATCTGCAAACATCATGTATCACATTATGTCGAAAATTAATAGTTAACTTGTTATTCTTCAGGACAGTATGAGAATTTACACAAGTCATATTTTCTGAAACCAAACATTACACAGGAAATACTTAGAAGATGCAAAAGATCGATGAAACAGGTATCCTCTGATTACAGCAGCAGTAGTACAGTAATACAGTAGTACATAATACAACTGATGTCACTTTATTTACTAAACCTAAAGTGGAGTTAGAAATAGATTTATCAATCTTCAGTGAGGTGCCAACAAAATTAAGAAATTACGCTATTATTTTCAGTAGCTGCTCATCTCATGTTCAGGAGACAAGCAGCAATAATAAACTCTAGCCAGAGCCGATATGGCTGTGGTGAGCTTGAAGAAGCTCCAAGTAATGAGCTACCATTGAATGACATCTCACATACATCATGCAAGGAAATCTTCAGCATTGACAAATGCTCATTTTTTGTTATCTTTGCATCGGCTTCCAGCAGTCTAACTGAAATGAAGACATAATCTCAAATTGTACAGTGCAGTCACTAAACATTTTAATATAATTCATCTTGCTCTGTGCTGTATATTAGAATGTGATCCAGTCTACCCGTTGTTGACCAGGGAAATTTAAATTGAAGAGCATCTCTGACAGATAGCAATGCTCACAGACAGGGGTGCCAAAAGATTGAAATAGATGGGGTGCTGAAAATTGGAAGGACATTTGTTAGGTATTAAGACATTTTTGTAAACCGTTTTTTGATATACACCATAATATAACAAAATATAAGATACAGTCAACCATAGAGATTAAGTATTGCCAGTGGCAGCCATTCTAATGTCTTGAGCCATTAATTGCAAATACTGTGTAGTTATCAAATCTGCTTTTAAGTATGTGAGATAGTTAGAAACATACTGATTATGAATGATTGCTTTTTGCTAAAAATTAATTGTTGTTGATTAACAAATACTACTGCTTTAAGTCAACAAACCCCAATATAATTTCATGGAAATAATATGCAGAAATGGAAGTACAAGATTTTAAACTGTGAAATTATTACCATTCATGTGTTTTCAGACTTTATAACATAAGAAGCATTACTCCACTGAAAACAGGGCGGTGCATCTTAACAGACAATCTGTCTGTCTGTCTGTACATACACACACAACTATAGTGTGGAAGTTAAGAGCACTGATCTACAAAGCTAGAGACCAGGGTTTGGATCCCATCAGCTCCCACTTGCATACTATGTGACCCTGAGCAAGTCACATAATTTTCTTTGTGCACCCAGGTCACACCTGGAAACAAGATCAGGATTAGTGTGCCTTTCCTGGATAAACAAGTTCTCCCCTTTACTGTACATTGGTTTGCTAAATGAAGTTTGGCTAAAAATAAGCACTTTTGCTTGGACATTCAGGACTTAATAAAGTGTAATAGTGTACTGAAGAAAAAACTTTTTGCAAGAGAAATGCTGCATGTAGTGGATACGTGTCAGAACCAAAACAGAAAATGTATATTGTCTCTACAAGTAGGCAGTATAGTATTGTAGTTAAGAGCACCAAGTTGCAAAACTGGATAGTTGGGTTTGAATCCCATCAGCCTCCACTTCATCACAGTGACCCTGAGCAAGTTACTTAACTTCCCTGTGCTCCCAGGTCACACCTGAAACAAGCTTTGGCTTAGTGTGCCTTTCCTGGTTAAACAATTTCCTTTCCTTTCCATAAAATCTGTTGGGTTATATCAGGAAGCTGGTATGCATAAGAAAGATGGCAAATAAAGTGACATTGAGGCAGCCACATCAGCCACATTTGAATGAAAATAAGTGCATCGGATTGTGTATAACATTAAGTGCTGCAAATATAGTTTTGTTTGTCATTCATGCTAAAAATAATAAAGTGATTACAAAGTCTTATAAAGGTGATGATTTCTCTGTTTCACAAAGGCATTTTTTACATCTCTATCAAAATTAAACCATCACTGGATCTTATTTTCGGTACCAACCATATGGCATTTTAATACAGCAAAATCATGGTGGAGGTGTCGAAAACACCCTTTCAATAAGTGTATTTATTTATTAATGTACCATTCATGGTTGCATTCGTGGGTTTCCACCGCAGAGGGTAGTTGGTCCAGGACGTTGGCAGTTGGTAGAGGGGCAAATTGGGTGCCCCATCACTCTTTGCTCTCCAACATATTACCTCCAAAACCATATAAACACTACAAACAGGTATTTGCCTCTATCTCTGAAATCAAACAAAGGGCAGAGGACACTGCAGAGCAGGACACTGCAGCTCAGGAGCTAGCACAACAAAACTCTCCAAATCAGGAACCAAAACAAAAAAGCAAAAGGAAATCCAAAAACTCTGATCATAGGGACTCAATGATTTGGGAGTTGATACCCATCTCCAGCCAGAGGTAATGGCAGATGTCTCCCAGGTACATCAGCGGGGAAAGACACTGACCACATTGCTAAAATTGTTCACAAAGCAGGAGAAAACATTGACATCCTGGTACACATAGGGACTAATGATCTCACGAGCTGGTCAGTTGTGGAGACCAAGGAACACCTGACCAGGCTGGGTGACAAACTATCATCCATTTCATCTACATCTCCTTCTGAGATCCTGCCAGTCTGGGAGAGGGGACAGATGGACAGAAGGTCAGAGAAGGGGAGATAGGGAGCTAAACATGTGGCTCAAGGGCTGGTGCCAGGAAAAAGGACACAGATTTGTAGGAACTGACAACAGTTTAGGAGCAAAGTTCTTTAATTTGATGGACTGCATCTGACTAAGGAGGAGTCAATGCATTGGGGCAGAAGTTTGACATCTTTGCAGAATATTTAAACTAGCAAATGGGGAGAGGGTGCAGCACCCCATACATCGAATGGGAAGAACACCTCCTCCCTCAGCTAGTGGTCAAACAGGGATTCAGCATGTTTGCAGTTCATTTGCATCACCAGGTAAGAAAAAGGTCCATCTCCCGATACGATGCACAGGGAAATGCCAAACCTCATCCAACAACTAACACACCAAAATCTGGCCAATGGAAAATCATGTACACAAATGCTCACAAACCTGGAAATAAGAGCCCTGACCTGTAGGCATAATGTCAGAGGCTAAACTGGACATAGTAGCAATTAGTGAGATGAAGTTTGCCAGTAACCACCCTTGGAAGACTTCAGTACCTGGCTATATACTGTTCAGAAGAGACTGAGGTGCAAAAGGGAGGTGGAGGGCCCTGTATGTCAATGAAAATAACAAAGCTACAGAAATTCAGAATACACATAAGAGCCAGAAGAACTGTGGGTCACCCTGGAAACAGGAAATGGGACAGCCATAAGAACTGGGGTTGTCTACAGGCCCCCAGACCAGTGGGAGGACATAGACACATTACTGTTAGAAGATATAAAACATGACAGCTAAAGGGGAGGTTCTGATAATGGGAGACTTCAACATGCCGGATACAGATTGGTCAATACTAGCAGGAACATGTGCCAGAACTAGACACATGGTGAATTCTGCAGGGAGGGCCTCAAACATCTGGTACAACAACCCACAAGAGACGGGCTATCCTAGATCTAGTACTGACTAACAGGGAAGGTATCACAGATCTCCAGGTAGAAGGTCACCTGGGAGCCAGTGACCATCACGTGGTATGGTTCAATTTGGCCGCTACATCTAAATCATCCATTCCAAGGCAAAATATGGGACTTCAGAGGAGCTGACTTTGATAAGATAGCCAAAAGAGTTAAGCTAGCCCTGGCAAAAGAAACACAGTTGAGGGGTACAGGCAAAGTGGGCAAGCATTAAGGATGCAATACTTGAAGCAACATCCCATTGTATTAGACAGAAAAGGAAGTGCAAAAGAAGAAGGAAACCACTTTGGTTCTCAAATACAGTAGCAGAAAAGGTCAGAGCCAAAGGCTGGCCTTCAGGAAATATAAGGGAACACAGTGGGATGAAGATAGGGAGGCATACCAAACTGCCCTAGGAAGCAGGGAAGGCAGTAAGGCAGGCAAAGTCCCAAACTGAGGAAACACTAGCAAACAGTAAAAGAAGGTGACAAGACTTTCTATAGATACATTAGTGAAAGGAGAAAGTCCAGAGGGGTGTGCTAAGCTCAAAGGAGAAAGGGGGCATGTGAGGAGGAGGACCTGTAAAAGCACATATCCTAAATAGATACCTTTGCTCAGTATTTACTGAAGAGAAGGTAGGGCAGGACCCACAGCTCAGCACCATGGACACAGGGGGAGGAGGAGGCACTACTCCCTTCACAAAAGAAAGGGTCCTACAAGAGCTCGCTAAGCTCAGGGTAGACAAGGCAATGGGACCTGATGGCATACATCCCAGGGTACTTAAGGAGCTAAGGGTGGCACTAGCAGAGCCATTAGCAGAACTGTTTAGTGAGTCTTGAGCACAGGAGAGGTTCCAGAAGACTGGAGAAGGGCTCATGTGATCCCGCCCACAAGAGTGGTAGCAGGGAGGAGGCAGGGAATGACAGACCAGTCAGTCTTACCTCAGTAGTGGGCAAGATTACGGAGGCACTCCTTAGGAAAGAATAGTGCAACACCTGGAATCCATAGGGCACAGGATCCAAGACAGCATGGGTTTACAAAGGAAGGTCCTGTCAAACTAATCTCATAGATTTCTTTGACTGGGTAACCAGAGTGGTGGACCAAAGGGGAGCAGTTGATATTGCCTACCTTAAATTCAGCAAAGCTTTCAACACTGTTCCACATAGAAGATTGATAAATAAGCTGGGTAGGCTCGGGGTGGGTCAGAAGTTGGTCAGCTGGGTGGCAAACTGGTTGACGGGCAGAAAAGAGAGTGGCGGTAAACGGTATACAGTCAGAAGAGATGCAAGTTATAAGTGGGGTACCCCAGGGATCAGTCCTGGGGCCAGTCCTCTTCAATATCTTCATTAGTGACATTGCAGATGGACTAGAGGGTAAGGCTTGTCTGTTTGCAGATGACACCAAGAGCTGCAACTGAGTAGATGATCCAGATGGGGTGGACAGAATGAGAAGAGATCTGGATAAACTAGCAAAATCGTCAGAAGAGTGACAACTGGGATTTAATGCAAAGAAGTGCAAGATCATGCACATAGGGAAGAGAAACCCTGAAGCCACCTATAGGCTGGGAGGGAGCTGCTGGCAGTCACAAAGGAAGAAAGAGACTGGGCATCATCATCACCGATGACCTGAAATATCACAAGTCATAAGAGGGAGGTAATAATCCTCTTTAAAAGACACTGGTTAGGCTCCCATCTGGAGTACTGCATGCAGTACTGGAGGCCACACCTCCACAAGGACATTAATCAAATTGAGGCAGTCCAGAGAAGGGCAACCAAAATGGTGCAGGGACTGCATCAGAAGACATATGAGGACAGATTAACGGAGCTCAATATGTATACCCCTGAGCAAAGGAGGAGCGAGGTGGTATGATCAAGACATTCAAACACCTTAAGGGCATTAACAAGGTGAAAGAGTCTAACATGTTTAAATATAAGAAAAATAGCAGGACAAGAGGACACAGCATGAGATTAGAGGGAGGCCGATTAAGGGGAATGAGGAAATTTTTTTCACAGAAAGGGTGTTGGATGCATGGAAC
The DNA here is from genome assembly GCA_016271365.2 of Neoceratodus forsteri. Taxonomy (NCBI): domain Eukaryota; kingdom Metazoa; phylum Chordata; order Ceratodontiformes; family Ceratodontidae; genus Neoceratodus; species Neoceratodus forsteri. Next base: position 498,008,933 of record CM028131.1, read on the forward strand.
GCCTACCTCAGGAAGTGGTGGCTATGAATACAGTGCAGGGCTTCAAACAAGCATGGGCTAGGCATAAGGGAGCAATACAGAGGAGTATGAATAGGTAGGCCACTGACAGAGCAAAGGCCGATGGCACATTTATAAGGTAGAAAGAGAAATGGGCAGACTGGATGGGCCTTATGGTCCTTATCTGCTGTCAACTTCTATGTTTCTATGTTGATTCATTCATAGAAAAACATATTGCTGCAGGAGAAATCTTTATTTAAAAGAAACGCATGTTAACAGTTGAGAAAGCAAATTAAAATGAAACAGTCATGTGTTAATGTGCTGGACAGCTTTGAAGACTGTTAAGAACTAGCAACTGACTGATTACTTATGGTCATAAAACTCTCAGCCAGCTTTAAAGGTACAGTAACTCAGGATCTGCTGTTAAATTTGGCATGGCAAGATATAACCCATACATTATGTTGGTCTCAGCGTAGTAATTTCACAAATCAGACTGTCTGAAATGCAATAGTAGCAGAAAAAAGGAAGTATTTCTTTAACTGCCATGGTGATCTGCAGAATGGAAGGATACACTGAAAACTACTAAAAGATGTATTCCACAGAAACACCTTTTTCGAGGGAAAGCAGGATGGCTGTAGGCTCCATCCACAGCCATAAAACTGTTGTCTCATTATCCCTTTGGAGCAGAACAGGTTTCATTTTCTATACTGCATATTGATACATTTGTGTTTTTCTCTTTATTTTAGTGATGCTGTTGTTATTAGCATCCTTCGGTTATATTACACAGTGCCAGAATATTTTAAACAGATTAAAGTCAGTAAGCCCCAGCTGGATATAGATGGTATCAGAAATATCTGGATTGTGAAACCAGGAGCACAGTCAAGAGGCAGAGGTAAGGATTTATTTTAATGATATTTATGTGCTGCTTATCACCTGAATTTGAAGGGTGCATGGAGAGAACAATAATAAGAAAATGGTTAATTTTGAAAAGAGACACAAAATACAACGATTACAAGAGTTTTCCTGAAACTCAAATTAGACATTTTCAAATGCCAGTCATTTAGGCTAAGTATCAAGCAAATCTCTTGGCTGCTTGCTTGAGGGAATATGGTGAATGCTCACTACATCACACTCATGTACTACTGTATGGGCATGCCAAAAATACAGCCCTTTGGAAAGAGATACATACAACAATTAACACTATCCTACCTACTACCCTACAATTTGTGGGGCAAATATACGTCCTTCTTTATTCCCTCCTGCTATCAAAATGCAAAGATCAGATATTTATTGCAGATCCTGATTACTATGACCTGTAAAGCTATAACAAAGCATTGGCTACAATTTCACTCACCCATGCTACAGAACTGGCTACACTCCGCTATACCAGATGGAAAGAACACATAGTCTTGATGATATGAAACAGAATGTATTTATTGTATTAGCAAATGGAGGTACATTCTGGTGAAGGAGTAGTGACGAGGAGTGCCACAGGGTTTGTTGTTGGGACCAGTACTCTTTAATATCTTCCTCTGTGACATTATGGAGGGAAGGCATGCTTATTCACAGATAATTCCAAGATATGCAATAGGGTGGATGAGCTGGGGAGGGGTGAAAGTATAAAGAGGAACCTTAAAAGGCTGGAGGAATGGTTTAAAGTTTGGCAACTTGGGTTCAATGTGAAAAATTTCAGGATTATGCACATAGGAAGCAGAAACCTGGGGGCAACATATGACCTGGGAGGAGTAAAACTGGTGGACATGAAGCAAAAGAGGGACCTGGGAGTTATTGTGGATAACCTAAAGGTGGCTAGGCAATGTGAAGCGGCAGCAGGGAAGACTAGCCATATGCTCGGCTGCATTGGGAGGTGTATTGCCAGTGGGAAGAAGGAGGTCCTGCTGCCCCTTTACAAGACACTGGTATGCATGCATCTCAAGTACAGCATCTAGTTTTAGGGCCTCACCTTAAGAGGGACATAGACAGACTGGGAGTAGTGCAAAGGAGGGCTACAAAATGATGAGAGGTCTGCAGGGAATGACCTACAGTATGAGGAGAGGCTAAGGGAACTGAATATGTACACTCTGTGGGCAAGGAGAGAAAGAGGGAGACATGATTGAGACCTTCAAATATCTCAAGGGCATAAATAGGGTACAGGAAGGGAGTGTTCTTCAAAGGAAGAGATGTCATAGGATGAGGGGTCATGGCTGGAAGCTGGGAGGGGACGGTTCAAGAGTAACATAAGGAAGTACTTCTTCATGGAGAGGGTGGTGGACACTTGGAATAGTCTACCAGAGAGGTGGTAGAGGCAGACTCAATCATAAGCTTTAAAATGCATGAGCCAGACACAAATGGATTTTGGTAACCAGGAGAGGGGGTTCTAGTGTGGAAGGCAACTGGGGATCTCTTGTTAGGTGGGGCTTGATTGGGAAGACTAGGTGGCCCTTAGCTTGCCTTCAAAGTTATCTATAGCCCATGATGTTATTACTAATGCAGTAATCCTCATATTTACACTTGAATTCCACCATATTTCTACTTCCCACCACATCTATTGGTATTTATTTATTTATTGAATTTTGATGATCGGGTAGGCCCACTGAGCCCTGCTATTGAGTTTCAAAGTGCTATTACTTTGATTATACCAGCTAGACCTATTTCTAGTGAGGCATATCTCACCTTTAGCTGGATGGGATGAGACCTTGTGCTGTAGAGCTGACTATTTATTCTAAAATCTACACAGTCCCATAAATCTTCATCGGTCATGGTTCTAAACAACAACACATGTCCCCCTTCAACCTCCGTTTTCCAGGGGAACAATCCCAAACTATTTAACCTGTCATTGTACTCCAGGTCCTTTAGATCCTTGACCATTTTAGTGGCCCTCCTTTGCACTCTTTCAAGTTTCCTGATCTCTAATGTTGTTCCTGGTGTCCAGAACTGAGCACAATACTCCAGGTGAGGCCTAACCAGTGATGTGTAGAGTGGCACAATCACCTATTTTGCTCTACTTTTGATGTGTCTCATAATACTAGTTAATAAACTTTTAGCTTTTTAAATGACATGGTTGCAATAATCTTTAAAATGTAATTCCTTAGAAACAATATTACCAAGATCCTAATCATTGTCTGCTACCTTTAGCTGCCTTCCTGATAGTGTATATTTAGCATTGGTCCTTCTTTGCCGACACCTTGTGTGCAGTGGTGGGTGAAGTGGATAAAATTCACCCATGAAGTGATTTGTGAGTAATGCAATCTGTGAAGTACCCCACGCGCAGGCAGAGTACTTTATGCTATAATGGGTATGCTTCAATTAAAACAATGACTTTGGTATTATTCCACCTTCCCAAACCACTTCTCCACTAGTTTTAAGGTGAAGTACATTGAAATCAATGTACTTCACCTTACTTTGCTCTTGTTTTTGAGCTCCAAAGGCGAATTTTGCAGTGCTTCATGGGATTGCAGGTCACATGGGCTCTAGATTGTTCTGCACAGCCTCACAGTTCTGTGTAGTGTGTGTGTGTAGTGGAAGATGAAGACAGTTACCTCTCAGAGCTCTGTGATTCAAATCCTTTAAAAGCTGTTAAAGCCTTTTGAGCTTTTTTTTTTTTGCTCACAATTTAGTCATGCCGATTATAGGAAACCCTCCCTGTGCATATCATCAAGTGTTTATTGTTTGTGTGTAGATTTTGAATGTTAATTTAGAACAGTCAGTACATGTACTGTGAAGTGTGCTTTGGGGAGGGCATATCTGTGGTGTAGGTAGATTAACTGGGAGAAAAAGGCAGTTTTTCTGTTTTGGTAATATTTTTTCTTGTATAACTGTGTTAATGTACACACAGTAATATTTTCAGTAAATCTTGACTTTTTGCTGATTGTTGTGGTGCAGCAGTGTATAATTTTACTTTGTTTAAAACATTTGGTTATATTAATAAAGGTTTTCAATTTACTACGCATTATTTGTAGTGTCTGCTGATGCATGCCATTAAATCAGACAGCTTTTATTGTGCCACAGAGTAATTGCAGCAGTGTGAACCTGCTATCCACTGCACTTGCATGAAGTTTTATACTGCTTTATGATACCTTTACTGGTAGTGGACTGTTACTGCCATGCACTACCCCCCAACCAGCAAAAGGTATTCTTTTCCAGATTTGGATTTGTGACTTGTGAGCACTGGTTAGGTGTTGTTGTGCCTTTGCATCTGCATCTCTTAAGTGCTCAGCACAATTTTAATCTGTTTGTGCATTTCTAGTACACCATTAATTCTGGGAGACTTTGCATTTCTTGTTACACTCTCATTTCACTTTGTCAGCACTGGGGAATTTTATGGACACAAGACAGTGGCATTTTTAGATGCGCATTAATTCTGGTGACTGTGTGTGACCACTGCACACATGACAGAGTGCACCATTAATTCTTGGAGACTTTGAATTTTTTGTTACCTCTCATTTCACTTCGTCAGTACTGGGTAATTTTAAGGACACAAGACAGTTGCATTTTGGGGATGCACATTAATTCTGGTGACTGTGTGTGACTATTGTTTACATGATGGAGTGCGCCATTAATTCTGGGAGACTTTGCATTTTTTATTACCCTCTCATTTCACTTCATCAGCACTAGGGAATTTTCTGGACACAAGACAGTAGCATTTTGGGGATGCACATTAATTCTGGTGACTGTGTGTGACCACTTCACACATGACTGGCAGCCATTAATTCTGGGATACTTCACATTTCTTGTTACATCTCATTTCACTTCGTCAGCACTGGGGAATTTTCTGGACACAAGACAGTCTCATTTTGGGAATGCACATTAATTCTGGTGACTTGTGTGTGACTGCTGATACATGACATCTGAGTACCATTAATTTTATGAGACTGCATTTTTGTGCTCTCATTACACTTTGTCAGCACTGGGCAGTTTTCTGGACACAAGACATGAGCATTTTGGGGATGCAAATTAATTCTGGTGACTGTGTGTGTGAAGGGCTGCCAATATTGTTCACTTCACCTTACTTGGCGTAGGAGGAATGACAATGCAAAGTAATAATTACAAGGCAAAGTGGCCTGGATATTCAAACTGTGCCAGTCTGTGGTGCAAGCCTGAGTGCAGCTCAACCTTGTTGCGCAGGGGTGTGACCTGGGCGATATCTAGAGCTGGGCGCTTATGGCGCAGCATAGAAACATAGAATTTGACGGCAGATAAGGACCGCTGGCCCACCCAGTCTGCCCATTTCCCTACCTACTGGATAAGCTGCAGATCCTATCGCTTAGCAGCTTTGAATATCGCACCATGGCCACCCCCACTGTGCATGGCACAGTGGCACCACCAGCGCAAGTGGCCAGAGTGGAGCATGAAGATGCACTGGTGCAAGTGCCATTGCGCCAACACAGCACCTGTGATATTCAAAAGCAGACATGCAAATGAGACATAATTTATGCAAGGTGCACAGGGGCCATTTGCATCTCATTATGGCCCCATTTGCATGCCGATAGCGATGCAGGTGTGCGATCCCCAGCGACTTGTGCCTGGCGCCCTGCCAGGCAACAGCCATCGGGGACCAATGCCCCTCCACAGCCCGATGCGGGCATTCCTGTAATATAAAACAAAACTGTCCAATATCCCTGATGGTCCAGTGGACCTCTGTGCCCGATCGCGGGCATCAGTACAGTCCCCTCCGTCTAAAATCCCTGGTGGTCCAGTGGACCTCTATGTGCCCGATCGTGGGCATCAGTATAGTCTCCCCCGTCCAAGTGGACCGATTCCACCCGATCGCGGGCATCTGTAACATATAACAGACCCCTACCACCCTGGAGGCCTAGTGTACCCCTCCCACCCACCCAATGAGCCCCACCACCCGCTCCCCGTCAGCCGACAGGCAGCAGCACCCACCCGCCTGCCGCCCGCCGCCTGCCGACTGACAGCTGGTAGGGCAGCATGCCCATTGGTTCACAGCATGAGCCAATGGGCATGCAGCCCATACCGCATACTCAGTCCAGATATGTGAATGAATCATCCCTGTCCAATCCAATGTCCCCTGTATCCCCAGGAATAATGGACGCCACACCATTTTAACTTGTTGGTTGCTTGGCAAATTTATTCATGGCACAAAGGACTATATATACAAAACATATAACTCTGAATTCATGAACATATGAACATATGAAATTTGCCAGCAGATAAAGGCCTAGAAGTCTATCAAGTCTGTTCAAATGTGCAGCTAGTACCCTTATTCTGCAGCTAACCCTCCTTCCACCCTTCCTTCATTAACCCTCCCCTTGTCCTGTCCCATCCCCTTTTGAAGCAGTCTACTGTTCTACTGGATACCACTTCTGCAGGTAACACATTCCACCCAGCCACCACCCTCTCTGTAAAAAGTGTCTCCTCATCTCCTCCTGAACCTTCCTCCTCCAGTCTCATATCATGGCCACTGGTGTCCCTCCCTCCTTACTTTGAACAGCCCTCTGTACCTGCCTTGTTTATTCCTTTCATGTACTTAAAGATTTCAATCATGTCCCCCTGTCCCTCCTCTCCTCCAGTGAGTACATGTTCAACTCCTCAGCCTCCTCTCGTATGATAAGTCACCCAGCCCCTTGATCATCTTTGTCACCCTGCACTGTACCCTCTCCAGTAACTTAATGTCCCTCTTCAGATACGGGTGCCAGTACTGCACGCAGTACTCCAGGTGCGGCCCAACTAATGACCTATACAGTGGCAGAATTCAATTCAATTTACATCAAATTTCTTTCCACATTTTCCGGCTCCGGCCTCTGTCCTTCTTCTGGTCATTTCTTCTATCTTGCTTTCAGGGCCTGCACACTGTGAGATCCGGCCCCTCATCACACACCAGAACCAGGCCAGTCCAATTTTCCGGTTTTGCCCTCCAGACCCGGACACTCTCTGAATCCAGCGCCTGGACCTATCCCCTCCTGGCTTTACCACCACGTCTGGGTTCTTTGTCCCCAGCCCATGTATCATACCCCCCTCCCCTTCTTCCCCAGCTCTACCTTTTCCTTTCTTTCCTGCCCCATCTCCAACTTGTGATGGACGGAGGGCTTCCCCTTAATGGGCTAGTATCTAAGCCTTTCCTGGCTATTTGTTTCACTAACTCCCCAACAGTTTGTAGGAACAGGCACATCCCAAACTCTGGTAGATGGATGCGTTTGACCTGAACACTGCAGGCTGGTTGAAGGAAATGTCCCTGTGCTGCAGGTGAACCCCCATCTCTATTACCAGCCTGGCTAACCTCCTGTTCAAAACGCTTCCTGACCTTTCGATCAGCTGGACATCCTGCACCCACCTGCCATACCCTCCAGGAGGTGATATCGACCAGCCGATTGTCACCCTTGGCCACCACCCTATCCATTTCTCCAAGTCTCCCATGATGTTCTGTCCCAATACCCCCGTGGCAGGTTCCCTAAATCATTTCCTCCCAGGTGTATAACAATGCCATCCGGGTGCCTCACTGCAATTTCAATTCCTCCATCAAAATCATGCGCTGCGCCCACTTCATCCCTTTAATGCCTTTCCATACCACCCTTGTATGCTTAGTGTTATATTTCAGCTCTGCTCCTCTGGAGGTGGCCACCACAAACCTTTCAGCCCAGTACACAAAGGAATGCCCCACTCATCCAGATTTTCCTCTTGAACCTGCCATGGAAACCAAATACACAGTGTGAGTTGCTGTTATTTTCTCACATACCTCTTGTAGCTGCGGACCTCCAGCACCACACTTTGTAACTCCACCACCACAGCCCCTCTCTCGGCTGCCTCCATGGCTGCCCCAATTCTGATGAATGTGGAGAAAATTTACTGGATCCTCCCAGAAATGCCATTCGCCCTCTTGAGGACCGCCCTGCTTGGAAAACCGTGACTGAGAGCGTCCCCATGCCGGAACAGCATTCTCCCCTGCCTTCCCGAGCTCCTATACTTCCCCAGCGCACTCATGGTGCAGCTGGCCGACTCAGTTTCTCACCAGTGACTCTTGGGTCCCCCTCCTTCCTGGTCCGTCTTGGACCTGGCCAGGATAATGCCCACCCTGTCATGTCCCAGGACATCTTCATGCTACAATGCCTGTCCGGTGGCCGCTTTCCCCAGGGCCACCACTGCCCCACCAGGATGCCCTGCAGCCATCACAACAAACTTGGCCAGAATAGTACCCTTCATGGGCCGATGTGCATACCTTCTGGGTGGCCCCCAAGACCGTTACCAGCAATTCCCACCTTATGGGTTGTCTTCCATCCACCCTGCCCTTGCCACCTGCACCACCCTGCTACCATGCTTTTATGATCCTGCTGGCCCTACCTCAGGCCAGCCATTTCTTATTTAATGTTAAACCTAAATTTGCACTTTAATAACTTTGGCCCTGTTTGACACAATGAGCTGATATTTTCTCTGTGTGGTGTAGGAGGCAATGTCTTGCTGTGTGGTAATTTTGTGATGGCAGCTAGTGGTTTATGAGATAAAGCTGTGTCATTTCTAGAAAGAAAACATTTTTTCCTATACTTGACATTTTCTTTTCTCTCTACAGCCTTCATGGAAAGGAATATTTTTTCAGTTAATAGTTTTATTGCAGATCACAATATGACAGTTTTTACAGTACAGGATTATAAAAGTTATTCCATTATGTTACATATGGTACAGTGTGTTATGTTTGTTTACATTTGTTATTACAGTCACAATTCTCTAGAATGGAAAGGAATTTTTGCCCCAAACCTGCAGGGGACATGTTTTATGTCCCAAGGTAGTACCTTTGATAGGTCTGGTGAAAAATTATTAGGAGTTCCACTAGTTATAAGGATTTAAATGTTAGTGTTTTCTGACTTGAGAATGTGCAGTAGGGTTTGTGATAACTTTTTGGTCTCAAATTTTGCTTTCACGCCACTGAATTGGCAGGGCACCAAATTATTTTGGTGCCATGTCAACCGCCATCTTGTTGATTTAGTGGAAAATACATAAACATGCTGGTATTAAAAAAAATAAAAATAAACAGAACCTAGCTAAATGGGAGCAGTTTACCTAGACTCTAATATTTGCTTTTAATATTCTGGCCAGAAATACATCTTTGGGCACCCAGAATCCAGGTGCTCAGGTTAGTGAGAGCGCTTCCCATATTCTCTATATGAGAACAGGGGTTTCTTGAATTTGCAGCCACAGCTGGATCGCCTGCTGCAGGCTGCAGTGAAAAGAGTAAGTCTCTGTTTCCTGGTGTCATCTGGATTAGCACTTCATGAGGAGCGGTGAAGGGCAGGAACTTCAGGAAGGAAAGAAAATCAAAGTGATAAAATAGGAACAGTGGGAGACACAGAATAGTGTCACCCCACCAAGTGGGCAGTTGACTGCACCAGATAATGACACACATCCTGGAGCAGCCTGCGCTTTGCTCTAACATTTAGATGCAAGCTAATTATTAAATGTTGTGTGTTTGTTACTACAGTTACTTTGTCTATATGTGTGATTGCATTTTAAATAAAATAAAAATCATTATCAATCGACTGAACATGTTGCCTTCTTTTATGAAGTTGCCAATCTTAAAAGAGTCATTTAGTCCTGGCTTTTTGAAGCCTCCATTTTAAGGAGAGACGTATTTTTGACACATCAACCAGGGGCTACAAAATGTTCCTTCCTGCAGGATTTGGGTACTCCAATAAATATATGATACAAAGAATGCAAGCATCACAAAAAAGTGAACCATATATTTTGGGAGTAGTCTGTTAATATGGACATTTTTGGTGATGTTTTTAAAGTGGGTGATATTGACTTTGTATATCCCCATGAACTGTACCAATAAAGGAGGGCTGAATTAGATGGGGTTGTAGTCCAATTACTTACTAGTTGGGTCCAAATTTTGGAGTTATGCTGTAAAATAGTAAAAATTGGAGTGGATGAAGACCCTGCTAGAATAGTACTGATTGAAAGTTTTTACCCCTCATTGGGGTAGCAGAAAAGTCTAGAATTATGGTTTGAATTATATGGTATCCTGTCAGAAAAGCACCATGATTAGGGTGCCCTCATTAGGGCACATGGAACAAGGGTTCCCATGACATGTGTCCGCAATGCCACCTCCACCCTGTTATGCCTGGGTGAAGGTGATTATATATTTGTACATGGGTGGGGTGGTGGAAGCCCACCACCACCACCACTTGAATATCACCTTATTAAAAATAGATGCAAATGTATTTGGACAGGAACACCCACGCTTCAAGCCTCAGTAAGAGAGTAAACAGAGTTCTTGTGATGGCTCCTCCATTCCCATTGGTTGCTGCCCTCTCTGAAATCTCAAATGGCGCCACTGGATTGCCATCCCAGTCAGGCTTTTTTTCATGTCAAAACTGATGAAAACCCTGGAACAGGAGCATGAAAAGTATATAGTAGGTCCAGGGCAGTTAATGTGCAATTTAAAGGGGTCACTGCAACCCTTCTTCTTCTCCCAGGATCTTCAGTGGATATGGAAATTTGTTGTATCACATTTTGAGGGATGAGCTAAGCAGCTGGCTATGAGGAAGGAAGATATGACATTAATAAAACCCTTCTTGCCTTAGGCATAACCTACAGCCTTGTTTCTCTGGTTCCGAGCTGGAGGTTACTGTCTAAGATGAGAAGGTTTTATTAAAGCTAGGTGCCAAACTTCTCATTCATTTAAGTAATCAAAGATTTTATGACAGCCATAGTAACTTCAGTTACCTAAATGAATGAGGAGTTTGGCACAACCCCCCAAAAAACACACCAAAAAAACACTGAATGTCTGCACATAACTGGGGCATTGCTACCAGTTCATGGGGTCACTTCTTTATCTTTCATTTACTAAACTGAATGACTGAGCTCATCCCTGCACTTCTAGTATTCCTTTTCTACACAATCCCAGCACCTCATAACTACACCTTTAACCACAGTACAGTTTTCTAATCAAAGGAAACATGGAATATTGTAACTGATGTGCAGCTTTTGTGAAACAGGGCACTATGGCAATTCTGTCTTTGGGAGCAGTAATCAGTAAAGAAAAAAATGTCAGAAGGATCATAGCTAATGAAATTATTTGTTATATGGCCAGATTTGCCTTCAGAAACATGGCACAATACATTAAATGACATCCAAAATCGTACTATCTGGACAGCATCCATTCAGCAACTGATGATTCTACTGCCCCAAACACACACACACACACACACACACACACACACACACACACACGCTAGACATTACTCCATTATTTATTTATTTATTTATTTATTCAGTTTTGATAACCGGGTAGGCCCACTGAGCTCGAAGGTCCCTTTTCAGGGGCGACTCGGGTTTAGTTACAGAGGTATACAGGTACAGTATTAGATTACAGAGAAGTATTGGTACAGCATTTAGTTACAGAGTTGTACAGGTACAACAAGGAAACAGGTTCAGAGCAATTCATGAGGTGTTTTGGTACAGCATTTAGTTGCAGAGGAGTATGGGTACAACAAAGAAACAAGTAAGAGCAATTCAAGGAGAGTAAATACTTGGATAGAACAGAGCTGACGGTGAGCCAGAAGTAGTTTGCAAGGGATGACTATTACAGGGATGTGCTTCATGAGGAGTGCAGCAATCTGGAGGCAGGTAGTACTTTACAGGGCAGTGCATATCTAGGCTAGTGAGGGACTGGCTTAGGGTTGAGACCCATTAGCATGAATGGAGCTGACTGACATCTCCAACTGTGTAATAATATCTGACGTTAACCACATAATCTGTGACATTCAGTAATCATTGCACGTTGGTGTGGGTGAACTATATGAGACAGAGGGAAGGGGTGGAGGTGATAGCTGGACGTGATGCTCTTTACTTGTAACTCTAATTTTTTTATTCAGAATAGACAGCAGCAGCTTGTCGAAGGTAACAACTGAACTACTGGGCTTCCTTACTGATGGTGTTATTTCACCCGTCCTTCCCTGAAATATAAAAATATTGAAGCTTCTTTTAGGACTGTCTCACTGTGCTGTGATGTAGCTAAGGTTATAGCAATGCAGAGAAATATTCTTGCTTCTTATAACTGAATTCACACACATAGTTTAAGTACAAAATACATGACTCATTTCATATTTGAAACATCATTTTTATGTTGATTGCACGCAAGTGCAAGAAACATATTGCTGCAGCTTTGCAAGAAGCAGGTTGTGGAGGCATGGCACTGTTGTGGCCAATGCCCCACCGCCTTTAAAGGCTTGGCCCACTGTCCCCAATGTTGGCATGCTGCTGCTGACACTAGTTCAGTCAGCATGTCACAATCTTCTAAAGTTTTAACCACTGCAATCAGGGGGCGCCCTCGTCATTGCAGCGTCATCTGCTGCAATGAGGCGACCCTCATTACGGGAGCTGTTATCTGACAGGAGCCAGTTCCCATTTCTTGTGTGCCAAGGCGGGTCCCCAGTCCCCTCAGCTTATATCCCCCTCCTTCTGTGTTTTGCTGATGGGGGTGCCTAATCCCATCATCATTATCCCATTTCTTGTGTGCCGATGAGGTGCCCAATCCCCTCTGCTCATGAGCCCCCAAGTATGTGCTGACAGGGGTTCCCAATCCCTGTCAGCACCAGTGCCCCCACCCCAAAACACACAGGTGGCACACTGGAAGCCCACCCAGTGTGCCAAAAGTTCCTAAAGAAGAAACGGTCCCTCACCGTCTGTTCCTCCTCCCGCAACCTCCCACTGCATACCCCACCTTCCGACACTCTGCCACCCCATACTTACCTCCGAGTCTGGTGCGATGATCTTCAGTGGACGGAACACGTCTGCACTCTTCAAAGCCAACCACGAACTGAGGAAATGCCGTAAGCTGTATAATGTAATAAATAGGTTTCTTTTTTACTTTGATGCATATCTCAGTCATTTTTGGAATTTTGGCACTGTTAGGAGTTCTAAACCTCACTTTCACGTTCTTGACGATATTGGGAATGCAAGTAATCACAGACACGTTGCATTGATGTAATAAACAAGTTTATTACTACCAAGGATAAATCACAGTTGCCCTAAGCAGTTCTTACCAATATGAACTGGGAGCCAGTGCTAAGAGTTCCCTATTCCTCAAGGTTTCTCTGTGTCTCTTGGGGTCTCTCCTAAGGTCTCTGAGGTATAAGACTCTGTGTATTACATTATATACCTATGATAATTACCATGGTTACTGTAAGATAGAAACATTTCTAGTTACAGAGATGAGCCCTATTGGCTAAATTAGAGGTGGCTCCACAGTCCAAGATAACATTATACAATTCTGTATAATTATCAGTTTATGAACAAAGAGTTCTTACACAGAGTCTTACATAACTCAGTGTAGTAGTACAAATCACCAAAAGGTGGAAATGCGTCTTACATATTATAATTATTCCAAGGACACAGGTGCCTTGGCATCTTACAAGTAAGAAATACGCAAAAATACATAGAAGAATATATGTATTAGGAAGCAAAGTGTATTACAACAATATGCATTCATATCCTGACATCTACTCCTGTACAGAGTAGATGCCCTTAGCCCTAATATGTTATTATAACATATACTTAAATGCTAGCTATCTACGGTGTACCTCGTGGTACCAATTAGGGTGCAGGGACCTCATGTAACAGCACCAAAGTTTCAACATGGGATTTTGTAACCCCTCCTCATGAGTTCTGCCACTGTCATGGTGATAATCGTCCCCAAAGGTGATTTCATGGTCACTGCAAAGAAATCACCTTTTGGGACGATTAATGAAACAACAGTGCCAGTGTTCATGAGGTGGGCTCTCAAAAAGCCTATGTTACTAAAATTCAAAGAAAAATCCAAAAATTACTGTTTTACGAGTAATGCGTTGTGCAGTTGCTCGCATGCTTTCGTAACTTACTAAATTGCAATATTTTCACACCAGATTTTCAACATGGGCATTTTTCCACACCTCCTTGTGAGCAGTGCAGCTGTCACTTTTCACATCCTGGCCAAAATGTGTTTCGCACTTCCGGCACAGAATGGCGTGGTTGCTGTGAGAAATCAGTGTTTGAGACAGATTACGAAAATGACAATGACACTGTTCATGAGCAGAGGTCCTAAAATGCGTATGTTGTAAATTTGGTGCCAATACTCCACAAAATAACTGTGTTCTGACCTGCATTGCGAGTTTGCACGCATGCTCTTAAGTTCGCCAGTTTATAATATTTTCACTCCAGATTTTCAACATTGCCATTGTTCTGTACCTCCTTATGAACAGTACAGCTGTCATTTTCAGATCCTAGCTGAAATGTGTTTTCACACTAGCAGTGCCGAATAGCCTGGTAAGCTGTGGGAAATCCGTGTTCGGGACACATTATGAAAATGATAGTGACACTGTTCATTAGCAGAGTTCTAAAATGCCTATGTTGAAAATTTGGTGATAAACTCCATAAAATGAGTGTGCTACGAGCATGCATTGATCAGTTTCATGCACGCCTTATCTTCGCAGCTTTGCAATATTTTCCTCCAAATTTTAATATTGCCATTTTCCACACCTCCTTCTAAACAGTGCAGCTGTCATTTTTCACATCCTGGCCAAAATGTGTTTCACTCTTCCGACACACAATAGCGGTTGCTGTGGGAAATCAGTGTTCAGGACACATTAAGAAAATCACACTGACACTGTTCATGAGTAGAGGTCCTAAAATGCCTATGTTGAAAATGTTGTGATGAAACTCCATAAAATGACTGTGTTCTGCGTGTGTTGTGCACTTTCAAGCACCCTTGTAAGTTCGCAAATTAGTATTATTTTCACGCCACATTTTCAACACTGCCATTTTCCACACCTCCTTATGAACATCCTGGCTGAAATGTGTTTTCATGCTTCTGGCGTGAGAATACCACAGTCACTGTTGGAAATCAGTGTTTGGGACAGATTAGGATTGAGCGAGTGAGAGGAGGGGGAGTGACCGAGCTCAACTGAGCTCTGTCAGGACTGCTGTGGATTTCTTTGTGGACAGGAAAAGGCGCCAACGCTGGCAGGAGCCCAGTACAGAAGGGCAGCCTGCAGCGCCAGGAGACACAGAACGAGCGAGGTGAGGGAGGGGAATGAGTGAGCTCCATGGAGCTCTGTTGTGACTGCTGTGGATTTCTTTGTGGGCAGAAAAAGGCAGCAATGCATGCAGGGGCCCAGTACAAAGGGCAGCCTGCAGCGGTGGAAGAAACAGAGCGATCGACTGTGAGAGAGAGGGAGTGAGCAAGCTCAACGGAGCTTCATCGTGACTGCTGCGGATTTCTTTGTGGGCAGAAAAGGGCAGCAATGCATGCAGGAGCCCAGACAAAGGGCAGCCTGCAGTGCCAGCAGAAATGGAACAAGCAAGTGAGAGAGGGGAGGAGTGAGCTCAGCGGAGCTCTGGCGGGACTGACTGCTGCAGATTTCTTTGTGGGCTGAAAAGGTGCCAACAGAGGCAGGAGCCCAGTACAAAGGGCAGCCTGCAGCGCCAAGAGAAACAGAACGAGCACGTAAGTGGGGTGGGCGACCTCAGCGGAGCTCTCTCGGGACAGCGCAGATTTATTTGTGGGCAGAAAAGGTGCCAATGCATGCAGGAGCCCAGTACAAAGAGTAGCCTGCACCGGGAGAACACACAAGAGTGAGTGAGAGAGGGGAGGAGCAAGCTCAATGGAGCTCTGTCATGACTGCTGCAGATTTGTTTGTGGGCAGGAAAGCGGCAATGCAGGCAGGAGCCCAGTACAGAAGGCCAGCCTGCAGCACTGGCAGAAGTGGAATGAGCGAGTAAGAGAATGGGAGTAAGTGAGCTCAACAGAGGTGTGTTGGGATTGCTGTAGATTCTTTCTGGGTGGAAAAAGGCAGCAATGCGCGCAGGGGCCCATTACCAAAGAGCAGCCTGCAGCAGCGGGGAGAAACAGAATGAGTGAGTGAGAGAGGGGGTGGAGAGGCTCAACAGAGCTCTGTCGGGACTGCTGCAGATTTGTTTGTGGGCAGAAAAAGGCACCAACAGAGACAGGAACCCAGTACAAAGGCAGCCTGGAGCACCAGGAGAAACAGAATGGCCGAGGTGAGACAGGGGGGAGCACCTCAATGGAGCTCTATCCATAACTGCTGTGGATTCTCTGTGGGCAGAAAAAGCGGCAACGCAGGCAGGAGCCCAGATAAAAAGCCAGCCTGCAGCGCTGGCAGAAACGGAATGGAGCGAGGGAGAGAGGGGAGTGAGCGACCTAACGGAGCTGTGTCAGGACTGCTGCAGATCTCTTTATGGGCAGAAAAGCCACCAACTCAGGCAGGAACCCAGTACAAAGGGCAGCCTGCAGCAGCAGTAATAGACACAGAGAATGAGCGAGTGAGGAGGGGGAGTGAGTAAGCTCACCAGAGCTCTTGCTGGCACTGCTGCAGATTTCTTCGTGGGCAGAAAAAGGCAGCAGTGCATGCAGGGCCAAGTACAAAAGGGTAGCCTGCAGCGACCGGTGAAACAGAACAAACAAGTGAGAGAGGAGTGAGGAGGCGAGCTCAATGGAGCTCTATCGTGACTGCTGCAGATTTCTTTGTGGGCAGAAGAAGGCGGCAATGCAGGCAGGAGCCCCAGTACAAAAGGGCAGCCTGCAATGTCAGCAGAAGCGGAACAAGTGAGTGAGAGAGGGGTAGGAGCAAGCTCAACGGAGCTCTGTCTGGACTGCTGCAGATTTGTTTGTGGGCAGTAAAAGCGCCAACAGAGGCAGGAGCCAAGTACAAAATGGCAGCCTGCAGCACCAGGAGAAACAGAATGAGCGAGTGAGAGAGGCAGAGTGAGCGACCTAAATGGAGCTCTGTTGGGACAGCTGCAGATTTCTGTGTGGGCAGAAAAGTTGCCAATGCATGCAGGGGCCCAGTACAAAGGGCAGCCTGCAGCAACAGGAGAAACAGAACGAACGAGTGAGAGAAGGGGAGGAGTGAGCGAGCTCAACGGAGCTCTTTGTGACTGCTGCAGATTTCTTTGCGGGCAGAAGAAGGCAGGAACACAGGCAGGAGCCCAGTTCAAAAGGCCAGCCAGCAGCACCAGCAAAAACAGAATGAGCGAGTGAGAGGGGGAGTGAGTGAGCTCAGTGGAGCTATCTCTGGACTGCTGCAGTTTTCTTTGTGGCAGAAAAAGCCTCCAATGCAGGCAGGAGCCCAGTACAAATGGGCAGCCTGCAGCAGCGGGAGAAACAGAATGAGTGAGTGAGAGAGGGGAGTTAGCGAGCTCAGCGGAGCTCTATCATGGCTGCTGCAGATTTCTTTGTGGGCAGAAGAAGGTGCAGCCAGGCAGGAGCCCAGTACAAAAGGGCAGCCTGGGAGGTGGCAGAAATGGGACGAGTGAGTGAGAGGGAAGGAGAGCGTCAACGAGCTCTGTCAGGACTGCTGCAGATTTGTTTGTGGGCAGAAAAGGCACCAACAGAGACAGGAGCCCAGTACAAAAGGGCAGCCTGGAGCACCAGGAGAAACAGAATGAGCAAATGAGACGGGGTGTGAGCGACCTCAACGGAGCTCTAGCATAACTGCTGTGGATTTTTCTGTGGGCAGAAAAGCGGCACGCAGGCAGGAGCCCAGTACAAAAGGCCAGCGCGCAGTGCCGCAGAAACAGAGTGAGTGAGTGATTGAGTGAGTGAGTGAGTGAAAGAGGGGGAGTGAGCGATCTCAACAGAGCTGTGTCAGGACTGCTGCTGATCTCTTTGTGGGCAGAAAAAGCCACCAACTCAGGCAGGAACCCAGTACAAGGGGCAGCCTGGCAGCAGGAGACACAGAATAGGCGAGTGAGGGAGGGGGAGTGAGTGAGCTCACAGGAGCTCTGTTGGGACTGCTGTGGATTTCTTTGTGGGCAGAAAAGGCAGCAATGCATGCAGGGGCCCAGTACAAAGGGCAGCCTGCAGCAGGGGTGAAACAGAACAAATGAGTGGAGAGAGGGGAGTGAGTGAGCAAGCTCAATGGAGCTCTATCGTGACTGCAGATTTCTTTGTGGGCAGAAGAAGGCGGCAATGCAGGCAGGAGCCCAGTACAAAAGGGCAGCCTGCAACATCAGCAGAAATGGAACAAGTGAGTGAAAGAGGGGAGGAGCAAGCTCAACGGAGCTCTGTCGGGACTGCTGCAGATTTGTTTGTGGGCAGAAAAAGGCGCCAACAGAGGCAGGAGCCAAGTACAAAATGGCAGCCTGCAGCACCAGGAGAAACAGAATGAGCGAGTGAGAGAGGCAGAGTGAGCTACCTCAATGGAGCTCTGTCGGGACAGCTGCGGATTTCTTTGTGGGCAAAGGTGCCAATGCATGCAGGGACACAGTACAAAGGGCAGCCTGCAGCAGCAGGAGAAACAGAAACGAATGAGGAGAGGGGAGTGAGGAGCGAGTCAACAGAGCTGTATTGTGACTGCTGCAGATTTCTTTGTGGACAGAAGAAGGTGGGAACACAGGCAGGAGCTCAGTATAAAAGGCCAGACAGCAGCGTGGCAAAAACAGAATGAGCGAGTGAGAGAGGGTGAGTGAGTGAGCTCAACGGAGCTGTCTTGGGACTGCTGCAGATTTCTTTGTGAGCAGAAAAAGCCGCCAACTGCAGGCAGGAGCCCAGTACAAATGGGCAGTCTGCAGCAGCAGGAGACACAGAACAAGTGAGGGAAGGGAAGTGAGGATCTAATGGAGCTCTGGTGGCGACTGCTGTGAATTTCTTTATTGGCAGAAAAAGGCAGCAGTGCACCCAGGGACTCAGTACAAAAGGGCAGCCTGCAGTGGTGGAGATGCAGAATGAGCGAATGAGAGAGGGGAGGGAGTGAGTGAGCTCAACGGAGATCTATCGTGGACTGCTGCAGATTTCTTTGTGGGCAGAAAAGGTGGCAAGGCAGGCAGGAGCCCAGTCACAAAAGCCAGCCTGCAGTGCCAGCAGAAACAGAACGAAGGAAAGGACAAGGGGAGTGAGCAAGCACAAACGGACCTTTGTTGAGACTACTGCAGATTTCTTTGTGGGCAGAAAAAGCCATCAATAGAGGCAGGAGCCCAGTACAAAAGGCCATCCAGCAGCGCCAGGAGAAACAGAATGAGTGAGTCAGAGAGGGCAGTGACCCACCTCAGCAGAGCTCTGTTGGGATAGCTGATTTCTTTGTGGACAGAAAAGGGTGCCAATGCAGGCAGGAGCTCAGTACCAAACAGCAGCCTGCAGCACTGGGAGAAACACAACAGCGACTGACAGAGGGCAACTGAGCCAGCTCAACGGATCAATGCAATCAACATTCGGCATTGACAAATGCTTGTTTATTTCAAGCCTTTTCAAGCAATTTCAACTACTAAATATCAGTTAAAATTCCTAACAGTAAACCTTAGAAACACTGGCTCATGATAACTGTTTCTGCAGCTGCAGTCCGTCTTGTGACCTCCGCTTACTTAAACCGCCTCTGTGTTGAAGTTGCCAGTCATCATAACTCAACATTGCTTTTAAAAACAGTCTCCTCTTGTTTGTAAAGGGAAGGGCAATTATGAATACTGCTCTAGATAACTTGGGCAAAATATTCTTTTGTATCATTGTGGAAAGTAAAATCAAACTTATTTTGTATTGTTTACTTTTGTTCTTAATATTTTATATATGAAAATGCATAGGATACCCTATGCCTTCATTGTCCCAGTTGCCTTTACTTTGTAAAATATAATACTTTTCTGTTACAGCTCATTTCGTTTCAGGTGCAGTTAACCGCATTACACAAATACAATAAAAATGTAATTGTCAACATAAAGGTAGGAGAACCTGAGCTCAGGCTGCATCGATAACATTTGAGTGATCTCTTCAAAAACCATGATGCGAGTGTACTGATTTTGATTAACTGGATCACAGAACAGTTCAGAACTGACTGGACCAGGATGTATGAATATCTGACTGATTGTCAATTTCTTACTGGCCTCATCAGCATTTATAAATGTCTGACTGGTTGGACTGACGTAATACTTTCTGACTGAGCAGATCGGCGCCTGCAATATCCTGATTGATGAGCTGCCAGCCCCTTGTATCAATGTCTGACTGATGGGCTGGTCTTTATCAGTTTAGTTATCTTTTTTTTCCTATAATGAACCCAGTAATACAAACCCTACCCTATGGCAAATGTGCTATGCTACCAACTGCTTCCAATACAGGCTCCCTTACTATGATAAGCTGATTGTCCCTGAATCCCCCAAGAATAATGGACGCCACACCATTTTAACTTGCTGGTTGCTCGTTGGCAAATTTATTCATGGCACAAAGCAATATATTTACAAAACCATATAACTTTGAATTCACAGTTCAATTTACATTAAATTTCTTTCCACATTTTCCTGGCTCCGGCCTCTGTCCTTCTTCTGGTCATTTCTTTTATCTTGCTTTCAGGCCAGACACTGTGAATCCTGCCCTCCTCCACACCAGAACCAGGCCGGTCTACTTCACGGACTTTCGCCTTCAGACCCGGACACTTCTGAATCCAGTACCTGGACCTATCCCTCCCCGCTTACCACCACGTCTGGGTTCTTTGTCCCCTGCCCGTTATCCTTCCCCTTCCCCATTTTTTCCCACTCCCCCTTTCCTTTCTTCCCCATGGGCATACATGCCCCTCCTGCAGGTGACTCTGCCCTAGCACCTGGCCCAATGCTTCCTCCCACAGTGACAGACATACCTGGCCCCATGCCCAGGGCCTCTAGGGCACTCGAGCTGCCCTCAATTTTTACTTTGCGCCATAACTGCCCCATCACCTTCCTTAATAAAGGTGGGAGGGTGGGAAAATTCCCAGCAAAAGAGGTTGTCCTGCCTGAGCCCTGGCCTATTATACCCTTATAGGCCCTGGTCAGGATCCATTTTGGCTCCGCCCCCAGCCAATCCCTGGGGCTCTGGCTTGCCCTGTTATATTATCCTTCTGCCTGGTGATGTCATCAGGCCCCTCCCTCTATCCTCTGTCCTCCTCCTCCCTCTCCTATGCACTTATTCTTAGTAGGGATTACTGGACAACCTGGCCTGCCTTTTAATGGTAAGAACCCCATTGTCCCCTGAATCCCCCAGGAATAATGGACGCCACACCATTTTAACTTGTTGGTTGCTCGTTTACAATTTATTCATGGCACAAAGGCTATATTTACAAAACCATATAACTTTGAACCAGGGAGGGGGCAGGAGGCTGAGACGGATAGCAGGAGGAACAGGGGGAACCTGGAATGCAGGAAAATGAGGGGAGCAGTGGATCAGAGCAGGAAAGGCAGGGGGAAGAGGGAGGAAAGCGCAAGGAGAAGGACCAATTGAGAGGAAAGGGCAAGGAGAAGGACCAGAAGTACAAGGAGGATACAATAAAGGGAGCTGAGCGTTTAGGCCCGGGAGCATGACAAGCAAGGAGGGACTGAACGGAGACAGGAAGGAAGGAAGGGAGGACGAGCCAGGCTAGTTTAGCGGATGGGGAGAAGGCCAGTCATGAGCAGTGAGGGGAGTTAGTGAGCACAGAGGATACTCAGGAGGAGGAGAGGAATAGGATCGGAGAGGAGGGTGGCCAGGGTAAATGAGGGCGGCATGTGGCACCCAGATAGGGGAGGAACAAGGAGCCGTGCTGGGTGGAGGGGCCAGTAGAAAGGATGAGGGACATGGAAGAGGGGAAATGGAGGAAAAGAGGTGGTCAGGTGCTCCTGCTGGGGATTCTATGATCAGGATTATCAAATGGGATAGGGAGGAAGCCTGGCCAGTTAGAACAAAATGCTTCCCTGGACTAGCAGTGCACAGGGCCAAGCACGAGGTATATCAACTGGCAAAGGATTGTGGGGTTCCTCGGACATACTGGTCCACCTGGGTACAAATGACATTGAGGAAATAGCAAGCTAGAGATACAGGCAAGGTTCAGGGAGCTTGCCAGGGTCTGTCATGACATAGGGTGCACGATTCTTCTCGAAATCCTACTGGTGCCATGGGCAAGTGGGGAACACAAAAGAAAGATTAGGAGATAAACCAGTGGCTCAGGGAGTGGTGTGAGGCCAGAGGGTATGGGTTGATGGGGATGGGAGACCTGGGAGGATAAGGAGCTGTATGCTAGAGATAGGCTCCATCTCAATTTGAGGGAGGGGAACTTAAGTTGAAAATAGAGGGGTTCATTGGTGAAAAGTGGGGTTTAAAACTTGTGAAGGGGGAGAAAAGGCTGTCCCGGGGGTCCGATAAAGGAGGGACTCTGTCTCCATCCCACTGGGGAGCCGGAGGAATGCGAAAAGGCCGATTGGTAAAGTGCAGACCAGGGAAACGGAATCCCATGGGAACACGAGCAAAGGAAATGGAAGTATAGGGAAAGGGTGGAAGGTTGTCCTGCTAAATGCCAGGAGCTTGGGCAATAAAATGCCTGAGCTCCAGGCGATACTAACTGAGGGAGCGGTGGATGTGGCAGCAGTCACTGAGACCTGGGCCACCACAGGACACGACTGGGACCTGAATCTGGAGGGTTACACTATGTTCAGGAAGGACAGGGGAGGGAAGGGGAGGAGGGGTAGCAATAATGTCAAAAACTGCATTGGCATGGGGAGTAGAGGCAGAGGGAACTGTGGAGGTGATTTGGGTCACCTTGATAACAAGGGGAGTAAAAATAGGAGTGGTGTATAGACCCCCTGCACTGGCGGAGGAGCTGGAGGAGAGTCTTGTGGCAGATGTTGGGAAACACTGCAGATTGGGCAGTGGAAGGGTGGTGGTGTTGGGGACTTAAACATGCCAGGAACAGACTGGGAGACTATGACATCCTCGGTGGCCAGAGAACAGAGGTTGTTGGATGTCTTTCAAGACACGTTCCTAACTCAGCAGGTGCGGAACCGACTAGGGAGGCATGGGTACTGGATGTGGTCCTGGCAGACAGTGACCAGATTGGGGCCTGGAGGTAAGGGACCCGTTGGCAGGGAGTGACCTTGCCACGGTCTGGTTCTGCCTGGACCTTGGCGGGGTAGAAGACTGCACAAAGACGGAGGTAACTGACTTCAGGGGTGGATTTTAAGGAAATGGGAAGGATCCTTAAAGAGCATTTGGATGTGATTGGGTCAGACATGGATGCTGACAGTAGGTGGGAAATAATCAGGAGAGGGTGCAGGATGCTACCAGCACCTGTGCCAGAGTAAGATGAAAATGTGGTAGGGCCCGAAACCCTACTGGTGGACCAAGGAGGTCCAGGAGGTGGTCTGAGGGAAAGAAGGCAGCCTATGGGCAATTCAAGTGCTCAAGGAGTAAAAGGGATCGAGAGAGTACGAGCTGATGGCTGAAAGGGCCACTAAGGTGGTAAGGGCAGCTAAGGCAAGGAAGGAGCAGAACCTGACCAGGGAAATTAGGAGAGGAACAAGGGGTTCTTTAGATACATTGGGGAAAAATGAAGGGTGAAGTGGCAGATTAGCCAGATTAAAACAGGGGAGAGATGGGCACAAGACCCGGGAGCAGGCTGAGGTACTAAATGAGCACTTCCTCAGTTTCTACCAGAAAAATGAGGTGCTGCATCATACATGGGAGGAGACAGTGATACTGAGGAGGGACCCTTACCGATAGGCGGGTCTGAGAGAGGGGGCATCACTGGCAGGAGGGGAGACTAGCAGGAAGAAGAGGTAGCAGAGGTGGAAATCACAGCAGAGAGAGTGAGGAAGCCCTCAGGTCCCTTAAGACAGAGAAAGCACTGGGAATGGATAAATTATATCCCAGAGTTCTGAATGAACTTACGGATGTCCTGCGAAACCCCATGGAGCTTTTACTATCTCTGAGGACAGGGTGGGTGCCCCAGGACTGGAAGGTGGCGCATATAGTGCCTATCCACAAGGGGATCAAGGCAGGTGGCAGGGAACTGCAGGCTTGTCAGCCTGACATCGGTGGTGGGCAAGGTGATGGAGGGCATTGTCAAGGAGGCTAGGGGGGACCAGGAAAAGTCAGGGTGCCTGGACGATAGGCAACATGGATTCATCCAGGAAATCATGTCAGACAAACCTTGTGGAGTTCTGTGACTGGGTGACAAGTGCCTTGGACCTGGGTAGACCAATGGACGTCCTCTTTCTAGATTTCAGCAAGGCATTTGACTCTGTTCCTCATGAGGGCCTGTTGGATAAGCTGGGAGAAATGGGGTGGGGAACCAGATGATCAGATGGATAGAGAATTGGCTCAGGACCCGGACCCAGAGGTTGTAGTTGGTGGGATAGTCTCATCCCCAAGGAGGGTCATTAGTGGGGTCCCCAGGAATCAGTCCTTGGGCCCCTCCTGTTCAATGTCTATGTCTCCGACATAAGGACAGGTATCAGGAGTGAGATTAGTCTCTTGCAGATGACTCAAAACTGGGAGACGTGGTGGATGGGAGGAGGGAGGGTGGCCCTACAGGGGACCTGAAGGCTCTGGAAAGATGGTCTAGAAAGTGGAAGCTGAGGTTCAATGCAGGGAAATGCAAGGTACTGCACCTGGGGGCCAGAAACACCCTGTGGGGGAATGCTACAAGTCTCGATGGCTGAGAGGACCTGGGGGTGGTGTTGGATGTCAAGATGAACAACTCGGAGACTTGTGGGAGGGCAGCAGCCAAGGTCAACAGGATGCTGGGATGCTTCACTAGGGATCACCTCCAGAAGGAAGGAGTGATACTCCCTCTGTATAACTGCTTGGTGAGGCCACACCTCGAGTACTAGTGCAGTTTGGAGGCCACACTTAAGAAGGACATTAAACTCCTGGAGAGGGTCCAGAGGAGGGTGACCAAAATGATTTGGGGCTTGGGGACAGAACCTATGGGAGAGGCTCGAAGAGCTAAATATGTACACATTGGAAGACAGAAGGGGTTAGGGGGACATGATAGAGGTCTTCAGGTACATGAAGGAGTAAATAGGGAGGAACAGTCAGGGTGCTTGAGAGGAAGGAGGAGGGGCAACTAGAGGTCATGGGTGTAAGCTGGAGGGATGAAGATTCAGGAAAAAGGAGAAGGTGCTCACTGACTGAGAGGGTGGTGGAGCGGTGGAGTGCACTGCCTGGGCTGGTGGAGGCAGAGATGGTGGAGGGGTTCAAGAGGGTGGGACAGGTACAGGAAAGGGTTCTGGAAGGAAAATCCAGTGCAGCGAGAATATCCAGAACTGGGAAGGGAGTAGCCAGAGAAGGCGAGGGCAGCAAGGTCAGCTCCCAGGGTGAGAGCTGACCAAACGAGCAGACACGAAAGACCGTTAGGCCTATTCTGCTGGCATTTTAGTATGTTAGTATATAACTTTGAATTCACAATTCAATTTACATTACATTTCTTTCCACATTTTCCAGGCTCTGGCCTCTGTCCTTCTTCTGGTCATTTCTTCTATCTTGCTTTCAGGGCCTGGACACTGTGAATCCAGCCCCTCCTCCACACCAGAACCAGGCCAGTCCACTTCCCCAGGCTTTCACCCTCCAGACCTGGACACTTCTGAATCCAGCACCTGGACCTATCCACCTCCGCCTCTACCACCACGTCTGGGTTCTTTGTCCTCAGCCCATGTATCCTGCCCCCCTTCTCCCCCCGCTCCTCCTTTCCTTTCCACAGCCCCTCCTCTGGCTTGCGATAGATGGAGGGCTCTCCTGCAGGCTAGTATCTAAGCCCTTTCCTGGCTATCTGGTTCACTAACTCCCAATAGTTCATAGGAACAGGCACATCTCAAACTCCGGCAGATGGATGTCACTTGACCTGAACACTGCAGGCTGGTTGAAGAAATGTCCCTGTGCTGCAGGTGAACCCGCATCTCTATTACCAGTGTGGCTAACTTCCTGTTCAAAATGCTTCCTGACCTTTCGATCAGCCAGGCAACCTGCACCCCTCTCCATACCCTCCGGGAGGTGATATTGACCAGTCGATTGTCACCCTCGGCCACCACCCTCCATTTCTCTGTCTCCCATGATGTTCTGTCCCAATACTCCCCCCATGGCTGGTTCCCTAAATCATTTCCCCAGGTGTATAACAATGCCATCCAGGGTGCCCCATTGCAATTTCAATTCCTCCATCAAAGGCATGTGCTGCACCCACTTCATCCCTTTAATGCCTTTCTATACCACCCTTGAATGCTTAGTGTTATTTCTCAGCTCTGCTTCTCTGGAGGTGGCCACCACAAACCTTTCAGCCCAGTACACGAAGGAATGCCCCACTATCCAGATTTTCCTCTGAACCTGCCATGGAAACCAAATACACAGTGTGAGTTGCTGTTATTTTCTCACGATCTTTGTAGCTGCTGGACCTCCAGTGCCCCACCCTTTGTAACTCCACCACCACAGCCCCTCTCTGCTGCCTCCATGGCTGCCCCAATTCTGATGAATGTGGGGCAAATTTGCTGAGAACCCCCTCCCAGAAATGCCATAAGCCCCCTCTTGAGGACCGCCTCTACTTGAAAAACCGTGACCAAGGAGCCGTCCCCATGCAGGAACAGCATTCTCCCCTGTCCTCCTGAGCGCTCCTGTACTTCCCCAGCACACCACAGTGCATCTGGCCGACTCACGGTTTCCTCACCAGTGACTCTTGGGTCCCCTCCTTCCTGGTCTGTCTTAGATCTGGCCAGGATAATGCCACCCTGTCATGTCCCACAGGACGTCTTCATGCTGCAACGCCTGCCAGATGGCCGCTTTCCCAGGGCCACCACCTTGCCTCACCCAGGATGCCCCTGCAGCCATCATATAAACACGGCCCGAGAATAGTACTCCTTCATCGCCGCGACATGTATACCTTCAGTGGCCCCCAAGACTCTTACCAGCAATTTCCTTTATGTGTTGCCTTCCATCCACCTGGCCCTTGCCCGCTGCACCACCCTGTTACCATGCATTTTTGATTCTACTGGCCCCTACCTCAGGCCAGCCCATGTCTTGGCATATCCAACTGATGCCAGCTAAGTGCCTGACCATTGTGGCATGAGCCAGCCCTTCCTTCCACAGCTCCACCACAAACCTCCTTACCAGCTTGTCTCGGGCTGGTTCATCCTTGTTCCACCTGTGCTTCCCTTGAAGACCTGGAACTTTGCCCACCCTGCTTCTTAGGCCCTCAGCGTGTTTTCTGCCCAGGAGCCCTGATGCAGTGCCTGGCTGTGCTCCTCCAACCTCCCATAACCGGTCTGGGATCCTGGTCCTGTGGCACCGCCAGGCTTCAGCTCCTTAAACCTGTCAAGCTGCAGACGGGAAAGACTGTCAGCCACTTCATTCCTCAAACCTTCAGTATGCTGTGCTTTGAAAGACAGGTTCAGTCGCAGTCTCAGCAAGACCATGTGTCTGAGTAGTCTGCCCACCATCTCCATCCTCCCCCGCCTATTAATCACTTCTACTACTCCTTGTTAGTGCTTCAAAACAAGTTGCACTCCCCTTCATCCTGTCACCCCATACTTTCAGGGCCTTCCATATTGGGAAGATCTTGGGAAAGTGATGTTCTTCAGAGTTTCCCTTCTGCCCAAGCTGCCGGCCATGGCTCTGACATCCATTCCACTTGAAAGTATGTCCTCATTCCCAGGGTGTCTGAAGCATCCGTGAACAGCTCCAGGTCCGTGCCCTGCTCCCACTCGTCCTGCCAGAATGTCACCCGTTATCACTGTCGAAACTCCTCCCACCTCCCGAAGTCTTCCCGAACCCCTTCGATATGTCCACCCAATGGTGCAGCTGCTTGGCTTTTCCTGAGGCCCTCCCCAGTCTTCTTGTAAAGCTCTGCCTGGGCTGAGCAGGTGAAAATAAGGTGCCCCAGCAGTTACTGTATTTGTACCAGTGGCACTCTCCTCATCCTCCCCACGACCTGAGCCAATAAACCTTTAAGGCAGGCTACCTTGTTCCCGGCAGCCAAAAACAACCTTCCTCGGTGTCCACCTCTGTGCCCAAGAATTCCCCCTCCGAGCAGGGCCCTCTGCCTTGCCCCATGCTAGTGATTTCCTATCCATTGGCCCATGTTCTCAAAGTCCCCAGCATTTTCTGAGTCTCCGCTCTGCTTCCCGATGAGGAGGAAATCACCCCAGTAATGTACTACCTCCTGTGCCCATACCTGGCCCCAAAACCCACTGTATCCAGATGCTGAACACCTCAAAGGTGGAGCAGGCCCTGAACACCCCGGGCATGGCTTTGTCGAAGTACATGTGCCCTTGGAATTGAAACCCAACAGGTCCCAATCTGTGGGCCTGACAGGCAAGAGTTGAAATGCCGACTCATTGTCTGTCTTCACCAGCCATGCCCCCATTGTCTTAATCAGTGCTATGGCCTGCTGAAGTGAGGCATACGATACTGCCTAAGATGGTCTGAATACTATCATTCATCGAGGCGCCTTTGGTATGATAAATAATGAATCAAGCGGAATTCCCTTCCACCTTCTTTGACACCACACCCAATGGGAAAACCAGAAATGCATGCATGGGGGTCCTCCAATGGCTCTCCACCCGGCCTGCTGCAACTTCCTTTCTATCCTGGCCCCTACTATCCCTTCCCTTCCCTTCACTGACCCCAGGTTCTTGGCCCATGTTCTTTCCACCTCCCTTGAAAACCCCAGTGGGAAAACCTGTCCAGAAACCCTCCTGAGGTAGCTCACCTGCCCCTTTATTCAGGTATTCCGTGGACACCCTCGACTGCTACTAGGAAATGGAAGTGTGCGCCAGTGCA
The DNA here is from genome assembly GCA_016271365.2 of Neoceratodus forsteri. Classification (NCBI taxonomy): domain Eukaryota; kingdom Metazoa; phylum Chordata; order Ceratodontiformes; family Ceratodontidae; genus Neoceratodus; species Neoceratodus forsteri. The sequence continues at coordinate 498,037,407 of CM028131.1, forward strand.
TACCCCACTGCCCACCCATAGGTGCCCCACTCACCGCCACCCCCAGGGTGCTATATTGCCTCTGTGGCCACCCCGACGGCCCCGCCCTGTATCCCTCGGCACCTTGAAAGGACTGCTCATAAAACTGTCCCCACTCTGCCCCCTCTGTCACTCTTTACTGACAGCTGAAGGCCAGGTGTGACCCCCGCATTCTGAGCAGACATGCGAACTTGCAGTTGCCCCATGTGCAAGTGGCCTTGTTGTAACCCCAACATGTCTTTTCCACTGTGATAAGAGTGATCCTCCTTACTTGGTCTCCTACTGCCCCCACTTCCCGGAGAGGGTCCTCACCCACAGCTCGAGTGGAAGCAGTCCCATCTCAGGTCCCCTTACACTGCCATCTGCTTCTGGAAGGCCTTCTCATACTTGCGCCACCCATACCCACTTCTGCCTTATACACCTCCCTGATAATGGACATGTATGTCAGCAAGGATTGAGTTCTGGCTGCTTCTCCAGCATCCATGCGCTATATATTATGAAACCGCCTTGCCAATTCTCTGGGTTTTCCTGTTATATTTTGCTTCCTCCATCTTGTGGCCTACCACCACCAATGCCACTGCCATTTCCGATTTTTCCCCAACTCCTGCTCTTACTCCATGGCTGTGCCCTCATCCACGAGCCCAAAGACAACGATGTATTCCCTTTCCAATTTTCTCTTTGATTGAGGCTGGCACGTGGTCCCCAATTGAACAGCCCAGGGGCCTCCATACAATTTCTTGTTTGCTGTTGCCCTCCCCTTTTTTTTCTGACCTGGCCCTTTTGCCTGGCAAGGCCTGTACTGCCCACTCCATCTTCTCAATTCCCGTGTCCCCACATGCCACCCAGCAGTCCCTCGTGGTAACTTTAAAACATTCTAATCCGTGAGGTCCACATCATCCTTACCCCCATCCAGGTTCCCATCATCCAGTTCTGGTGCAGGCAGGGGCACTGGTATTGGTGCTGTACATGGGACTTCCTGCCTGGGTCTCTTACCCCTCTGCCCATACCGGGCACTCTTCCCATTCCTGCGCTTTCTCTGCACCTCCAAGGTTGGACGGATTGGCATGCTGCCCCACCCTTGCTGCAGCAGACCTATCCTGAGCCCTGCTCCGGCCCCCCATCCCAGTGTCCGCTATTCCTGTGTCTACTACCCCTCATCCAGGTGCCTCGAGTCACATAGGCCCATTCTAGCAGCCTGCGCCATACAAGTGAGGTTGTGGGATTCAAACTCAGGTCCCCAGCCACAGCTCAGCCTTAAACCACTGTGCTGGGCTGCCTCCTCACGAGGTGCACTCCTTACGCTGCAGGCCAAGGCCTGCCCTTGCTTTGGGCCCCCAAAACAGCCATGCTGCACCCCTATTCCCCTGCATGCTCTGCAGCGCCACTGCCGCACTGCACTTGGCCCTCGCAGGCTTGCAGACGTGGCTGTGGTTTTGAGCCCACGACTCCTCGATGCTGGCGACCATATCACCCGCCAAGCCTCTGCCTCTTAAATGGCTGTATGGCGTGGCCCTTTTTCCACCTCCGATCCCCACTGTACTCATCGTGAGGCCTGCCTCGCCTCGGCCTACCATGCTAGGGTTCCCCAGTGTACCCTGATTCCTTGTTTACCCTTGGCTACCTTTGACCCCACTCACCCAAATCATGGGTGCTGCTCTGTGGTGCCCCATGTCCCAATAGCTTGCTCCTTCATTCATATTACATGGGCCTGAAGCCCATGCTCAGTAAACCTCTTGCTGCCTGTGGCACTGCTGGCAAGCTTCTCTGCATCATTCTTCCGCTTCCCTTGCTGTAGCTCCTTGAGCTACCCGGCTGCTGGACACCATTAAAAAAAAAAACGCCTTCCTAGGCTGCTCTGGGTCACGTTGCCTCTTGGCTTCCTCATCCCACCTTTGTGCCAACCCTCGCACCTCCCAGGCGTGGGACGCTTCTTTCCCTCCCACCCCGATACCCCTTCCTGAATCTCTCTGCATACCAAAAAGAAAGAGAAAAACATCTGGGCATTTATTTCTTCTGTCCGCCACCCGTTTGCTCCCTGCTGCAACTGCTGTCCATGAAAGGCAAACCGCCAGCTTTGTTTCCTTGCACGGTGCTCCCCCAAGATGTGCAATTAGCACCAAACCAACAACTTGCCTTTTCTTGCCGCCTGCGTGTTGCCTGAGCCTCTGCCCAACCTTGGAAAATACCACACCCTGCTTGTCTCCAGACAAAATGGGCGGGGTTCATCCCCTGATTTGCTGCCCAGCGATTTCTATCCTTCCTCTTTGCTCCTTCGCTTCCTCGCAGAGATGCCAGATGCTAAGGGCGTGCTGCACCAGGCCCCACAGTCTGTTCCAGCCTCCGAACTTTGTCGCAATTAAGGAACCACTGTCATCCCATGTGACCCTTCCCAGCTGCTTGTGCAAATGGCTAAAACATCAACAGCACCTTATTCAAAACAAAAACAAAGGGTGGGGTGCATTCTGTGTTCTGCTGCCGTTCCACGCTGCTATGAGTACCATGTTGCCTACAGTTCTCAACCAAAATGCTGTCCCTGTCCTGATCTCAGCAGTCTTCCTTCATGTTTTCAACAGCTCAGACCCTTCAAACCTTTCTTGGCAAAACTTGAATTTAGCTGGATTTTTTTTTAACCTCGCCTGCCCAAATGCCATGCAAATGAGGATCCACACAGCCTGCCCTGCCTTATACTTTTCTTGTCTCTTTTTTTGTTATACAACCTATTTTGAGTACTGCCTTCCTGGGGTAAAACTGCCTCTTGCTCACACTTCTCCTTTCCTTTAAACCCGCTTTCTCCGGGTGCACTGGGACAAAGACCCCACACTCAACCAGCCAAAACAGACGGCCCACCACATCTGGGCCAAACTAGGTGAACTAGCACCACAAAAACAAATTCCTATTCCAAACTCTGTATTCAATTGATATACTATTCAGCGTGGACCTACAGGAAAACCTCACTTTACTTTCTTTTATATACATACATTCTCCACAATGAAATAAGCCCCATCAAACCACAATGCTATTCACACTGCACCACATGGCCTACTAGGCTTAGAAGACTTACGTGCCTTACCTGTTTAGCGTGCCAACGATGTGCTGAGTTCTCAGTCTGAAAAATTCCCAGTAAAGAGGTCGTTCTGACTGAGCCCTGGCCTATTATACCCCTAATAGGCCCCCTGGTCAGGATCCTTTGGCGCTCTCCAGCCAATCCCTGGGACTCTGGCTTGTCCTTGTCATATTAGCCTTGTCCTGCCTGGTGATATCATCAGGCCTCTCCCCTCTAACCCGCTGTCCCCTCCCTCTCCTATGCACTTATTCCTGGTAGGGATCACTGGACAACCTGGCCTGCCTTTTAATGCAGCCCATTGCCACTAGTCACGATTGCCATCTGGTAGTGATCATCTCCAGTGCTCCCAGATCTATGGGGATTCCTGTATTTTACGGTTTTGTGTGCTCGAAACAGGCTACGGGAAGGAATTACATATTTTTAAAATATACCGGATAAATCTGGTGCCCCACGGAAACGCTGTTGCTGAGAGTCTGTGGGTAATCTGTGGGTTCAAACTTCATCATGGATCATGAGATTTAGTTGAAGCCTGCCTCCGACTGGTTCAGAGATCACAGTCATGCTCTGATCACGCACTGACTGTGGTCTGTGATTGGCTAATAGTGTTTTTCTTTGATGCAGAGCATGGCCCCGGATATTTAAACTCTGTCTATGGACGGTGGGACACCTGTGTTCAAACACCCTGGATTGCTGCTATGCTGCCGGAGACTGAGAGAGAGAGAGTGAGAGAGAGAGAGAGACATCCACATCATCCAGCTGTTCGCCACCACGTGTTTTGGCATTTTCAGCTGCCGATGGGACCCCAGGCATCGGATCAAGAGACTGACCTCGCGCAAAATTAGGCTTCTGTTCTCCAATACCTGCCGCTGCCACTGTGCCTTAACCTCCCATTTGGTTTAATTTACTGGCAATCCTGAATCGGCGGTCGGTGCAGAAAATCACAGGACCAGCCTGTGAAATAGATGGCCCCGGACCTGACCCGGCATCGAGAACCCTGTGTCTGACCCACACACTTTCCTTGGTCACAGCCCAGCCAAGACCACTATAAGAGTCGAGACATCCTGATCCCTGAGCTACCTTCTGTCTTGACTTGTTCACTGGATCTTTGCAAAGGTAAGAGAAAAAATATTATAACCAGCATTGATCTGGGCTCACATAAATTCAAACGCTATCTGTGCTGCTCTGGCTGTGACCGAGTTTGGGGAGACGGGTCTGACTTGAGGAGATCTTCTATTCTCTAGTTTTTTTTTTATAAAATAAAATTATTAAACAGCTCCTCAGTGACTGGAGGATGGGGAAAAATATTATTCAGTTTGTCCAGTAGCAGCTTCCTTACACTACTGCCCTCACTAAAACGCTGCTGATCACTACTTGCAGAGGGGCTGGAAGGAAAAGTACGCCTCTTTGCAGATGACACATTTGCAACAGGGTTGATACACAACAAGAAGGTGCAAAGGATGAGAAGGGACTTAGCAAGATTGGAGGAATGGTCAAAAATATAGCAGCTTAGATTCAATGCAAAAAGTGCAAAGTAATGCACCTGGGAAATAAAACCAGGGAAGAGTACACAATTGGGGGCAGTATTAACAACACCACAAATAGAAAGGGACCTGGGGTAGTCATATCAGACGTAAGCAATGTGAGAAGACAGTAAGGAGGCGGGGGGGGAATACTGGGATATATAAATGTACCAATTGCAAAAATAAATTAGGCGTGAGCATACAGGAAAATTTACAGGAATTTCACTCAGGTTTTACAGGAAAATACAGGAAAAATTAGGGTCTGCTACAGGAAAATGCTTTGACTGATCTGGGAGCACTGCACTCACTTACTTATGCACTTTTATTGGACATGGGGATTTATGCATAGCATAAAGCAGTGGAGCAGGGCTCCACAGGTCTCATGAAAGAAGCATGTAAAAGCTTTTGCTGCTTTGCTATTTGGGAAATAAAGGATTTCGCAGTTGTGATACTGATCCATACTGATGATTTTTTTATATTTAATATCTTAGCTAATGCAGAGTTTATTTGATGCATATTTATTTAAATACTTGGTGCTCCTATTTGAATGCAGAACAGAACCGGCACTGAGCAGCAGGCTAAATACTACATTATCATTTATTAAATAACAAATAGAATAATGGATAGAGTAACTGGGTATTACTAGTGAATAATACCCTTGAGAAGTTCTGGACACATAGGAACCTGGGGGCGAAGCTCGAGAGGTTCCGTGTCAGAACCTCTAGATGGTATCTCACCAGTAATGCCCAGTTACCTATCTATTATTTTTTTAATATATGGATCCGACTTTTTATTTTGAATCATTTTGTTGTGACCAGTCGGCTGTTAACTAAAGGAATCTCAGCTGTAGCTGACTGCCACAGCCTGTCACACTGTGTAGCCTGGTCTGCCTGCCTTCCCCGACTCGCACACATGCATAGCAAACATTTCATTTTCTTTTACCTTTTGTTTTGGGGTGGGTGAGCACAGGTCAGCGAGATACATTTTGTTTGTAGATACGCCAAAAAAACTGAAGTTTCATCACTGTGGACTCACGATAGTGTCATCTCGCTAAGCGAATCTGCCGCCATGTTTTTCAAACTGTTTCGCTGGAAACGCACTAATCGGAAGGCACGCTTAAAAGACATGACAAGATAGATTTGCGCTATGCTGTTCATCTTTTGATAATACTATCATTCAAGTCCTGAACGATAGTATTATCACTCAGGAACAGTGGTATTGTTGCTCCAGGAGCAATACAATTACCAGGATTTTATATGCTTTATGATAGTATTAATTTGACAATCCATATATTAAAAGTAAATAACAAATAAAATACTGACAATCATACTCAAAATCAAATATTAACACTCAGAGATGCTCCAATGTTTCACCATGTGTGTGCTCCCTTATATGCTGGCTGGATACATGATGTCATACTGTATAACATGAAGCAATATCCCTGTATCTGTTATATTTATATACATTTGATTGTACTAAAACACAACATATGCTATTACCCTTTATGTGTAAAATGCATATTCTAAAGAGTTTTGCATTACTAAGATTAAATACAAATATTGTTTGCATTGCTAAGTATTCTAAAAGGTCTAGACAAAATGGGTGTGGGTGGGGGCTGAGAGAGGAAGCACAGGCTGTAAGTTTCTTGAAGCAAGTCATTTTCTAAGGTTGCTAAAAGTTGTATAAGCTATTCCATAATATAGTTTATTCTTGGCGTATTATGGAGTAAGTTTAGTGATCACCCCAGGTCTGTTACCACAAATGGAGGATCATCTCATGAATCCATACACTTTGCAAGGAAACAGATCTTTACAGACCAGTTTTTTAATATCATTAAAGAGTCTAAAACTCTGGAACTGTGCCAGACTTTTGTGTTTTACCATTCACGCTTTCTTAAAACAATTTTAATATATTAAGGGATTTGCAACTGTGAACAGCCACAAGCAACCTGAGAAAAATAAGAGATAAATTAATCCATTTGTAAGAATATATTCTGATTACTATTACAAATATATACAACTAGTACAGAACATTAATTTGAATATCAGTCCCTTTAAGGAGCTAGTAGTGGAAACAATAAACAAGCATTTGTCAATGCGAATGTTGTCGGCTGGCATTGGCTTTGGCAGTGCAGTGCAGAAACACATTTTGGGCAGGATTGAAAAATGACAGCGGTACTGTTTATTTATTTACTAGTTTTACCAGGAGAACATACTGAGCAACATGCTCGATTCCTGATGTGACCTGGGGCAGGGCCCACAAACAAAATTGACATATTAGGACTGTACAGACATGAGCTTAGGTTTGTACAATAAGCAATTTAAGGGAAAATCTTGGAGTACAGTGCAGACAAGGGTAGAAACATAATACAGTGTGATGACATTTAGTTGAGTATTTACATTAATAGGAGTATAATGTTTGAGAGAAACAGTACTTAGATTAAAGTAATCCTAGTTAAAACAGGAACAGCTGGAGGTAAAGTGTGCCCTGAGTAGTTGGTTTGAGGGGTAGGGTTTGGGGCATGTCTAATGGGGGCAGGTAGGGCATTCCAGATCTGAGGTATCCGATACTTAAAAGCAGCCTGGCCTTTGAAAGTGCGCATGAACAGGGCAAGGAATAGTCTTTGGTCAATACTCCTAAGGGAGTACGTAGGTGAAGGTTGTTGGGAGAGAGCAGAGGTCAAGTAGGGGAAGGGAGTGGGACCAGTATTTGGCAGTGAACCTAGTACAGTTAATTTGTCTCACGGTCATGAAGGGGCGACAGGGTTGATAAGCTGTAGAGGCTGCAATGGTGTGTGGTTTAGGGCAGCCAAGGATGAAAGCGGCAGAAGGAGTGGAACAGGGTGTCTAGACTGGCTAGGCGCAGTCCCAGGGGCGATGGAGTAAACTATATCGCCATAGTCGAAATACCGGAAGGATCATTTTTGAGCAGATGACCCACCTAGTCTGTGTTGGGAGGCAACTTTTATTTCTGTAGTGCACCAAGTTTGGGGAGCAGCCGCTTGTGTAGGAGGTGATGTGAGTTGAGAAATCTAGGTGTTGACCTAGCCAGGCGTGAGATATTTGAAACTCGTTCGATTATCAGGGTGTTCCATCCAAGGTTTTGTAGGGGTGGGGTGGGGGCTTGCGGGGAGGTTTTTGAGGGGAGCCAAAAGTAAGTGATACTTTTTGGGTTAAGATATAGCTGATTAGACCTGAACCAGTTCTGGATGGTGTTGAAATCGTCCTGGAGGAGATTTGCTACATTATGTATTGTGGGACCGGAGGTGTAAGGACAGTGTTGTCTGCGTACATCTGGATGGAAGAGTGGAAGCATGCAGTAGGGAGGTCATTTAGAAAGATGGAGAAGAGTAGGGGACCCAGGACAGAGCCCTGGGGACGCCTGCAGGGACTTGCAGTGGGTGGGAGGTGTAGAGGCGATTTTGACTACTTGTTTTCTGCCCACTAGGTTGTCCCGGAACCAGTTTGTGGCCTGAGTAGAGACCTCGCCGGTGAGTTTGTTGATGAGTAGGGAGTGAGAGACGGTGTCAAAGGCCTTAGCTAGGTCTATGAAGATGGCAGAGGTGATGTGTCCTTTATCCATGCCTTTATCCCTGCTCATGGAGTATGTCATATGTGTCGTGAGCAGGGAGGTAATAGTAGAGTTCATAAGGAGGTGTAAAAATGACAGTGTTGAAAATGTGGCATGTAAATACTGCAAATTCCATGTTACAAGGGTGTGGTGGAAATGCGCAATGCACGCTTGTAACAATGCAGTCATTTTATGGACTTTTATACCAATTTTCAACATAGGCATTTTAGCACTTCTGCTCATGTACAGTGTCACTGTCATTTCCTCAAACTGTTCCAAAAAGTGATTTCGTACAGCGACTGCGCTATTCTGTGCTGGACGTGTGAAACACATTTTGGACAGGATATGTAAAATGACAGTTGTACTGTTCATCAAGAGGTGTGGAAAAATGCCAATGATGAAAATCAGAGTGAAAATATTATAAATACACAATGTTACGGGCGTGCGTGCAAACTGTACAACGCATGCTCGTAACACAGTCATTTTAGAGTATCGTCACCAAATTTTCAACATAGGCATTTTAGGACCTCACTCATGAACAGTTTCACTGTCATTTCATAATCTGCCCGAACACTGATTTCCCACAGCGACTTCACTATTATGCGCTTGGTGCGGAAACACATTTTAGTCAGGATGTGAAAAATGACAGCTATATGTACACAAGGAGGTGTAGAAAAATGACAATGTTGAAAATCTGGTGTGAAATATTGCGAATTTGTGAAGTTATGAATGTGTAGCAACTGTGCAATGCACGCTCATAAAACAACCATTTGTTTTTATTTTTCCACCACATTTGCAAAATAGACTTTTGAGAGCCCACCTCATGAACACTGCCACTGTTCTTGAATTAATCAGTCCCAAAAGGTGATTCCATGCAGTGACTGCGAAATCACCTTTCAGGACCGATTAACGTCATAACAGTGCCAGAAGTCATGAGGACGGTCTCAAAACCCTATGTTAAAATTTTGTTGAAAATTCCAAAAATGACCAAGATATGCATCAGTGTGAAAAACCCTATTTATTCTATTATACAGCTTACGGCATTTCCTCAGTTAAGCGATCGGCTTTGAAAATTACCAGGTATGTTCGGTCACACGAAGATCGTCGCACCAGCTCAGGAGGTAAGTATGGGGTGAGGGGGTGTTGGGAGGCAGGGTGCACAGTGGGTGGATGCAGGTGGTGGAAGGGGTAGGGGACTAGAGGGACCGTTTTCTGTTTACAGGTGTTAAAAACATTGTGGATGGTTTGTTTTTACAGTTTTTGGGGGATACAGTAGTCGACAGGGAATTGGTCACCCGTCGGCACTTAGGGAGTGGGGACACTAGTTGAGGGGATTGGGCACCCCTCAGCACAGAAGAAGGGTGGGGACATCATGCCGATGGGGTGGGCTCCCTGTCGGTTGCATTAAAGTGGGAAGGGGACAGTTTGTGGGGATTGGGCACCCCATCAGCAAACAATGAAAGTGGGAGGGGCACATGAGCTGGGGGATTGGGCACCCCTCTGCAAGCAAAAAGGGGGACACATTGTCGGAGTGGAGTGGGCTCCCCTATCAGCTTTATACATGAGGGAGGTAAGCTGACCAGGTGATTGGGCACCCCTGAAGTTGGCAGTTTAGGCGGCCACTGTGCCACCATGTTTGTAGCTGGTGAAGCATGTAGGAAGGTCCGCTCGTGTGATGAGCTTTGCTCGCATTGCAGTGGACCTTTCCTGAGATGATGTTTGCCTGGGTTGTGGAGACGGCATGCAGACTGATTGGGGAATGAGGACGCACCTACTGGTGCATACCTACATTCCTCCAACAGTGACCGTGCCTCCAGATCTCCACTATTGCAAGATGTTGGCTGCACAACGCGCCAACATAAAAATTGATCTTAGGTTTTATAGCTAGGTTGTTGCTTTCATTTTTCCCTTTGCCTGTTTAGAATTTTTCTTCCTGGTATGATATGGTGTGATCATGATGTGAAAAGCACTACTTTACCTGGAGGCTGGCATATCTACTTATTTTCCCTGTCATCATAATACCTCATTGACATTCTGACCTCACTGATTACAGTGGTGACCAATCTGGCAATAGGTGGTGGCTTTTCTTGATCTTCTGTGATAATGGAGTCAGTGAGGTCACAATGCTGACAAGAAGGGTCATACTGAGACTATCCAGGGGTGAGTATGCAAAGAAGTCATGTCAAAACAAAATTTATGTGTGGTCCCTTTCTTTCAATTGTGCTTGTCCAATTTTAAGTGGGGTCAACACCCAACATCCCCCCTCTCGGTACATCCCCGCTGACGAGGTGAGATGGAATACAATTAGAAATGCCACCTGCCAGGGTGTAGTGCTGTTACACTTTACATGTAGTATTAGGTAGAATACCTTCTAACTAGCAAAAGGGAAAACAAAAAGCACTTCAGACATATTAAGTAACAACTTACTATTAACTATTAATGTAAAGCAATATATAGCCATTTAAGTACCATGGAATATTCAAAAGCGGGCACTATTCCTACAGAAGGGGGTGAACACTAATGTGCAAATCTTTTCAGATGAAAGGCCATACATTATGCTGTGAACAAAAGCAGAGCTGTTATATTACTTTGTCTCGATGGCTGAGAGGGACCTGGGGTGGTGGATGTTCATACTAAGGTTCATACTAAGGTTATGGAAAGAGCAAGAGGCGTTTTACTAACACTCTTATACTAAGCCAAAGGATAATATGAAAGAACAAATCCAGTGCTAATTAGTTAATCAAGCCTGTATTTAAAAGATTTCTTATTTCACTAATAATAACATTAATAGGCAAATTATTCCAAGGATTCGTAGTTGTAAAGTAAAAAAATATTGTCAACTTTTATGTCTAAATGAATTCCTTATTAATTGTAAGGTGACCTCTGACATTGTGTGAATGATCTTTAAACTGTAAATTTAATTCAGTCATAAGAACAAGATCCTGAATTATGTCAAAGAGAAGAAGCAAATCACCTCTGAGACGACGAGGGATAAAACATTAGATTTAATGTTTGTAAACTAACAGTATATGAATCATTTTTTAGACCAGATATTTTCTTTGTAAATCGTCTTTGAACATTCTCCAGTGAATTAGTAATAAATTTTTATATGGAGACCACAGCTGAGCAGCATACTCCAAATGTGGCCTAACGTAGGATCTATACAGGAAGACAAGAACCTCAGATTTACATGATCTAATATTACGTAAAATAGACAATATTACCCGATTGGACTTATTAATAATGTCATGAATGTGCTTATTATAGGACATGTCATTAGAGATACTAATACCCAAATCTTTTTCATCATGGGAACTAGCAAGGTTAGTTTCTATATAGTTGGTACATATAGTTTAGGTTATCAGGACCCAGATGAATGATTTTACACTTATCTAGGTTCAACTTCATACCCCACTTATCTACCCAAGATATATTAATATCCAAATCATTTTGAATAATGATAGATTGTGTGGTATCTAAATAAGGACCACCAATTTTAACATCGCGGCATATTTGATAGAGATAGACTGACATTCATCAGTCATGCCAGCAATGAAAGCCTGAAAAGACAAGGGCCCAACACAGAGCCCTGTGGGACCCCACTAGACACATAGCCCATTTCAGAACTAAATCCATCAATGGCGAGAACCTGTGTCTATCCTGCAACCAATTACTAATCCAATTAGTAATACAACAGTTGATTTTAATATTACATAATTTGAAATAAGTGCCATATGTGGCATGATGTCAAATGCTCTGCTGAAATCGATATAAATAACATCATACGGGATAATTATGGTCCAGAAGTACACTAATGTTTTCATAAAAGGATAACAAATTGGTAAGGCAACTTCTGCCCTTCTTAAATCCATGCTGTTCAGTGTCATGAACGTCCAAAGCTGGTGTAATAATATCTTTAATAAGACTCTCCAAAACTTTGCATACTGTAGAGGTCAAACTAATAGGACGGTAGTTCTCCCAATTATTTTTAATCCCTTCATATGAATTGGTACAACATTAGCTTTTTCCAATCATCTGGAACATAATTCTCTAATAAAAACTTTTCAAATATAATTTTTAATGGTAATGCAATATATTGCTAACAAGGAAAATAAATGCCTAGCCAGGTTATCAGAACTGGAGCAATATTTACCTTTAAAGAAACCGTTTTAAGTATATTTGTTTTAGTGAAATGTTTAACAGAGTCATTACTATTATTAGGGCTAACAGGAAGATTAGCAGAAACTGTAAATATTTAACAAAATTCTGTATTGAATATATCAGCCATCATTTTGAATCATACACTATGGCATTATGTTGTATAATGGGGCCACTTGACAAACAGGTTTTTAAAGAATTAACATATGAATAAAATCTTTAGTATTGTTTTTATTGGCAGAGTTAGCAAGCTTATATTCCCATGTTGATTTTGCCCTCATACTGTAATTGCCAGTTTACATTCAATCTGTTCCTGTCTATAACCCTCCCAATTAATGCTAGATTTATTCTTTAAATAACTAATGTATTTTTCTTTTTGATTTTATTAACTTTTTATAGACAAATTAAACCATTTTGGTGACTGTTTATTGTTTTGAACTTTAGGTTTTAAAGGAATATCTGTGTCTCTTATATTAGAAATAGTTGATTTAAAGGCAGATCAACAATTTTCAGAACTTAAATTGGATAGAATGAGCTTCCAATCAATTTCATTCATGACATTACCAATAGACTTTAAATCTGCTTTATTATAAAGGTAAATATTAGTTCTATTGATCACAGAGGATATATTTTGTCAATAGCGAACAAAATGGTATTATGATCACTTCCAGCAATTGGGTCCAAAATACTTAGGACCCATAGTCCTAAGGGTTCATAGACCCATAATAGGTACAAGTCACCACTGTGAAAAGATCCAAAATATTATCCGCCAAGATGAACAACTCGGAGACTTGTAGGGAGGGCAGCGGCTAGGCCAAAAGGATGCTGGGATGCATCGCTAGGGGATCACCTCCAGATGGAGGGAAGTGATACTCCCTCTGTATAACTGCTTGGTGAGGCCGCACCCAGGTACTGCATGCAGTTTTGGAGGCCACACTTAATAGGGGACATTGAACTCCTGGAGAGGTCAGAGGAGGGCAACCAACATGATCTGGGGCTTGGGGACAGGACCTATGGGAGAGGCTCAAAGAGCTAAATATGTACACATTGGAAGAGAGAGGACCGGGGAACAGGATGAGGTCTTCAGGTACATGAAGGGGTAAATAGGGAGGAGCAGTCAGTGTGCTCCAAAGGAAGGGGGCAACTAGAGGGCATGGGTGGAAACTGGGGGATTCAGGAGAGAAAGGAGGAGGTGCTGCTTCACTGAGAGGGTGGTGGAGCCATGGAATGCACTGCCCAGGGGCTGGTGGAGGCAGAGACAGGGAGGGGTCAAGAGTGGGTGGGACAGGTGCAGAGGAAGGGTTCTGGATGCAAAGTCCAGTGCAGCGAGAATATCCAGGACTGGGAAGGAAGAAGCCAGGAGGACGAGGGGCAAGCAAGATCAGCTCCCATGGTGGGGCTGATCAAGCGAGCGACACGAAAGACTGTTAGGCCTATTCTGCTGGCATTTTAGTATGTTAGTATGTTAAAATATTTCTATATCTCTATCAGATCCAAATTAGCTAAAAGGCAGAAATTAGTATAGAAGTAGGGCACAAAATTAGAGGCATTTTCATAGCTAAAGCTTTAGATAACCTTAGGCAACTTCCTGAACCTTGAACTAATTGTTACAGTATACTAGAATGTGTACTTAGTGAGATGGATGCATCAGCAGGGTCACTTCAGATAAATACAGTACTTTGTGGCCACAGAATATTTGTTTAACTGTGAGACTAGTAACCCTCATTCACTTATTGCAGCATAATTGATGCAATACTTTTCACCTGAACAAAAAGAAAATTATTACACACATTTTTTTTGTTGATAAGCAAATGCCAGGAGGTAATTAGGTATGAAGAATGAGTCACTGAACTGTGCATCTGGAGACCTAGGTTTGCACCTACAACAGACACTGACCTTACTGCGTGACCTTAAGTAAATTACTTAACTTGCTTGGGCTTAATGTCTCTCTCTCGAACCATTTCTGTGTTGTACAAATGTCCTGATCACTGAAAACATTGGTGTCTTTTGTGACTGTTACTGACCCCCACCCCACCCCACTGCAACAAATGAATGTGACAGATGTCATTTTCGAATCCTGGACAAAATGTTTCTTTTTTTTTTTTCACATCCCAAAACAAATTTCATTGTCTCTGCTGGAAATTACCTTTCAGACAGGGTTGAACATTTTCTCTGCCCTTGTTCATTAGGCAGGTTCATCAGAAAGCTGTTATAAATCTGGTGTAAAAATATTTATAAAATAGTTATGAGACTAAGCTTAATTTTTGCAAACTCAGGCTCATATGTTTGGTCATACGATATTTGACATTTTACCCCAAATTTTCAACACAGCCATTTCTTTACAGTACCTCATCAATGTGACTACTGTTATTTATCAACTCCTGCCTGAAATGTGTTTTTACCTCCTGGAAGGTGATTTCGTAGTCCCTGCAAGATATCACCTTTAGGCCAGGAGATGAAAGTTTTCTCTGCCCTTCTTCATGAGATTGGTCATAACAAGGCTGTGTTGAAAATGTGGTGTAAAAATATTAAAAACAACAAATTTATGAGCCTATGTTACATTTTGTAAATGCAGGCTTGGAACTTTAGTAATTTTCAGCATTTTACTACACATTCCTCAACTGCGACCCTATCGACTCTGGCCAGAGTTTGTCTTTACTGGAGCCACTACAATACAACCATCTCCTTTGAATGCAAAGCCCCAAATGAGCTGGATACACTGTTTCCTACAGGATACCCTGTGGTTGTTGACACCAGGATTGGCTAGAACATGAATCAATCACAAACAAAAACCTGATTGGTTGGCTCCTTCAGTGCCCCAGTATCAAAGTGTTTTCCTTTGTTGATCATGTGACATTCCAGGGACTCGGAGTATTCGTAGAGATCAGGGACAAAACCGAACCAGGTCAAATCAACAACTCAGGTCGAGCCACGAAAGACTCAGTTTTCCCAAACAGATCTGAGTCAGCATGGTCTGGTGAGGTCTGGAACTGCAGCAGAGACAGTTTGCCCATCCCTACCATGCTTCATTTAATATACTTCAATTAAGATTAAACTTGTCATTCAGATGTCTGCATATACCGAAAAAAGGTAAAACTTTACCTTGGAAAATGTAATAAGTCACTTTGCAAAGTTTCTATGATTCAGATTTCAATCAAAATACCATATAATTGCTTGTAATGATTTTATTCTTAAAAGAAATTATATCTGAGGGCTAACATTAAAATGTTTATGGAGGTACTAATGGTCTTTGCCCCCATAAACCGGAGTTGTGCTAGAGCCTATATTCAAAATGGGCTGTTGTGCAGGCAGAGTGGATTAGCGCCAGCATGAAACATAGTATATGTGGTGGGCAAGGGAGGCATGGCCATAATTATGCCTGCTACCCCATATTCAGCAGCATTGCACTGCTCAAAAGATTTAGCATGGTCCTTTGCACAGTGCAAATACCGCCTAACAAAACCCAACTTAACTCTGGGCAGCCCTAGAGGCTGCTGGAGGTAATGCAGCCACCAAGCTGGTTGGCCGCTGGGGAACACAATCACCCCTCTGGTTCCTGGCACCCCTCCACTGATTGCTGACCTATTATGTAGAAAATAATGTCCCTGGTGTTAGTGGTGTTCCTCCCCTATGATCCTCAGCCCTGTAAGTAAAATTACCTCTGATGCTAGTGGTGTTCCCCAAATCCCCAACCCTGTAGGTAGAACTACATGCCCTGGTGCTAGTGGTGCCTCCCTCCCTCTGATCCCCAACCTCATAAATAGAATTACATTCCTTGGTGGTAGTGGTGCCCTCCCTCCCTCTGATTCCTAGTACCATAAGTAAGATGAAATTCTTTGGTTGCTAGTGCAGTCTCCTACTGATCCCTAGCCCCCATGGTAGAAACATCAAATGCCCTGGTGGTAGCAGTTTGCTCCTTTCCTCCCTCTCATCCCAGCCCCAATGTAAAAGTGTATATCTCTGGTGTTATTGGTCCTCCTCCGATAGCCATCCAGGATGTACAAACAACCCTCCCTGGCATCCAGTAGTCCCCTCCATGGCACTGGGAACCACCTCCCTCCACAGTATCCTCATCGGTGGTGCCACAGGTGCATGCATCATCTGGTACTGCCTTCCACACACCTACTTGGCTGGCCATCCTTATGTACAGGTAGGGTGTGCCTCTTATTTATAGGACAGGGAGATGCCCAGTCCTGTAAATAAGAGGCATGCTCCCCCTGTAGATATCGTGGCTGGCCAAGGAGGTATGAGGAGCTGTGTCAGTTACCATGTCAGCTACAGCACCACCAATGGAGATACGTGATATGTGTGTGTGTGTGGGGGGCATGTCCACTGCCACGGTGGGGGACCACTGGATGCTAGAGAGGGATTGTTTGTATATCGGGCTGAAATCAGGGAAGAACCACTACCACCAGACATATACACTTTTATGTCATGGCTGAGATCAAAGGAGGGAGGGCACCACTACCATCAGGGCATTTAATTCTTCTTCTTCTGGGGCTGGGATTGGAGGAGGAGGGCACCACTAGCACTGGGTATTTAATTCCACCTATGGGGTTGGGGATGGGGAGGGACACCACTAGCAGCAAAGAATTTAATTATACTTATGGGGCTGGGAATTGGAGGGGAACCACTATCACTAGGGTCATATACATGTCTGGGAATGGGCAATTGGAGGGTGGTACCACACTAACCTGCCTCACTACCCATGCATTTGGGCCCATAATGGGTGTGCAAATGGTCCCTAAGCACCTTGCATACCGACTGGGCTCATTTGCATGTGTCCTTTGAATATTGCAAATAGCACTTGACGCCATCCATTCTGGTGCATACTTTGGCAGCTCTGTCGGGCAGTGCTATGTGGTTTAGCACTGGGCCAATATGGCCCTATATTCAGTCAAATGGCTCTGGTGTGCTGTTTCACTGCATATAGCATCTTCAGGCACCTGGGCAAAGCAAGGCACAGTGCAAATTCTTGCACTCCGCTTGCAATGATTTGAATATCTGGCCCTGATATGGTAGCTAGCTGAACTGTCTACACCACTTTTTCAGCATTCTCAAATCAACATGCAGGGCTGCATGTCAGGAGGATCTCCATCTCTGGAAGATTGAGCAAGGGGCCAGCCACTGTTATGACATGGTTGCATCATGACATCATGGATAAGAGTGCATGCATGCCATATTCCACTGCCTGGACTACTTTCTCTGTGATTGCCATCAGAGCAGTCCAGCTGGAAGCCTTGTGCCTTTTACTGGAAGATGGCTTTGCAGCTGTTTCAGTTTCCTGTGTGCAGAGATAGCTGCTATAGAATAGCTGAATGGTTTGCAGCTTTTCAGTTTCTTTGGTGCCAGAGTCTGCTGGGGAAGAATAACTGTCCCAAGCATATTTTCTATCTTCAATGTTAGTTTTCCCATATTTATTGACACAGCTGCTTTACAAGTGAGCACTCCAGTGAAGCTTTTGTGGAAACTGGTGCAGACAGAGACAGTCATATAGCTGCCCTTTTTACTTACTTTTAAGGCAGAAAACTGGGCAGAGTTCACAATTTTCAAAATCACGATCTGCACCAAACAGTCAAAGTAAAGGTCATGGCCTTCTGTGCTTTCCAACCAATACTTACATAATTTCCACTGCTTAAATCCTGTAGGCCCTGTTTTCTTTTCAGGCTTCCTTGTCCTGCTAATTTGATGGGAGGAAAAGAAAAATTAATTTTAGAACTGGTACTGTACAAAAAGCACAGCACATTTTAAAAATAAAGCCCAGTTTAAAAAACAAAAGCAATTATTTATTTTTGTTTGATTTGTAACTGGCAAAGCTGTTCTACTGTCTGGAAGCTGTTAGAGATTCATAAAATGCTAAAACTGAATAATGATATATGTATGTACTTATAAAATGTGTAAGAAAAATCTTGCCCTGCAGTTGTTGTACATATATCGCATGGCCATGCATTATTCCCCAGGATCACACAGCTGCTTCTTTTACACACACACACACACACACACACACTAGATAACCCACTACAGGGTGTGCGGTCATGCTTTGATATATATATGCCTTGGTGTACATTCACCCATCCAAGGCACACGATATCAGAGCACGACTGCACACTCTGTCGTCAGTTATTTATCTTATAAAATGACCACAAGTCTTGGGGGCAAAAATAGTCCCTGTGTGGCACAAATAAGTGTCTGAGTTGCAGTAGATAATTTGTATGGTGCTGTCCTAACTGTGATAGGTTTAAGTAGTAGATAACACTGCCATTTTCAGAGTGTGTTAGTGTAGAAGGAGGTTCATTTTATTATTGTAGTGTATTGTGATTGAGTGCTGACAATATTGGTAAATTAAGTCCTGGCAGACATATAATATGAGCTAGTCTTAGTTGGAAAAGTAAAAAACACTGAATTTAATGGTTAGTATGCCATTTATGTGAAAAAGCTGTTGTTTCTACAGAGGTAAAAGCGAGTCAGAGCACTTTCACTTTTAATGTTAAAATGTGGCGTGACTGAGCGAGTGCTGTAAATAGTCATAAGTGAAATGCTTGCAGTAGTTTAAAGTAACCTCCTGTCTTCAGAAAAGTAAGAAAAGTGTTTATTTTGTTTTAGTTGTTCTTTCCTTTTGGTGAAAGAAGTTGCCGACTGGAGCGGGAGCAGAGCAAGTGAGTCGGCGCTTAAGGAATGTAGAAGTAACCCAGAGAGAGTGTTTCTATAGCAACAAACGCCTGGCTTGTGTCTTCATTTCTCAAGCCGCTGACTGCTGACTCTCCTCTCACTACATTCGGTTGTCGATGGCTTCTTTACAAAAAGAAAAGAAAACTAAAGCTCAAATACACACTTTTCTACTTTTTGAAGACAGAAGGGCTTAGTTTAAACTTTCATCCACATTTCTTCACGGGTAATTTACAGCACTCAGTCATGCTACATTTTAACAATAAAAGTGAAAGTGCTGTGGACTCGATCTTGTCTCTGAGAAACAGCAACTTATGTTACACAAATGTAAGTATAGTAAGCACAAAATTCAATGCTTTCTTGCTTTTTGAACAGAGCCTGGGTTATTTTAATTTTGTGCAAGCATGTCATTTGTCAGTGTAATGCGACTGGTCACGCTTGGCTATTTTAGAGCATTTAAAGTTAAAGTGCTTCTACCTAAGGCACTGTGAAAGTGGCAGGGTCCACTAGATTCCATTTTAAATAATCTTTATCTACAACTTGTGGCAGGGTGAACCAGGTGATTCTGTAGACTGTGAGACTGGTATGTTTATTTACTTGTGCCTGTGGGTGGCAGCCTGAGTGCCAGCTGTGTGTGTGTGTGTGCCTATCTTGCCAGGTGTGGAGTGATCTCTGCAGTGCTGGTAAGAAGGTTTTGAGGGCTGGAAAGTAGTTCAGGTGTGCAGTCGTACTGGGAGGCGTGCCATTGTTGTGGGATAATGCACTGTCATGTGACGTGTTTCATCCAATCAGCATACTGGATTTTCAGTGATTTTCCTTCCCATTTTATATATATATATATATATATATATATATATATATATATATATATATATATAGAGGCAAAATTTGCATTAGTTTGGTTTAGCAGTTAGCAGAAAGTTAGAGATAGGGTAGGCTTTAACCCTCACCTTTTCATCTCACCGGCATTGGTGCGATTGGGATCATCAGCCCTAACTCTCACCCCATGACATGTGTAAAGCAGCAGAAGTATAGGAGAATGGGTGAGAGTTAGACCCACGATCCCAATGTGCACCCCAATGCCGGTTGGGGGTGGGCGGTCCAAGGTGGTTTTCAACCCAACACTAATTTCACTTTGTCGCTCTGGAACAACCCTAACTAATGCATTAAATGGATTTTTTGCCTCTAATTTCCTCTTTTGAGAAATGATAATCAGAAATAGTGATCAGGAATGCAGTGGCGGAGGCGGCCTCCGCCACATGATGTCTTGTGGCATAGTAACAGGAACAGCAATGCAAACAGACTAACAGTGGCGCATATGGTAAATACAAGCTGAATGAGAACAGAAAGGGTAACGCATGGTATGGACGGAACAGTCTGCACATGATGTGTTGTCACATAGTAACATGGTGCCTGCAAACGGAAATGTCAATGGGCATGATGACGCAAGTGAAACAGAAAGAGAAACAGTACTGTAGACAGAAATGGCAAAAATAACAGAAACGCAAGCACAAATGAAAACGCAAAGGATAACGACATGGTGGCGCAGACATCAACGGTAAGTGAACGGGTAATGGAACTGCAAGCGGAAAGGGCAACAGTAACAGTAATGTAAGCCGAC
This sequence comes from Neoceratodus forsteri, assembly GCA_016271365.2. Lineage (NCBI taxonomy): Eukaryota > Metazoa > Chordata > Ceratodontiformes > Ceratodontidae > Neoceratodus > Neoceratodus forsteri. The sequence continues at coordinate 498,058,024 of CM028131.1, forward strand.
AGGCTGGTTTTCCCAAACCTGCATAGAGAAAGACAGTGAGTACAAATAATGTATGCATAATAATGAGTATCAAGCAGAAAATGAGAACTTGGAATACTAAATACGTTATATTCAGGAACCATACTGATGAGAAAAAATTTATAAGTCGATGATTTACAACTGTCCTGGCTAATTTTATAAGCATTTTTCTGACGAAAAGTCCGTATCTCGCACCATTTCCGAGATACGGGCCCTGAAAGGCGCGTAACGTCGTAATGTTATCCTATGGGGAAAAGAGAAGTTTGAGTGCCATACTTTGCCTCCCACTAATATTTTTTCACCAAACCACTGAAAGGCACATCTGTGGGCTATTGGCTATTTCCTCCAAATTTCAGGAAAAAGACCAAACCGTTATTTTGCAGCAGGGATCCAAAGGATTTCTGTAATGCGTCGGGCCATAATGTTATCCTATGGGAAAAACGCCAACTTTGAGTGCCATAACTTTGCTGCCATGTAATATTGTTTCAATACAACACAGAAAGGCACATCTGTGAGATGTCGTCTGCTTCTCCAAATTTCAGTGCAAAACCCCAACGGTTCTTTTGCAGCGCAGTGCCAAAGAATCGCTGTCACTTTCCCACAGATGGAAAACTACTGTTGTAATTTCTGGAAAGTTTTAAAAGTTCGACATTTCATGAGCATGAAAGTAATTTCATGTAATTTTTCCAGAAATTTGAAAAACATATTTCTGGGATGTTTACCCAAAATAAAGACATGGCAAGCATCCGCAGGGTCCGACTAGGTGAATACATAAAGAATTAGGGTTGCTAGAGGGTCCTAAATTTAAATGCCAGCCATTTTTCTGATCACCAACTGAAAACAAAATGGTTGATTTATGAAAGTAACAGGCCCATTTGCTGAAAGTAAAATGCATTTATGCTACATTGTCGAACTTTTTAACTTTTCCCATTGACTTATAATGGGACATTGTTTTTTGAATAACTTTTGAACTGTTTAATATTTTTCACCAAATCTTCATAGGGCACATCGGGGACCCCGCTGCACATTCCTGAAAATTTTGGGCTGGTCGCAAGAAACCGTGTAGGACCTGTATGCGTGATCAGAATTCCAGAAAAAGCGAATGCGCTGCTGAATCACGCTTTTAATAACTCCGCAGCTGTGTATCTGACTGTACAAAACTTGATTGATGCTAAGGTCTATGGTTCTTGATAGTGTATTCCAAATTTCAGCCAAATCTTATATGGTTGCAAAGTTATTAAGGTGCAAAGTTTGGGGTTTAACTATAGAAATGGCTCAATCTTTAACTCATGGTAGCACTTCACAGTATACCATAATATATATATATATATATATATATATATTAGAGGCAAAAATCTTTTCTGATAGTTGTTGTTCCACAGCAACAAAGCGAAGTCTTGCAGCAGAGCCCCTTGACCCTCGCTCACTACCTCAACTCAGCACAGGTGTGCATTGGGTTGTCGGTCCAACCTCACCCATCAGATGTGGAAGAAGCAGAGGTACAGGAGAATGGGTGAGAGATAGGACCTGACAACTCAACGACACCCCGATGCCGGTTGGGGTGGATGGGGTCAAGGGGGCTTTAACCCTAACACCGACTTCTCACTTTGTCACTGTGGAACAACCCTTACTAATGCATGAACAGAGTTTTGCCTCAATTTTCCTTCTTTTGAGAATGATAATGAGAACTAGTGAATGAATGCGGCGGGGAGGCACTCCGCTGTGATGTCTTGTCACATAGTAATACGGTGCCCGTAAACGCAAATGGTAATGCACATGGTGACAAAAAGCGAAACAGAAAGATAAACAGTATTGTAGACACAAATGGTTAAAATAACGCAAACACAAGCGCAAATGAAAAGCGTGAGGGTGCTGCGCACATGGTGCCGTAGATGGAAACGATAAGTGAAACAGGTACTGGAACATAGCGAAGCGGGTAAAGTAACTGTAATGTAAGCACAGGCTGGTTTTCCCAAAAGCTGTATAGAGATAGACAGTGAGTACAAAGAATGTAAGCATAATAATGGGTCTCGAGCAGAAAATGAGGAGTTGGAATACTAAATTGCTTATATCTCAGGAACCGCACGACATAGAAAATAAATTTAAAAGTCATATGATGTATGACTTTCTGGTTAGTTTTGTACTTATCCCCTGCAGGGGCTAAGCATTTTCCGACGAAAAGACCATATCTCTCACCGCTTCTGAGATATCGGCCCTGAAAGGCGCGCTAACGCCATAATGTTATCCCATGGGAAAAAGAGGTTCAGAGTGCGATAACTTTGGCTCCTGTAATATTTTTTCACCAAACCACTGAAAGGCACATCTGTGGATGTTGGCTTTCTTCCTCCAAATTTCAGCTCAAAAGACCAAACTGTTATTTTGCAGCAGGGTGGCAAAGAATTCCTGTAATGTGGCGGACGCCGTCAATGTTATCCTATGGGAAAAAACATCAAATTTAGAGTGCCGTAACTTTGCTTCCCTGTAATCTTTTTTCACCAAACACTGAAAAGCACATCTATGAGATGTTGGCTGTGGTTTCTCCAAATTTCAGCCCAAAAGACCAAACTGTTCTTTTGCAGCAGGGTGGCAAAGAATTGCGTCATTTTGCCATAGTTTTGAAAGTAGTGTCGCAATTGTAGAAAGCTTCAAGAAAATTTGCTAATACTTTCATGAGTGCGACACTACTTTGTGAAAGTACTTTTTCCAGAAAATTGAAAACATATTTCTAGGTGTTTAACCTCAAAATAAAGACATGCCTAGTATCCTCAGGGTCCGACTAGGTGAACACAAAAGAATTGTGTTGCTAGAGGGTCCCAAATTTAAATGCCAAGCATTTTCCTGATCACCAACTGAAAACAAAATGGTGGATTTGCAAGTAAAAGGGCCATTTGCAAAAGTAAAACTGCATTTGTGAAAGTGTTGAACTCGTTAACTTTTCCCATTGACTTATAATGGAAACTGTTTTTGAATAACTTTTAAACCGTTTAATATTTTTCATGAAATCTTCAAAAGGCACATCGGGTACCCCAGGCACACATTCCCTGAAGATTTCGTACCAGTAACATAAACCGTGTGACCTGTAGAGATGACCAAAGAATTGCAAAAAGCGTAATGCTACGCACGAGATCATGCTTAATAACCCACAGCCGATATATCCAAACAGTACAAAAGTTGGCAGATCCCAAGATGTATGGTTCCTGATCACGTATTCCAAATTTCAGGCAAATCCATTGCACGGTTGCAAAGTTATTAAGGTCAAAATTTTAGGTTTAACATGTAAATGGCCCTCAACCTAACATGGTAGCACTACCGTGCTACCATAATATATGGATATGTATATATAGATGTATATCTATATGTATATATATTTGTGCCCATTTTATAAAAGCAGTACACTTCATGGTGCATTGTCTCTGTCTAATATATGCACTTCACAGGTGGTTGAAAACACCCAGCTTCAACTCATGCCAAACAACTCACAACTCACTCGAGGCATGTAGAGGTGAATGCACACCCTGCCATGTGTTATCATTTATGTTTACACCATCTTAGTCTATTCGGTTTATTATAACTTAACTTCTGACTTTTTGTGATTCAGGCTATCATTAATGGCCCACCAATCTTAACCCCAACTTCACAAATCATTATCTTATTGTCTGGGTCCCGTCATCACACCCCCACTGCATTCTTTCTGCTGGCACTGACCTATCATATTAAAGCCCTGCCTAAGTTTGTCTGGTCTGAGTCACTGAAGTCTCTGGTTCCCAACCTTGAAAGATGAACTTCAGGCAGCTGTGTTTACAGTATGTGCACTCACTGACAGATCATATGGCAGCTGGCCACAGAGGTGAGAGAAGGGCTGTGCCAGTCACTGTACTTAGCTGTGATGAGTGCCAGACACCAGGGTAAGGAGATGTGTGAGGAGGAGGCATGTGAGTGGGCAGACTGGGTGGGGGTGAGTCTGTTCATGTGGACCATTGGATCACCAAGGAGTGCTCAACTAACATATAACAGGGTATCGGGAGGAACCACTGGACACCAGTGTTGTTTATGAACTGTATACTGGAGGATTGAGAGAAGGAACCACTAGACCACTAGGAATAGTTTGTATGAGTACACGGGGACCAAGGAAGGAGGGAACCCCTGGATCACTGCGGCAGTTAATACAAGTATACTGGGGATTGGAGAGTGGGAAAACCCACTGGACCACCAGGGATGTTTTAAGCTGTATACTGAGGGATCGGGAGGGCAGCTCGGCACAGGTTGGGCCACTGCAGTACAGCTGCCCTGACTTCTGGAGGTGGATGCACAGACTTAGCACCCAGTTAAGATGTGGTTTTGGTGGTAGTAACCAGCACTGCTTAGGGGGCCATTTACTGCTGACACAAACCTTTGAAATGCTGCTGTGCCAGTATGCAGGAGGGACCACCCCAATTGCACAGGCACAGTGTTAGTTTAGTACCTGGCTGCTGCCAGTGTGTGTGTTTGTGGGGGTGCTCTGGGGACTCTGAATAGGGCCCTGCCAGAAGCATCAGTCCAAATCAGGTTAGTGCCAGTGCACTTTTGCCCTGGCATTATCTTTTAATCAGTGGGGCCCTAGTCTGCTAACTTTGTAATTTTTGAAGCTCTGTGTATTGCTGAAGTTGTTTTCTAGTCCATTGACAGTGTAACCTCTAAATAAAATGAGATAAAATTAAAAGCACTGTTTGACAACAAGTATTTTGTTGTGTTTACACTTTGAAGATTAATGTATTATTGAAATGGAGAGACTAATTTCTTTTGTGGTGCATCCAGTACCCACATATTCAGAAATATTACTGTAGTTAGCATTGTCTAAGGTAGAGGTTGCTTTCCTCAGTTGGTGCCACTATGAAACTCATTTGCTACTCTGGTGGGATGAGACTGCAGGAGGAGGCATCCATGGTAGTGGCCAGGGAGGATGTGGGAGTCCTCTCTAGAAGAGGCCCTAAGGTGGGAGAGAGGACCCTAGAAGTGGAGTAAGAAACTTCTGGTAGGAGGACTAGATTGTCAGGGAGATATGGGAACAGAATGAGAGGAAAGAGGGAGGTGAGGTGCCTACCTGGTACCTTGGCTTGAGAGATAGAAAGCAGATCCTAAGGATCACTGTAGCGGTAAAGGAGGATCTGAAGTCATTGTCCACTGGAGACAAATGACCTGGCTAGGGACATGGCTGGGATTGTGCAGGAGGACTTTAGGGGCTGGTGAAACATCGTAGCTAGATAAAGCGCAGTCACTTTTGTTAAGGTGCTGCCTGTCTACCGCATGGGGAATAAAGGGATCTCTGCACCAGGAGATGCAACTTGTGGTTGAAGGAATAGTGTAGGGAGTTCAGTAAGGCTTTCGATACCGCTCTACATAAGAGACTCATAAAGGCACTGGGCAGGTTTGGGGTAGGTCCAAAGGTGGTAAACTGCATAATTGGTTAAGGGATAGGCAACAAAAGGTGTTGGTAAACAGAGTTCACTTTAGAGAAGGGAGGGTGACCAGTGTGGTGCCACAGGGCTCAGTACTGGGACCAGTCCTCTTAATGTTTTTCATAAGTGACTTTGCAGATGAGCTGGAAGGAAAGGTGTGCCTGTTTGTGAATGAGACCAAAATCTGCAATAGGGTGGACACTCCAGATGAGGGAGAAAGAATGTGTCGAGACCTGAGAAAACCCAAGGAGTGGTGAAGGGCATGGCAGTTGGATTTCAATGCAAAAGTACAAAATCGTGCACTTAGGCCACAGACAGCCAGGGGCAGAGTACAATATGTGAAAGAGGTACTGACAGTCACCAAATAGGAAAGAGATCTGGGAGTAATTGTATCTGATGATCTCATGGTGGAAAGGCAGTAGGTAGTGCCAGTGTGATGTTGGGGTGTATAAGGAGAGGTATCACCAACAGTTGAGAGGAGGAAAAAAATGATGCAGGGTCTGCATCAGAAGCCCTATGAGAAGAGATGGATGGACTTCAATATGTACACCCTGGAAGAGAGAAGAGTGAGGGAGATGTGTTAGAGACGTATAATACCTTATGAGGGTAAATAAGGTATAGCAAGAGAGTATTTTTCAGAGGAAAAGATGCACGAGAACAAGGGGACATGCAATGAAGCTGAAGGGGTAAGTTCAAGATAGATGTGGAGGAAGTACATCTTCACTGAAAGATTGGTGGATACTCGAACAGTCTTTTGCTAAGGTGGAAGAACATGGACAGGGATGGGGCAAAAGGGTAAGGCCATCAAGAAATGGAGGGTAATGAGTACCAACACCCATAGTCTGGGCAACAAGCTCCTGAACTGGTGACCTTGATGGAAGAGGGATGCCTGGATATCATAGCAGTCACAGAAACATGGTACACAGAGAACCATAACTGGATGTTAACATACCAGGGTACACAACCTACAGAAGAGACAGGAAGGGGAGAAGAGGGTGGAGTAGCTCTATGTAAGGGAAGGGATAAAAGCAACTGAACAAAAGAGTAAACAGGGAGGAGAGGAGGCACTGTGGGTCACCTTAGAGACTGGAATGGCACTACAATCCACAAAGGTTATATACAGACCCCCATGTTAGGGGAGGGAATGGACAAGGATATGACAGAAGGCATACTTAGAATGGCAGAGAAAGGGAGATACTGTTGATGGCAGACCTTAATATGCCAGATGTTAACTGAGCACCTTTGCTGCAGCCACATCCAAAAGCAGGGCCATTCTTGATGCCCTTCAGGTGGCATGCCTCAGACAGCTAGTTCTGGAACATACTCATGAGGGAGCAATTTTAGACCCATACTCTGAAATGGGGACAGTGAGAGGATCTCAGATCTAGAAGTGGTAGCTATTTGGGAACAAGTGACCACCAAACAGTGTGGTTCACAATAAACTCAGCTACAGAGTCAAGCCATACAAAGTGAGGGCTCTGGACTTCAGGATGGCTGACTTTGGCAAGATGGGAGAGTGCCTTAGAAAAGCACTAGAAAACAGGCTAGCAGGAGGTGGAGCAACAATGGGGAAATATCAAACTGCCATCACAAAGGCAACAAGCCTTTGTGTGAAGCAAATAAACAAATCAAAACAAAAGAAAAAGCCACTATGGTTCTCAAAAGGGTGGCGGTGAAGGTTAGGGAGAAAAAGGTAGCATTTAGGAAGTATAAGGAAACACAGGAGGAGCAGGACAGAGAACTGTACCAGTTAGGCAGAAGGAAACAGGGAGGGTAGTCAGAATAGCAAAGGCCCAAACTGAGGAAAATATAGCCAACCCAGTTAAGAAGGGATAAAACCTTTATAGGTACCTGCATATCAGGGAGCATAGAAAGACAAAGGGAGGCATAGTGAGGCTGAATAGAATGAATGGTGGGTGGGCAGAGGGGACAGTGAAAAGCAGAGATACCGAGGTAGAAAGGTCAGTGGGGATGCTGCAAAAGAAGGTAAAGTCATCAAAAATGGAGAACAATGAGTACCAATGCCCGTAGTCTGAGTAACAAGCTTCCTGAATTAGTGGCCTTGATGGAGGAGGAACATCTGGATATCGTGGCAGTCACAGAAACATGGTACACACAAAACCATGACTGGGACGTAAACATACCAGGATACACTATTTACAGGAGGGACAGGGAGGGTAAAAGAGGAGGAGAGTAGCTCTTTACATAAGGGAAGGAATCAAAGCAACAGAGCAAAAGGGAAAACAGGAGGAGAAGAAGCACTGTGGGTAAATTTGGAGGCCGCAATGGCACCACAATCCGCACAGGGTTGTATTCAGACCCCTTCTCAAGGGAGGAAATGGACAAGGAAATGATAGAAAGAATACTTAGAATGGTTGAAAAAGGGAGATATTGCTGATGGGTGATCTGAATATGCCAGATGTTAACTGGAGTGCAGTTGCAGCAGCCACTTCAAGAGTGAGGTTATTCTAGATGCCCTACAGGGGCATGCCTTAGACAACTAGTATTGGAGCCCACTCGAGAGGAGCAATTTTAGACCTGGTTCTCTCAAATGGAGATGAAGAGGATCACAGATGTAGAAGTGGGTAGCCATCTGGGAACTAGCGACCATCGAACAGTATGGTTCAACTAAACACAGCAATAGAGTCAAGCCATACAAAAGCAAAAGTACTGGACTATAGGATTGCTGACTTTGCCAAAATGGGTGAGTGCCTAAGGAATGCACTAGCAAATGGGCAGGAAGGAGGGTGGAAGAACAATGGGGAATAATAAAACTGCCATCACAGAGGTAACAAGCCTTTGTGAAGCAAATAAACAAAATGAAACGATGTAAGAAACCACTATGGTTCTCAAAGGAAGTGGCAGTGAAGGTTCAAGAGAAAAGAAAGCATTCAGGAAGTACAAGGAATCACAGAAGGAGCAGGACAGAGAACTGTATCAGTTAAAGCAAAAGGAAGCTGGGAAGGCAGTCAGAACAGCAAAGGCCAAATCGAGGAAAAGATAGCCAACTCAGTTAAGAAGGGGATAAAATCTTTATAGGTACATCAGGAGCGAAGGAAGACCAAGGGAGGGTTAGTGAGGCTTAATAAAGGGAGGGAGGGTGGGCAGAGGGTGACTGTGAAAGGCAGAGATACTAAACAAATATTTTTGCTCAGTATTTACAAAGGAAGTGGGAGGTACCTAAACAAACAGTAGAAACACTCTGAATACAGAAGTTGATACCAGCCCATTTACAGAAGAAAGGGTTCTGAAAGAACTCTTAAAACTGAAGGTGGACAAAGCAATGGATCTGATGGGATTCATCCCAGAATTCTAAAAGAACTAGGGTAGAACTAGTGACCACACTGACTACCCTCTTTAACAAATCATGGGAGGATGGGGTGGTACCCGAGGACTGGAGGAGGGCAGATGTGATTCCCCTCACAAAAGTGGAAGCAAGGCAGAAGCAGGAAACTACAGACCTGTTAGTTTAACCTCAGTGGTAGGGAAAATAATAGAATCACTTCTGAAGGAAAGAATTGTTGAGTATCTAGAGGCCAGAGGGGCACAGGACCCAAGGCAGCATGGATTCACAGCGGGAAGGTCATGCCAGACAAATCTGATAGATTTCTTTGACTGGGTGACCAAAGTAGTAGATCAGAGAGGGCTGTGGACATGGCCTACCTAGACTTTAGCAAGGCATTAGACACAGTCCCACACAAAGATTAATATGCAAGTTAGCCAGCCTGGGAGTGGGTCCCAAGATGATAGCCTGGGTAAGAACTGGCTGGAGAATAGGACACAGAGAGTAATAGTAAATGGAGTCCACTCTGAAAAAAGGGGGTTACTAGTGGGGTACCGCAGGGTTCAGTATGGGACGATCCTCTTCAATGTCTTTATAAGCGACATTGCAGAGGGACTGGAGCGAAAAGTGATGTCTCTTTGCAGATGACACAAAAGATCTGCAAAGAGTTGATGCACAAGGTGGGGTGGAAAGGATGAGAGGGACTTGGCAAGTTAGAGGAATGGTCAAATGTATGGCAGCTTAGATTCAGTGCTAAGAAGTGAAGGTAATGCACCTGGGGAAAAACCAGGGAAGAGTACACAATGGGGTGAGATACTAACAACAACAAAATGGAAAGGGACCTGGGGGTAGTCATATCAGATGACCTAAAGGTGGGCAAGCAATGTGAGAGGGCAGCAAGGAGGGCTGGGGGATACTGGGATGCATGGAGAGGCATCACCAGTAGAAAACAGGAGATTATCCCTCTTTACAGACAGTTGGTGAGACCCATTCTGAGTATCCGTGCAGTTCTGAGACCCAACCTCCGCTAAGACATAGACAGGATGGAAGCTGTCCAGAGGAGGGCAACTAAAATGGTGCAGGGTCTGCACCGGAAGACATATAAAGAAAGACTTAAGGAGCTAAATATGTATAGCCTCGAGGAAAGGAGGGAGAGGGGACATGATAGAAACTTCAAGTACCTCAAGGAATCAACAAAGTCCAAGAGGGTAGCATCTTTCAAAAAAGAGGTGTAAGAACAAGGGGCACAATTTGAAGATAGAAGGGGCGGCTCAGAGGTAATTTTAAGGAAGTATTTTTTCATAGAGAGGTTGTGGATGCATGGAACGGCCTCCTCGAGGAGGTTGTGGAGTCACAAAACAGTGGTAGAATTCCAGCATGCATGGGACAGTCATAAGGCAATTCTAGGGGTGGGGGTAGGAAGAAGTAGGTGCTGGTTAACTAGGATCTGCAGCTTATCCATTAGGTAGGGAAATGGGCAGACTGGGTGGGCCAAGGTCCTATCTGCCATCAAAATCTATGTTTCTATGTTTCTATGATACTGAATGAATACTTCTGTTCAGTATTCACAAAAGAGAGGTGGGGAAGGTGCCTAATCCAATTAACAGAAGCACTCTGGATAAGGGGTCGATCTCAGTCCTTTCACAGAAGAAAGGGTTCTGAAAGAACTCTTAAAACTGAAAGGTGGACAAAGCAATGGGGCCAGATGGAATTCACCCAGAATTCTAAAAGAATTAAGCAGAGAACTAATGACACCACTGACTACCCTTTTAACAAATCATGGGAGGATGGTGTGGTACCTGAGGACTGGAGGAAGCAGATGTGATTTCCTTCACAATAGTGGGACCAAGACAGAGGCAGGAAACTACACCCCTGTCAGTTTGACCTCTGTGGTAGAGAAAGTGATGGAATCACTTCTGAAGGAAAGAATTGTTGAGTACCTAGGGGCCAGTGGGGCAGGGACCCAAGGCAGCATGGGTTCACAGCAGGAAGGTCATGTCAGATTAATCTAATTGATTTCTTTGACTGGGTGACCAAAGTAGTAGACCAGGGAGAAGCTGTGGACATAGCCTACCTAGACTTTAGCAAGGCATTTGACACAGCCCACACAAAAGATTAATAGTCAAATTAACCAGCCTGGGAGGTCCCAGGGTGGTAGCCTGGTAAAACATTGACTGGACAACAGGACACAGAAGGGTAATTGTAAATGGAGTCCACTCTGAAGAAAGAGGGGTTACTAGTGGGGTACCGCAGAGTTCAGTACTGGGTCCCATCCTTTTATTGTCTTTATAAGTGACATTGCAGAGGGACTGGAAGGAAAAGTATGCCTCTGTGCAGATGACACAAAGATCGGCAACAGGGTTGATACACAAGGTGGCTTAGAAAGGATGAGAAGGGACTTGGCAAGGTTGGAGGAATAGTCAAAGTATGGCAGCTTGGATTCAAGGCAAAGAAGTGCAAATAATGCACCTGGGAAACAAAAACCCAGGGAAGATTACTACAACGGGGGTAGTAACAACAACAAAAATGGAAAAGAACCTGGGGGTAATCATATCAGATGACCTTAAGGTTGGCAAGCAATGTGAGAAGGCAGTAGAAAGGGCTGGGGATGCTGGGAAGTATAGGGAGAGGCATCACCAGCAGAAAACAGGAAGTTGTTATCCCCTGTGCAGACAGTTGGTGAGACCCCATCTGAGTACTGCGTCCAGTTCTGGAGACCCCATCTCCACAAGGACATAGACAGGATGGAGACAGTTCAGTGGAGGGCAACTAAAATGGTGCAGGGTCTGCAAGAGAAGTCATCAGAGGAGAGACTAAAGGAGCTTAATATGTATACCCTTGAGGAAAGGCGGAGAGGGGACATAATAGAATCGTTTAAGTACCTCAGTGGAATCAACAAAGTCCAAGAGGGTAGCATCTTTCAGAAAAGAGATGTGCAAGAACAAGGGAACACAATTTGAAGATAGGCGGAAGATGGCTTGGGGCAATGTGAGGAAGTATGTTTTCACAGAGAGTGTGGTGGATGCATGGAACAGCCTTCCTGAGGAGGTTGTGGGGTCTAAAACTGTGGAGAATTCAAGAATGCTTGGGACAGACATAATGCAATTTTTGTGGGGGTAAGAAGAAATATGCTGTTGGTCAAATAGGATCTGCAGCTTATCCTCTAGGTAGGGAAATGGGCAGACTAGGTGGGCCAAGCGGGCCTCATCTGCCATCAAAGTCTATGTTTCTATGTGGTGGGGTGAAAACAGTGGTGGGCTTCAAGCATGCATGGGAAAGGCACAAGGGAATCTTAGTGGGAAGCAAAGGGCAGAAAACTGGAGATCAAGCAGGGTCTACGGTGACAGTATAGGCATGGAAACAAACAGGCAAACTGGATGGGCCAAGTAGTCTTTATCTGCTGTCAAATTCCATGTTTCTGTGTTTCAACAAGACCTCAGGAGAACCAAAGCCTTTTGGGAATGTCAGGCAGAGTTGCAAGTTTTGAGCAGGTCAATGATTTGTACAGAGATCTAGCAAAGGTGGGATACATGGACACAAAACCTCCCATGAAGGGCATGTTTCTTCCATATTGCAGTGAATTTGGTCAGAGGTTATGTGCAAGCTGTTGTTTTATACCCTGATTTGTAAAGAGACCTTTAGCACTGCTATAACTACTACTGAATTTTCTGGCTGATGAATGGGTGGATTGTGCTGAATAAAGAAGACTGTTGATAGATGTATGTCCTATAGTCTATTTGTTACCAGCTCTCCTTTTCACTCAGATCTATAGCAGACCAATCTACTGTCTCTATTCAGCTTCAAACACTATGGGACAACCTCCCTCTCTTATCCATCTCTCATTCTCCTGCACTCTACATGTGCCCATCTTTCTCTTCTTTGAGTATTGAAACAACCCTGGCACTTTTCACCCTTCCTTCTTACCCTTACCTTACTGAATAGTTAAAACTCAGAGTACTCTAAAATGCTGTATTTTCACAGAGTCATGATTCTGTTACATCATCTTGCCAGTCACATTCTGCTCTCTGCCTTAGCTCTTATCCTTGCTATCAATGTAACATACACATGTATTTGTACATTTTTTGCATGTAACATTTCTGTTTTTTTCTGGAATGTATTACCTGTAAATTAGCTTTTATTTTCTTCTACATGCACCTGTTGTTGTCATCATATTTGTTATTGCCATATCACACCCAACTGTATCCCCTCCCTGGGTTGCCTATAGAAACGAGATCTGGCTCAGTGTGCCTATCCCAATCACCAAATTTTGATTCAGTCAATCAATAAATACTCTACCCTTTTATAAAGCTAGAGGAGGGAGAGGAGGGATATGATAGACATATTTAAATACCTAATAGGGGTAAATAAGGTACAAGATGGGAGCATATTTTAAATGAACATGTGCTGAAACACAAGGGTCATGATTTGTAGCTGGGGGTAAATTCAGGAAAGATATAAGACATTTTTTCTCAGAAAGATGGTGGAAGCCTGGAACAGCTTACTGGCTGAGATAGTTGGGAGAAAACAGTGGAAGGGTTCAAGAAAGCTTGGAATAGACATAAGAGAATCTTATGGAAGAGGAATGAAAGGCAGGAGGAAAATCTGAAGATCAAGTAGAGTCTGGGGGTTATTGTAGGTAGGGTTGATTGGGCAGACTGGTGGATCAAGTGGTCCTTATCTGCTGACAAATTTATGTTTCTATGTTTTGCAACAGAAAACCAAGGCAACTCAATAAACAAAGTACTGTAATGTGCCCAAACAATTACCATGTACGCTGTGGCTAAAAACAAAAGTATGGGATTTGTGTAGAAAATGTTGAGCTACAAATTCTACCTGTAGCACTGTTTCATTTTGCAGAATCCTCACCTTCTTGACTTTTCATTGTGTATATCTTTTTCTAGGATAATGTGCATGGACAGATTGGAGGAAATTCTGAAAGTGGTTCGTAATGATGTGTTTGTAGGAAAAGAAAGCAAATGGGTGGTCCAAAAGTACATTGAAAGACCATTGTTGATTTATGACACTAAGTTTGACATCAGGCAATGGTTTCTCATCACAGATTGGAGCCCTCTAACCATCTGGTTCTATAAAGAATGCTATTTAAGGTTTTCACTCAACCTTTTTCTCTGGAAAATCTGGACAGGTAAATCATTTATTTAGAACATTAATTTAGAACATACAGTTTGACCAGGAAAGACACACGGCGTATTATTCAAGCGGCATGGAAATAACCATGCTAACTGGACATAGTATGGCCAACATCCTGGTGGTGTGGCTACTGCTATATTCAAAGGAACTCCTAGTGCATTGCTGAGTGGTAAGCATGCTCATGCTAAATAAACCACGTCACCCATGCAAATGATTGGCACCTCTTGCATACAGACTAGCAGTCCTTATCTGTCAGCAAATAATATGTTTCTATGTTCTGTGGCACAGTAATATATTGAAAAGGTTTGGGAAGTACTAAAAGGCTGTTTGGGCAGCACTATTTATTGCTTCTAAAACCCTACATTCACCAGTGCCCACATGCCTGCATAACCCTCCTCCCAGCAGTACTGATGCCATGTCAAACACAGAACAATCCATTCCCATCTCTCTCTTCATCCCTTTTGGTAACTTGAAACAAATCCCTTGCCTGATCTCTGTTTGAATGTTACAATAACTCTTGATGTACAGTGGGCCCTCCGCCTCCTGGTAACATCTGTGGACAAAGTGTTGAACACCCAATTTGGGTAGGAGTTATGTGTCTTTAGTAAATTGATCATGAGGAGAGAGATATGGTCTGAAAGCTTCTTTTAAAGTTTGGTGTAAAAAGTATTTTTTTATCATGTTATATAGTAGGTGAAAGTAAAATGGCTGAAAATAAGCTAAGTCTGAGCCCATGTTCATTAGTGCTTTCATAAACCATGTTTATTTCAGACCGCAAGTTCTATGTCAATGTACAGTTTTCTGCAGTGATACAGTAATTGTGCAGGGCAGACTGTTCAGCTAGGAGAGGAGTGGAGAGTAGCCATTGCTGCCACTGGGGGGTTGGCATTAGGGGATTGGAGGCTACTGAACACTAGGGATCATAGTAACCTCAAATGGGGATGAGCTGAGGGTAAGGGATTCACTGGACATCAGGGATCATTGTAACATCCAAATAGTGATCAAGGGAAGGAGGTGGATTACTGGGCACTGGGGTGGATTACTTTGGAGAGTAGACACTGGGGTAGGGAAGGGTATCATTGTACCAGGAAAGGATTGCAACAGAGGTTGTGCATCAGGGGAGGGAGCGGTACCACTAACATAAAGGACAGGGTGAATGTTACAACAGCCATTGGATGGAAAGGCAACATTGCTGCTGCTTGGTGGGTGCAGGGTTGTACGTCAGGCTGTACCATGCCTCAGCACTAATCATGGTGCATAGGCATGGTGCATCCTGGTTAATGGCTACATAATGTGATGCAAATGAGTCACCTGTGACCAGCATGTATTATGGGTTATTAACGTTTTATAGTTTGATTATGGCAGTGTGGAGCAGATGCCTTGTCCTATTTGATAAGTGCTATTGCTCTTTACTACCATGTCCAGGATACAAAAAATACAAATGCAATTCAGGGTCACAACACTAAGCAAAATCTGATTTATCTTCTTCTTTATTTAAACCAAACATCTTATCAATCAGGTTGACATTTTGCAGCCATTGCACTACTTTGTCAGGTCCAGTACATACAAAGATAAAAAGACATACCATCACCATAAAGAATTCATATTTACACAATGCATTCTCCACTGTGCTGGCAGACAACCCTCTACATTGTGCTCACCAGCAACATAAACTTCTCAGTCACTATATAAGATAAGAGTTGTATACAAGGACCCATATTTCTATTTAATATACTGTACTCTTTGTAATGGCACCCATCTAAATTCTAATATCAGGGTTTCAGTAACTTGCTGGCATCTAGTACTGCACAACATTTTGTCATACAGTGTTAGGCAGTAATTACCTTTCACTCACTGTTTCAGTAACTCATGAAACAATTCTTTCCTGTACACAAATGAAGTGCATACTATCTAATCCAAGTACACAAAAAGCTCACAAAACCTCTTGTTTGCTCCCAAGTCACAGGGCAATACAAAAATTTCAAAATCCTATTTCACTTCACAACACCAGAGGACACCATCCCTCTCTGGTAATATGACAGGCATGGTTAAGCAACTGTTTATGGTTAACAAACATGAAAGCTGTTTTTAGTCGAGCACAATTCCCAAATTAAGGTACTTTATAATGTCTGTATCCAAAGTAAAGAGTTACTTAGAGTTCAGTGCTCACATACCGATTCTCCAGCAGCAGCTCACACAGTTCCACAACAAACTTTCAGTTTTAGGAAGCAGCCTGGGCTATGGGCATGTGCAGTTTATTTAATCCAGAGGGCAGTGATCTCACTAATGATGTAAGCATGGAATGGACTACATGCCCCTCCCTCCTGGCCTACTGCAGCTGCTCCAGAACTCTGTGGATTGCAGTTGTCACAGCATCAGAACTCCGGCAAGGGGCAAGCTGCATGTTGTGGCAGTTTGCCCCTCTCCAATAACATACAGTCCTACATGATGCAAAACTTTTATAGTGTATGATTAGGACATATTGTACACAGAATTCAAACAGGTCAAAAACGTATTGTGCACGTTATAAAACCTTATTGTGCACATTCTAAAGTTATTATGCACATTCTAAAAACTTTATTGTGCGCATTCCATTGTAAACTACACCTGTGATTTCCTGCATCCACATCCACTGAGGCTTTCTCTTGTTTATTCAGTGTACCTCTGATTCCATATGCTCCCTCCGCTGACTGCTTTCACTTGTTTTGCTCAGTGTACCTCGCTGTACCTCACAGAAACCATAATGGTGTTACTTTGAAAAATGTCAGCTGAGGTTCACTCAAAACCAGTGTTGATGAGAAGAGGTCATCCTCCAACAAGAAAACATGAGGACAGCCCAGAAAAATAGCCTTAGATATGAAGCTAGTAAACTCTTTCCTCCATGACAACTGTGAAACAAGAGACATTTCAACCATACCGTAAAACAGCTATTGAGTAGTTTTACACTGGATGGGCTACTTTTGAAACCATACACTGTAAAAAATAAAATATGGGCACCATAAATTACTCAGCTGGTGTTTTCATCTCAGGGTTTACCTACCAACATGGACCTCTTGAGTTTCGCTTGGGGTCATATTCTGGTGTCTTAACACCCTCGCTAGAAATACAAACTTGTTGTTTATGGTCACCCATACATTATGCCTTCTGTTGTGACCCTGTATATCACAGTTGTGCTCAGTATTTCTCCTTTTGAAATTTCATACAGAAATAGCAAATAGGATGCACTAGACAGGGAGAAGAAACATGGCCATATTGGGAACCCTTCAGTTAATCCTCCCATTATACTTTATGGTGCAATTTGATTTTTTACTTCCTTCTTAGCAGCCTCTAGCACTCATAGAGTTCTGCTAATGAAAATGGTTAATAGGAAATGGAGGTCCAAATCAAGTAGAAGGGTTGGTGAGGAAACTTTTGTTTTAAGGCAGTGCTCATGAGGTATTTACACAACAAGGATTTTACTCACTGAAACAGTGAGTACAACAAGGAGGAACATTTTATGTTGTATTCTGTCATTCTTGCCACTGATATAGTCAGTACCCACTTTATCTACCTACACAGTTTAATGTACAGTACCCTTAATGAGCAATACTCATATCACCCTCATGCCTGGACATACAACTTTAAATACACACTTCTATTCAACAAAGACATTATATATCAAAGACATGTTACCAGTTATTAGTAATCAGTTTTGCAGTGAAATTAAATTTCATCTGTGAAATTCGCGAAATTGTGATTTTTGCCACGTGAAACATTTTGTGAAATTCACAGATTTCACTAATGAATTTTGTGGGTCCAAATGCGAAATTCAGCTGGCGGAATTGCAAATTTTGCCTTGAAAATGTAGAATTTTCCTCAAAGTGGCAGAATTTCACCCAAGAGTGGTGAAATGTCAGCATTCATAGGTGAAATTCATGATTTCAATGATGGAATTTTGCATTTCACACTGTGAAATATTTCTCAAACGCTGTGAATTTTGCAAAATATTTTATGGAACAAAATTCATGGATTTCAACATCTCTATTACTAATGTTCATCTGGTATTAGTTTTTGTTCCACTGCATGCTTAAAGCTAATATAGTCACCAAAATAGAGCTTAGTTCATTTCCTCATTAACGCTTTCTTCCAGAGACAGAGAGACTATTTTATACATTTTCAATCAGCTTCAGAGCATTGATTGCACTCCAGGGCCACAGGCATACAAATAAAAAACAATGCACTCAGAAGAAGCTGGGCTCACTGAAGATAGACACAGACTGGAACTCAATGTGTTTGTAAGGCAATGTCTCAGATCTGATTCCTTTCTGTTTTTTCCACTTTCTCCAGTCCCCAAAAGAAGAGAGAAGTTACTGAGTGCTCAGTTGAATTGAAATGACTTACTACTGATGATTATTCTCATTTCTACTGATGTCACTTTCATGTTCCCTGATTCAGAACTTAATTCACATTTGTTTTTTCCCTATAAAGTTTGTCACAAGGACACTGAATTGGGTACACAATATACTGTAGTCTATGGAACAGGTTATATGTTGTGTAATCACCATCCTTTCATTAGTGTAGGGTGTTCTAATACAATTGTTCTATCTGTGTTACCACACTGATAGCATCTGCTGCAATTGTGTTTACCATTTAGGGGACATAGTGGCAACTGGCCACTGGGCTGTTCAGTCAACCTATGTGTTGCATGTACAAGCCTTTACTTTAATGTTTGATTTTTTCTTTGAGACAAATAGGGTAAATGACTGAATCTGGGATTTATTTTGTCTCCTGTCTATAGGATATATCAAATATTTATCAGGATGATTGCTATAAGCAGTAGAAAACAATCCTGTCTTTCACATTCTTTTGCCTAGTCTGTGCCATGAAGTCCTTCATAGGAATGTGCAGTACTTCTCCTGTCACTGATTTGACAGACAGTTTGGGTATCCCTGAGCAAGAATATATTCCTAACTAACCTTATCATATACCTATGGATCACTGCAGTTCCTAATGTCTCAGATACATTTATCCTTAGGAGTAATCCTTTTAGTCATGGGTTGTGATACCTGGATTTATGAAAGGTAGCATTTTCAATGGTCTCTACAAGCAGTGGCTTTTTCTCTCTCAAAAACTCAGAAAAGTGAAGTAAGCCACTAAATCAGACATATTTTTACACTCAGCACTGGAGTTTTGAATAAACTCACCATTATTGTTTATGACCCCAGATGCCACTCAGTCACACTAGAGGCATTGGGGAAAAGTGAAAGATTTTGGAATGCCACAATAACCAGATTTTGGGTTATTATGGTTTTCTTGGAGCATAATAACCTGAAATTCAGTTATTATGGCATTTGATCAGTACCGTAATCCAGTTGATATTTGGGGTCACAGTAATTATAAAGATGCTAAAGCACTTCTCTCTTAAGATGTGGTAGAGGGCACCCCCTTTATATTAGGTCACCATAATCTAGTATTGGCAAAATACCACTTGCACTAAATGGTTCTTTTTTCTGTTGTAAAACAAGCAATTACAGACATATGAAAAAGTAAATGTTTATGTAACAAATATACTTAGTACAGGTTTCTAATAGATCCTGATGAAATCTTTAGACCATCTAAACAAGTACAATTAACTCAAGGGATTGAACAAACTTATCTGGTGGAGGAAAGTGTACCTCTTCCAAGTCTCTTTCTTACAAACTATAGATATGCTATATTAACAGGCCCACCTTGACAAATGCAGGTCAATAATTCTATATCTCAACAAAATTAGTCAAACATTGGCAGGTTCTTGCTTAGACTATAGATGGATTGCCCCCAAACTCCATGATTTAAAATATATGAGATATATGAGTTTATTTAATGTAATACTACTGCAGGAAACATGTTGGAATGATATCCCATCTAAATTATATGATTTTGAAATATTTATTAATGGAACTAGAGAACCACAAAAAGAAAGAAGTCAGATAGGACTGTTAATGGTCATAAAATTACAAAATACATCAAGGTTACAAAGATAGAAATGGGTATCAACAACATTTTGACTATTAATGCTGAGGCAAAAAGTATCATTGTGATTTTTCTTAACGTGTACATTTCTCCCAAAATTCATGAACAAATTATAATGAAATTTGGACCAAGCTGGGAATACACTTCAAATAATAGTAGATAGATATTTAGATCAATATATATTTATTTTAGGAGATTTAATGCAAGGTTTCCAAGTAATCATTCACAACCATTAAACTTATTTATGGATAATCATAGTGAAGGCGGGTCAATATTTTACATAACAGTCTTACAAATGTATGCCAAACACAAAATAAAAACACAATAAAGCTGGACTGTTGTTAAACAGTATAGCTCTAAAATTAGATTTAATATTAATTAATAGAGTAACCTATGGTGATAAAGAAGGTTCATGTATAAGCTGTAGTTGCCCTTAATGAACCTAATGTTGGGGTCCCTCCCCATTAGCCTTGACAATGTCCATTGGACTGCTTCCCTCCTTTTTTTTAATACAATTGCTATTTACTGCATGTAACTTTATCCCAGAAACCACTGTTATATTGTGTTCTTTTGTTATCTGTATTGCACCTGTATGTTACCACTGTTGTATCTCACACTGTTACCATGCCTACCCTCCCTGTGACGAGGTGCCTTTGTAAATGAGTCCCTGACTCAAAGATTGTAAATCTGACTTTCAAAATAAATAAATAAAAAATATTGGCTTATCCTTAACAGACCTGTGTTTGGTTAGTATGAACGTTGTAGGAAGTGGTAAACTTAAGGATAAACTAGTGTAGGGAATCACCCCATTTTCAATAAAACACAACTAACTTACACAAAATCTAAAACTGATCAGATTAATGGTACAGAATCTTATGAAATAATTAATGCTAAGAGGATAAAATGGTCACCAGGAAACATAGATAAGGTAAGACAAATATTAAAACGGTCATTCCCATATTACATCAAACTTCAACTATTGGAGCAGGAAGTTGCTAATATTGATCCAATTACACAGTGGGATGACTTACTGTAATTTAGATCAAAGCTCCATTAGTATATCATTATAATACACTAGTACAAAAAGAAGGACACATGATTTAATTTGAAATATATAATAGCAAAGAAGAACTGTAAACCATTAAGACAAATTAAAACCAATAAGACACATTTAAATCTTGCTTTATTAAATACAGAAAGAAACATTATAATGTAATAACATTTTAAAGGCAGGAAGACTTAAATACCAAAATATCTTATGTTCAAAAATATGTAAGACATTTATAGAGAAAATAATTCAGGAATTTTGGGTAATGGTAGCCAAAGACACTAGTTTTTACTCTATGGCCCAGATATTCAAAGGGTTGCACATGGTGCAACAGTATTGCAACATCGTAATCCACTGATCTTCAATACGATATTCAAAGGAAATGTGTGCAGCACAAATCGGCGCGGAGCACATCAGTAATGTGCAGACACAGGTAGGGGGGGTGCCCATGCATAACCTGCACAGCCCGATATTCAGCCTGGGATGTCAGAGCCACATGTGCAACCCCTACCTGCGCCAGCACAAAGTTAAGCCCCCAAAAGGAACATTGATGGCCACCACAGGTGAGCTGCCACTGCAGGGTGCAACACGGCAACTGCCACCTGTGGGTGGCCACCAGAGCTCTGGCTGCACCAGGTGGCACCCCCATGCCCGATTGTGGTCATTCGTGTAAAATCAGAATTCATCCTATATCCCTGGCTGTCCAGTGGACTGCTATGTGCCCAATCGCAGGCATCTGTGTAAAATTTATTTATTTATTTATTTAGCTTTTGTTTACTGGGTAAGTACACTAGACAAGTAGTATGCTTATTTTCAGGAACGACTTCGGAGAGCACAAAACATACAGTATACATACATGGCAACATTGGAGAAACAGCATGATACAGTAAAAACAGCTATAATAACGTTGTATAAGGGCAGAGATACTGCCACACATAGTACAAATTGTTACAGGACATAGATAGACATTAGAATCACTGAATACATATTTATAGACCATCATGGACTCAGAGGACAATAGTGGACTGCAGAGCATTACATTACAGAGACTAGGAGCAGTCACATCTTGTCATTTGTTTTAGGTGAGACCACAGGGAGGAGTGAAAGGTTCCATGGAAGGGCAGAGCTAACAGAGTCTGGAATGGAGTTCCAGAGCCCAGGCACAAAAGCGGCTAAGTCACGATCCCCATAAGGGTCAGAGTAGGGGAACTTTAAGCAACTCTGCGGTCTGTGACCTGAGCTGGTAGGGATGGCATCCAGTTTTGGGAGGAGATGCGCCAGTCCCGACGGTATGCCCATGGCAAGCACTTTCCTGTGAAGTTTCCTACACCAAGGATCAGGAATTCCGCAGGAGGAGCCAGCTGAGTTTGTCATAGAGCTCACATCGGTGGGTGAGTTTGGGAGCAGCAAGTGCAAACCAACAGATATCATTATAGCCGTGTTCCACCGATTAAGATGGATTTGAGGTGACCTGGCAAATAGGTGGTATCCATAACTAAGGGAGGAGAAGCACCCTCACAAGTGCCAGCCTTGCTCCCGAGTCAGGTTGTATTTGGCCCTGTAGGCAAGGCCAAGCTTACACCTGGTGGTTCTGGCAGATGTTTTGATATGGCTTCCCATGTCAAGTTGTGGGTCGAGGGTGACCCCAAGATATTTAATTGAGCTCGCTTGTTGGCAACAGGGGCTTCATCACAAGCTATTTTGAGCATAGCTGATGGGGCTTTTAACTTGGCCATGGAACCAAAGAGCATGGCCCAAGTTTTGTTAGGATTCAATACCAGTCTATGGTTGGTAATCCAGGCCGAGACTCTGCTGAAGTCTTCAGATAGGCACTGGTTAAGGTCAGCAGCATTACTAGCATGGGCCACTAGCACAAGGTCATCTGCATAAAGCGTGACTTGGCAACGAGAGGTCACCCGTGGAGTTGATTAATAAAAGTGAGAATAGGAAAGGTCCAAGTACCGATCCCTGGGGAACTCCCATGGTCACAGCCCTAGGCTCCAAGAGGACCTTGTTAAAGCAGGTGCGCTGCTTTCTACCCATTAGGTAGCCCATCATTCAACTCATGGCATGCGGAAGAACTCGAGAGCCTGAGCTGCTCCCCAGTAGGTCATGGTTGACAAGGTCAAAATAGAAAACCTTCCAAATTCCTGGTGATCTAGTGGACTGCTATGGCGATCATGGGCATCTGTGTAAAATAGAAAACTTCAAATCCCTGGTGGTCCAGTGGACCACTATGAGCCGATCACGGGCATCTGTGTAAAATAGAAAACCTTCCAAATCCCTGGTAGTCCAGTGGACTGCTATGTGCCCGATCGTGGGCATCAGTCCAAAATGAGAAAACCTTCCTATATCCCTGGTGGTCCAGTGGACCACTTTCTGCCAATCGCGGGCATCTGTATTTCTAAATACCCTTCCAATATCCCTGGTGGTCTAGTGGTGCCCCCCTCCCCACCGCCACTGGCTCCACCACCCCACTCCCCAGTCAGCTGGCGGGCGTAGCACCCACCCACCTGCTGCCCGCTGGCTGACTTTGATGCACACCCATTGGTTCACAGCGTGAGCCAATGGCTGTAGATTCATAACAGACTAACATTCCAAATATGTGAATGATTCATTCACATATCTGGAATGTAGATGAAGGTATGCCCATTGGCTCACACTGTGAACCAATGGGCATGCAGCCCCTGCTGAGGTGTCCAGTTGGTGGGTGGGGAGGCAGGCAGGGGGTGCTGCTGTCCACCGCTGACCCGGGGAGCGGGGTGGTGGGGCTCAGTGGGCGGTGGGAAGGGGTACCACTTGACCACCAGGATATTGGACGAGTATTTTAGTAACAGATGGCCATGATTGAAGCAGAAAGGGTCCACTGGACCACCAGGATATTGGACGGGTATTTAGTATACAGATGCCCGTGATCGGGCAGAAAGGGTCCACTGACCACCAGGATATTGGACAGGGTATTTTAGTAATACAGATGCCCACTATCGGGCAGATAGTGGTCCACTGGACCACCAGGGATATAGGAAGGTTTTCTCTTTTTATAGATGCCCATGATCGGGCTGCAGGGGCATCGGTCCCAGATGGCTGCTGCTCTGGCAGGGCCAGGTGCAAGTCGCCGGGATCGTGCACCTGCACGCAATAATGAGAATGACATGCAAATGGCCCCATGTGCACCTTTGCATAAATTATGGACCCATTTGCATGTCAACTTTTGAATATCACGTTGCTGTGCACGGGCGAATGGAAATTGCGCTAGCGCATCTCCATGCTCCACTCTGCCATTTCTGGCGCTTGGTGCAGTGCCACTGCACCATGGCACCTGGGGTGGCCAGGGTGTGATATTCAAAGCTGCTGAGCCATGGCACAGCTCCTTTGAATATCGCTTGTCCACACCCCAGCAGCAAAAAGTTGAGCTGCACTCAAGCTTTGCGCCACTGCCTGGCACAGTTTGAATATCTGGGCTAATTTCTCTTGAGGCAGTCATACAGCCAGAAATATGGAAAGCACATTTTACCAATGTATCTTTTGATATTGAAGAAAAGAAGAGACAGGATATTATACTGGTACAGTAGCACCACTATATTTAGGGTTGAGTAGGCAGTTTAATGTTAAACCCCAATTTTGCACTTTAATACCTTCGCACCTATTCAATGGCTTTGCATGAAATCTTGCAAGCTTAGTCTTATGGTGCAAATCTCTTGACTTGCCAAGTTTTGTTCTGGTCAGATGTGAAGATTCCAAATGTGTATAGAGAAAAAATGAAAAACTAATTGTTGTTCTTTTTGCTGTTTTTATCACCTTTGGCCTGTATCATTTGGAGATTTGGTCTGAAGTTTTCAGGGCAGAAAAGGCTTGGCTCACAGATGTGTCTTTCACTGGTTTAATGAAAAAATATCTCTTGCAAAGTTATTCATTTTAAAATGTCAGTTCTGAGCATACTTAGTAAGCACTTCAAGATAGCTGTATGAAATGAAAAAATAATCCTTTTTTTTATGGGTCCAATTGTTTTTGAGGAAAAATCATTTTTCATTTGCTGCCTATTTGTTTCTTTTTTTATTTCAAACCCACAAAATGACATCTGTTAGGTGGATTCTGCACTTTACTGTTGGAAAATAGCCCCCAAATTTTTTTTTTTTTTTTTTTTTTTTACATTTTGTATGACCGCTTTCAGTCATATGAAAAAGGATCCCTACATACAACCAAAAATTTTGGATTTAGTATTTTTTTTGCTTTTTGTATGTCATTTTCATTCAAATGAAAAGGATCCTCCATACTGAAAAATAGTTTTTCAGCAATTATTTTTTGTTTGAAAGGATCCTTTTCATTTCCTTTTTTGTTTGATATAAAAAGGATTTTTGCTAATGAAAAGTGGATTTTATCCATAAATCCATCCTTTTACCTGGTGTCTAGTGGTATCCCATACCCTCTGATTGCCATCCCCATTTTTATGCTTATTTGCTGTCTGGGGCACCCCCACCCTCTAATCACCATCCCTACAATTATTTCATTTTTCCCTGGTGTCTAGTGGTAACCCTCCCACCCTCTGATTGCCTTATCTATAATGATTTAATGTTTCCTGGTGTCTTGTGGCACCCCACCTCCAATTGCCATCTCCATAATTATTTTATTTTTCCTAGTGTCTAATGGCACCCCACACCTCAGATTGCTGTCCCCATAATGATTTAATGTTTCTTTGTGTCTAGTGGTGCCCCACCTCTGATCACCATCCCCATAATGATTTATTGCTTACCTGGTGTCAAGCAGCACCCTCCACTCACTGGTCACTGTCCCTGTAATTATTTTACTTTTCCCGGTATCTAGTGGCACCCCCACCCCATGATCACCATCCTCATTAATATTTTGTCTTTCCTAGTATCTAGTGGCACCCTCCCACACTCCGATCACCATCCCCACTAATATTTTATCTTTCCTGGTGTCAAGTGACACCCTCACCCACCGATCCCCATCCCCATTAATATTTTATCTTTCACTGGTGACTAATAGTACCTCCAACTCTTTGATCATGCCCTGTCTGAAATCAAGAAAATAGTCACCAATGTCTTTTTAAACCTCTAAAAAGAAAGTCCCTTGTTGATCCCATCCCCAAAACTGACCTACCACTGAACACCAACCACCCTTTACTCCTACACCCCTCACTCACCTGAACAGGTCCCAGAGTGAAGATCCACTCTGATTGAAGACATGTCTTGCTGCAGGAACCACTGACTGCAATATGAGAAACTATGGTAAGTCAGTGTCAGTGGCTCAACAGGTTGCACACTTGCCTCTGAGACCAGAAGATTGAAAGGTTGTGGGTTCTATCCCACACCAGGCACTTGGGTAAATCCAATACTGACTCTGTAGTGCATCATGAGGATGCTGCACTCCTGAGGTGTCATCTTTCAGATGAGAAATTAAACTGAGGTGCTGGTGGTTATTCAGGTGGACGTTAAAGATCCCATGGCACTTCTCAGAAAGAGTAGGGAATTTTGTATTGTAAAGAAAACAGGAAACA
This sequence comes from Neoceratodus forsteri, assembly GCA_016271365.2. Classification (NCBI taxonomy): domain Eukaryota; kingdom Metazoa; phylum Chordata; order Ceratodontiformes; family Ceratodontidae; genus Neoceratodus; species Neoceratodus forsteri. Next base: position 498,084,462 of record CM028131.1, read on the forward strand.
TACCAAGAAGCATACAAAAACAAACTCAGTGTTATAAGATTAATGGGAAAAATTACAAATGACATCAGTAAAGAAAAAGAAAAAGCTCTGCAACAGTCTGGAATAGACAAAACTCCCAATATTATAAAAGAGAATGTAAAGGAATCAAATCAAGTTAGTATATCAAAAAATGTGAAAATACAAAAAGACATAACCTGTCTGTCAATAACGTATGCTAAAGCTCTCCTCCAACATTAACTCAATAAATAAAAGAACATTTTTTTCTTGATTTCTGCACTTGTTGGGGTAAGGTATTATGTTCTTCCACATCATGAATCTTTTCAGCTCAATGGTAACATTTATTACCACTTCTTCATGGGTTACTACCTTTGTTGTAATATCCAGGCACAGCGAGCTTGCCAAATATAATATTTCAGAAGAGCTCCCATCACCTGTAATTTGAGGTATCAACTGCTGATCACTGTGTAGAGTATATACCAGCACCAACTCAAGATGTGTAAAGGTTAAGAACAGTATCTCTTTCCATTGTCTCGTCAAATGTAACCGAACATTCTGTCACATAAGGGCATTCAAAATAAAGGTGGTCCTGTGTCTCTAAAACTAGAACACATGTTTCTCTAGGACAGTAACATTCCATGACTTGTTTATGTTTGTGGAGATTCTGAACTCCTGTTTTCCATATACACTGAACCACTGAATATCCCACACAAATGGTGGCAACCTCTTATTATTAAGTTAGCCAAACACTGTTACCTGCTGCAATTCAGTACATCGTGGTAGTACCATGTTCCTAGAAAAAGGAGGCTCGAATTTCAGCATAAAGCTGTTTCCGTCTCAACTATAACAAGCCTTACTAACCCTACTTTCCAATGTTTAATTTTAAACACAATATTGAGAATATACTCAGGACAAAACCCTGGTTTATGAAGTACCAGAGGAAACTGTTACACCAGTCTGTCAAATAAGGCTGCAACCATTCCAATACTCCAGTAGTCCAAGTCTTATTATTTGGTCTTAATGCTGTGCAAATATGTGATGTTTTGAACACACTATAATAGAAAACAATAGGGTTTATCATGGCCATGCCCCCATCTGTTTTAGAGAAATAAGTAATATTATGTTTTATGGGGTTCAACTGGCTTCCCAAAAGGCTTGAAAAAATACTCAGAAGCCTGGTCTCCATTGCTCTTGGTAAAGGAAAATGCAACTAATATACAAAAATTGGGAACATTCAAGGTTTTAATTAGTAGCACTCACTTCAATTTACATATCCTTTTATTTTTCCAAGTGTTAACTTTCATCTGAGCTGCTTGTAGACCAGCCTCCCAATTTTTTTAGCCATATTCGAGGCTCCAAAACAACCTCAAGCACCATAATATCCTGCTGAACAATCGAGATACCAGTTACACACTGAGGGTGCAAAGAATCTAAAGATCCAAAACACACTCCCTTACTCTTTGGAAATTAATCCATGAGCCAGAGGCTGCTGAAAGTCCTGCAGCTGCATACTAACAGCAGGTCCTTCATCCAATGAATTTAGCACTAAAATCACATCATCAGCGCAGTACAGCATGGACATCAAAGATTGTCCCAAAATTTGAACATTTTTCTGAACATGACGTACTGTAAAGAGGATCTATGTCAAAACATACAGCAGGGGCTAGGGCACCCCTTTTACCTCCTTCCTCAATTTGTATGTCTGACCTAGCCATCTATTCATAGGACATATAGTGGCTTTTTAGATATCAACTTTTTAACATATGAAATCTTGTTTGTTTTCTCCAATTTCCATATCAGCATCACAAAGACTACTCATGAAAGTCAAAGTTGATACAGATAAGCACAGATTACGAGAGGAAGTCTTAATACAAGCAATCCTAAGTGGCAAACATACAAAATAGGTTTGAAAAACAACTTAATGAACACTCACCACAACATATCCAAGACACACTGTCTTAGGGTAGCTGGTCCATTCCACTGGGGTGTCAAACAGACAAGGCATACTGATGAGTCCTGGTAGGGCCAAAACGCGTGTCTATGTCATCTGTTAGCACCCTTGCAAACTGTGTGAGAGGCCTTTCGGCACCATGCAATTCTGCTTTAAAAAATGCTTCCTTGAGAGTTAAAATACTCCAGAGTCTCTAAGACACTGCCCCAACAGAAATGCACTATAATATGGCAAGAAGAATGGCCGACCAGCTTTATAGAAACATTCTGTGGGAGATTGTAGGAGAGCGTCTGGCATTGTGAGAGACACGAATATTTCTATATACTTCCCGCTACAGGCAGGTAATGACAATCCCTTTATTTGCAACAACAAAATACCCTGTCTAAGTGTAAGAAAGTTAAACTGAGACTCAGCATTATGCTTTCACCTTTTCCTTCAAGGTTTTGCAGCCTAAAATACAAGTAGCAAGGCTGCAAGTCCGGGTGTGTACACAGAAGGAAGCAGGGTAACTAGGAGCGCAGCCTGAAAAGCCATACCACCGAGAAGGAAGGCATACCCAGACATTGCTTTTTCTTCAGGCGGTGACTTCTGGCTGCTCCTTGCATGACACTTGCTTTACTTCATTTTTGGTTGTGTGCAGACAGGGAGAACACAAGCAAAACACTTGAATTCATTGCTCGCTTTCAAACTCCGGGTTTCAGCCCTTGCCTCTCTCTCTCACGGACCAAAGCCCTTACACCACGGGGAGAGACAGATAGACAAGCGCTACCATGAGCAGAGTGTTTGAAGTTGGAGCAAGTGGTGACATTGCGACACATGTCTGGGCTAATATTCTACCTGTCCCTACGTACTGCACTAAAACTAAATAAAGACAAGAAATGAGTTTATTTAACTAACACTCAGGACAGACCTACCCAGCTCTGTTTCTTTGTATTCTTTGCATGAATTGCAGCGTATACGCCCTTTAGAATTCTGATATTGGCACAACATTGCAGGGCATATAAACCAGGGCTGCCTAGTATTTTAGTTTCCCATAACACGGAGGACAAACAGACATAAAACAAGGTGGGTGGCCAGCCCAACAAACGGAGAAGCATCAGACATGCAAACAACAGAAAAGCAATCACAACCCTGATTTCATATGCCTTGTTACTAGTGCCACAACAACAAATACATTTAAAAAAACAAAGTGGGAGGGGTGGGGTTGTTTGCTTTTACCATTCCGCAGAGCCCAATCCCCATCGGCATAATGCCCCCCATTTGTTGTGTGCCGAGTGGGGTGCCCAAGCCCCCCCTTGGCTCATGCACCCCCCCAACACTCTGAATGTGCTAATGGTGGTGCCCAATCCCTGTCAGCTACAGACCCACCCAAGAAACACTTAGGTGGCATGCTGGGAGCCCACCTCAGCATACCAAACCACCTGTAAAAACAAGAAAACCTTCCCGCGTTGGCTTTTTGTTTTTTTCCCCCCTGTAAAAGAAAAAAAAGTCCCTTGTTGAGTCCAGTGCCCCTTCCCCCAACCTGCACTCACCCTCTGTTTACCCCACCTCCCCACACCCCTTCACCCCATACTTAGCTCCGGAGCTTGGCATGACAATCTTTGGTGGACTGGGAACACGTCTGCATGCTTCAAAGCCGACCGCAAACTGAAAAATGCTGATAAGCTGTATAATGGCATAAATGTTTTTTTAAACTTATGAAGCTATCATGGCCATTTTTGTATTTTGTGCCAAATTTTCAACATGGGGTTCTTGGGACCCCATCTCATGAATTCAGTGACTGTCATCTGGTTTTGTCCCGAAAGATGATTTCACGGTCACTGCGCAGAATCACCTTTCAGGACTGATGAATGAAACAATAGTGTCACTGTTCATGAGGTGGCCTCTCAAAAGCCTATGTTGCAAATTTGGTGAAAAATTCCAAAATGATCAGGCATTGTATGCTATGCAGTTTCCACGCACACTTGTAACTTCACGAATTTGTAATATTTTCACTCCAGATTTTCAACATTGGCATTTTTTCACACTTCCTTATGAACAGTACAGCTGTCATTTTTCACATCCTGGCCAAAATGTGTTTTTGCACTTCCGGCACAGAATAGCTTGGTTGTTGTGGGAAATCAGTGTTCGGGACAGATTAAGAAAAATCATAGTGACAGCATTCATGAGCAGAGGTCACAAAATGCCTATGTTGAAAATTTGGTGAAATAATTCCACTAAATGACTGTGTTACGAGCTTGCCTTGTGCAGTTTCCATGTGCGTACGCTCGGAGGTTCGAGCATTTTTAATATTTTCACTCCAGATTTTCAACATTGCCATCTCCTCATACCTCCCTATGAATGGTACAGCTGTGATTTTTCACATTCTGCCCGATCTGTGTTTTCGCACATCTGGCACAGAATGGTGTGGTTGCTGTGGGAAATCAAAGTTTGGGACAGATTAACAAAATCATAGTGCCACTGTTCATGAGCAGAAGTCCCAAATGCTTTCATGAGGTGGTGGTCACAAGAAGGCCATGTTAAAAATTTGTAGTGCAAATACCAACAAACACCTGGGGTGTTAGGATTTCTAACTATAATGTCCCACCCTGTACAGACTGACAGGCATCAGGGGTGTGCCTTTGGATTGCCGGCTGTAATGCTCATGCCATTCTGCCCCCACTACCCCACCTTGAATCCAGTGACAGGCATCGAGGTGTGCCTTGGACTCTTCGACCACAGAGTTCACCCCATACTCCTATACTGCACCCATTTCTGCGTATGTCCTTATGAAATGGGGGTGGATGAGAAGCTGAACACCCCAAGGCACACCTCAACACTTGGTGGTGTCTGCAGGATAGGGTGAGGTAAAATGCCATAAGTGTTATGGGCAACGACCCAAAAGGCACACCCCAATGCCTGTCCATCTCTACAGGGGGAGGTGGGGTTGGCGTGAGTTCAATACTTCACTGCCATTCCTATTCTGCATCTGTCCAACTCCTGCATGTCCAATGCTAATATCAGCAAGCAAACACTCAGCATTGAGAAATGCTTGTTGAAACATGTTTTTGTTGAGCTACTTTTAGCTGGGCTGTTGTGCTGGGATAAGGACTCTGCTGTAAGTACCTCTTGGCCAATCAAGAGCCAGCACTCTTTCTACCCCCTTCATAATTCTGTTTAGCAACACTTGATATTATAAACAATAATAGAGGCAAATGACAAACTTGTCACACACCGATTTGCCTCACCAAGGGCTGGTATCTATACAGATTAATTTTAAAAATGACTTTTGGTTTACTATGTAAGGTCAGTATTATAGTAATGAAGTTTTCTGGCAGCCTCCAACATCTTAAAGCTTGAAACATGTAAGGCCATTGTAAAATGTTAAAGTTTTTTTGAGGTGTGGAGAGCAAAACCTAGATACACCTTATCTCTGTTTTAACCAATTCACTTGTATTTGATTTTGACAAGATTGACATTCCTTTAATACAGATATGCTGGTCTTGATTATTACTACTCTATATTTGTTCTTCTACTCTGAGTACCAAACTTTTTGTGATAATTTTATAATCTATGTTCAACAAGGTCACCAGGTGACAATCTGTAGTTTTTGTTTTCTTTGTTTATCAGTATAACTAAAACCCTGGAGAATGACTCAGGATGTTTTAAACCCATCTGTGTCTCTGCTAGCAAACCCAGAATTCAAGGTGCCAAATCATTTTTAAAAGCATAGAAACATTCAGTGGCAAAACCATCACTACCTGGGGATATATGTCTTTTTTAGCAACAGAATGGTTTCTATTATGTCCTTTTCCAGAAAGTTCCCCTCTTCTAGATGGATAGCTCTTGGGACTGCTGTTATCGTACTGTATACAACTCCAACCTATTTTTATCTATTTCTAGTTTTCTTCTGTAGATGGCACTATAATATAATATTTTGCAATTTTTTTCAACAATATCTTTGTCATCAAATAGTGAAATCCCTTCCCCATAGATACTATTTGTTATAGCATTTTTTTTGTTTTGTATCTTGACCATTATGCGCTAGAAATTTCACGGATATGCTTCCATTATTATTTATATTGCATTTGAATCTTAGCATTATTTTTTCTGTTTCTTTGGTAATAATTTCCCTTTTTTATTTACCTTGTCTTGTTTTTCTATAATGGCTCAATTATCCTCCTCCTTAATTCTACTATCTAACATCTTAATCACTGTGTCCAAGATTTCTAGGGCATTCTTTCTTTTCCCATTTTCCTTAATTTGGTATGTCTGGGTCATGCCTCTTACTGTGGCCTTAAAAAGAACCCATAGTGTTGCAACTTTTTGCATGACATCATGATTAAATTGGCAATATTCTTTAATATGTAGTGTAATCCTTTCTATAAATTCTGTTTGTGTATAATAAATTATTTTCCATCTGCCATGACCTTTATCCATCGTCTGTCTGTAGCTGGTATAAACTCAATCAGGATTAAGGTATGGTCAGAGAGACAAATTTTGTCATTATTACATTGCTTGATTTGTTGAAGCAGTTTTCTGGAACTTAAAATGTAATGTATAAGTGAGCTACTGTTAACTGACTAGAAACAAATAAGTGTTTTGTCTTCTTGAGACAGTACTCTCCATATATCACTTAGACCTCAGAGTTCTAAAGATGAACCTGAAAAAGGGAGGGTCAGAATGGTTACTTGAAAATTATACAATGGTGTGTGAAAATCCTGTAACTTCTCTGGTCAAAACATGTCACATGACCGTGGGTAAATCCTACATAACCCACAGCTGAGGAATGGCATTTATAAAAAAAATATTTAAACACATTTTAAATTGGGTCCATTGTATAATCACAATAAGGCACTTCAGGGTGTGAGTTATTGGGTGATTTACCCACTTCTTGTGTGATTAAGTCACTCAGATGTGCCTCGTGACACACCACACAAGGTGTTAGCAAATCCCTAAGAACCCGCACCCTGTTGTGCCTTATTGCTTAAATGACCATTCCATCACTTCAAATGGGATCTGTAAAATTCTGTAGATCAAGCAATGCATACTTCCATGCCTCAATAAGAGTATTTCACTTAATGTTTTTGAGGTCCAGAGTGGGGGGAAGTCAGCACCAATTCAGAGCCATGCCATTTGATCTAACTTCTGCTCCAAAAGTAATAAAATATTGCCTTTCTGTAGTAGCAGCTGCACTCAGAAAGCAACAGGTGATAATGTTTACTTAGAAAAAATTAGATGGCTGGCTAATTTGTGGGAAAACTGTGCATGATGCATATGCGGTCTTACAGAAGTCCCTTGCCTTTTTACGGTCCTTGGGGTTTCAGATCAATATGGAGAAATCAGATTTTGTACCATGCCAATACTTAGAGTTCATAGATGCAGAACTGACCACATTGGAAGGGAATGCCTTCCTCCCTTTCTTTAAACAACTTTGAATTCTGTTGTAAGCTACTGACTATTCAGTCTCTGGCATATGTTAATATTCAGATGGTTTCCTTTTCTTTTGCAGTGCGTTCCCTCTGCAGTCGTGTGTTTTGCTATAGCAAAGAACAGGATCAGCGTGGTAAGTGCTAAGCCTTAATAAAACATTATAATTTCCATTCATTTGCTTTGTGAAATATTATAACATTTTGAATGCCTTTATTTTCAGATTCCTAGCTTTCAGATTCTCTTTGTTTCAACATTTGCTGTTACAACAACTTGCTTGGTTTGGTTTGGATGCAAGCTTGTCTTGAACCCATCTGCTATAAACGTAAGTTGTGGGAATAGGTAACTGTATTATGTGCAAACTTTTATTCTATTAAAAAGTTGTCATGTGCAATTTTATAGAAGGTATTTTGGCTTACAGGAAAGTCTAAGGAAGGTGGTTCTGCATTTTGGGAGACCTGCATTTGCCAGCAGACACCATAAGCTTTGGCCAGTGTCAAAACAGCTATTAGTCATGCATAGAAACAGGATTTTATAGTCATTAAAAGACCCGTGATCCATCTAGTCGGACTGGTCTTTACTGTAGTTCCCAACACTCTAGCACTGATATGGCCTATGCACTGCTCCCAACTTGTACAGTAGCTCCACTTTGTTAGTCAAGTGACCCCTGCTTGACCCCAGCTCATTTTCACTATACCCACGCGTCTATCCCACTCTCTTTTGAAGCCTTGAAATGTCTCAGCATCAATCACTTCATTGCACAGCTCAGTTCAAAATGTTATTTGTGTTTAGCCATTTGGCAATAACAAAAGTTAGAAGAAATTTTGAATTGTAATATAAATAACATATTAAGTTCTGAAGACACTGCATTCATTTGTATAACCTGTACACATAATATACTTAAAAGGCAACATTTTCTAATATATACAGTGTAATATATTCTAGGGAGTACTTTTTTATTGCGTGTCTATGAATACGAATGTTAGCAAATATTGTGTTTAATCAATATGAAATGTCCAGAGTAAGGTTCAGGTCTTGTTACCTGTGTTCTAGTATGCCTTCAGTGATCTCCTACCACATAGAATACACAGTAGCTACTGTATATGGATGAAGCATCACAAGTGCAGAACAACTTGTTTCTCATAGACACTCAAGTTTAAATCCCACAAATATCAAGCTAGAAGCAAAAAATTTAGCGACCCATTTTTGAGGCATTTTATTTTTTGCAGCTACTTATTTCCCGAGTCTTCTGCCAGCATCTGACGTCCCCCCCATGCAGGCTCTGGGTATGAGACTCCCTACCCATAACCACACGATTTACCCTTCGTGGCAGGGGGTGGGGAGCGACTCAACCCACCGGACCGGATGAGCGTTCTGGGAGTTGCCTTCCCGGGCCAACACAGAAAGGGACCATCCTCATTTGCAGAGGACTCCATGTTTTTCTTGTGTTTTCTCTGTTCCCCTTGAGGTGCGGCGTGCAATGGCACCAGCGGTGGCAGTGCGCATGCTCCGGTGTGCATCCTGCCAAGCACCTGCCGCACTCTCGCCCTTCTTCGGCAACGCTGATGTGCCACCTCCCAGCCTCTGCTAGGTGGCAGGCAATTGCCGAGCTCTGCAGTCCCCCCTCCCCTGAGAAGGAGAGCAGTCCTAGGGATGCTTGATCCTTCTCCTCCCTGCCAACACCCAGCACCCCATGTCCGTTCCTGAACACAGGTCGCCGGCATGGCGTGAGGTAAGGCATCCAGCGCCTCAGCCCTCAGCGCCACTGGGCCGGCTGGGGCATTTTTATAATGTTAAAATTCAATGGTCCAACTTGGAGGCAAGTATTCTATTATATGTTTTCATGGATTTGAAATAGGAAACCATTATTCTCAGTGTATGTACATCTGACATCATCAGCCTAAAAGGCATTTTTTTTTACATCTATTTTTTGCTCCTTGGCCGCCTGAGCTGCTCCCCTTACCTCATCCTCATAACCAGCTCGAGGACATCCAGCCAACGACTGCCTCTACTGCAGGCACCTAGACTCCTGTGGCTTCCCCTCACAGCAAGACCACAGGGAGCCCCCCACTCCCCGCGGAACATGGATCCAGGCAGGTGCCATGGTGAAACTGCGGATGACCATCAAGCCGCTCGCTTCAGGTGCCATTTTTCCCTGGTTTTCTGTGTCCCATTAGTGCACGCTCATGCAGTGCCTCCAATCTCCACTGGAGACCACTGCTGAGTGATGCATTCCCTGATCCCACCCCGGGAGAGGAGAGCAGTTCTCTGGATGCTCAATCCTCTCCGCCCCCCGAGTCCCTTCCCGAATCCGGGTCGCCGGCATGGGTCAATGCAAGGCGCCAGTGCCTCAACCCTCTACACCACCGGGCTGGCTTAAAAAGCATTTTTTAAATTTATATTTTATCACATTCTATGTAAAGTTATACATAAAATGCATACAGTTCAGTAAAATGGCAGTACATCGGTAATTACATTAATACCACAGAAAAGGTAACTAAGGAAAAGCGTGTGTTACACATTTCACATTGTTACCAATTGGGAGGAGAAACACCACAAATCACATACACATAGTTTAATATCACAAATGAAGCCAGAATGCAGCTAATGCCTTAGATCAGTCCCATGGTCAAAAATAGATCCACCTAAAATAAAATGTCCAACCTACAGTATATACTGTAGGTGTAATGATCTGTAGTTAGTAACAAGACATAGACAACACTCAATGCATGCTTCTTTGTGAAAGCTCCTTGGACTAAATGCAACAAACCTGGCAAAAACTGAAACATCATTTAACTAATGGATAATTGTTTCTTTATTCATACAAATGTGCCAGTATACAACTCAGTCATATGTTCTGCTGGCATTGTAAAAGTAGGCATATTAAAACTAAATGGTCTAAGTCATCAATTGTTTGCATGCCACATTTATGATGAGAATCTGTCTTAGCGTCCTTATTATATCTTACTTGTAAGAAACTGCTCTCAGATAATTCAAACTTATGTATTGGTAAGATACATCTGTTATCCATATTGTCCAATAGTGTGAGTTGTGCTCTTTTAAGTGATTTGAGAACAGGGTTGGAGAGTTTTAAAAGATACATTTTCACTTAAAATGGTGGTTTAGAGGTGCATCAAATCTATTTTAGGAAGTACGCATATGAGGAAACTAGGAAATGGCAGTGTGCTGTGATAGCTAGGTAGTGTACATTCAGACTGGAGTAGTACTGTCATACGCTGTTATGGTTAGGTATTGCTAAGTCGATGAGTAGCTGAATTAGATATACCAGTCTGATAGTAATAACAAGGCACTCTTGTAGGGGTCTAAGTGGCTAATGTTGGGATACTGTAAAAGTGTTAAGTTGGGAGTATTCATTATTGTAAGGGATTTTAGTTGGGAAAGTAATGTAGGTAGGGATATCATGCAATTTGAGGAAGGTTATTTGCAAAATGGGGACGAGTCGGGGGTAGTCAGTATCATGGAGGTTGGGGTGCCTGGACTGGTGTTAGTAGGGGCAGTGGGAAAAGAGCTTGACAGGGGTTTGGGAAGGGTAGTAGGGTGAAATGGCTGTGGCGCGGCAGTGTATATGTCTATGCTGTGGAGACTGGAATTTTGTCCAATTTGTAGAAGGCTGACTCTACTTGAGGCAGAGATCACTAGGCTGAGGAGGGAATTGGAAATGCAAAAAATGGGAAGGAGGATCGATGTGAGGAACACACTCGGGATTACCAATATGGGGAGATTTCCGTTATACCCATTATAGCTGGTCTACCATCTTCTGCCACAGCCTGTAGGTTGCTCATTGTGTTCCTGCGGCACCTAATGCAGCCTACCATCCAGGAGCCCTGTTTCCTTCCCTTGATATGCATGTCCTAAGTCGCAGTTCTGATTTTCAATACTTTGAAGTATTCCCATGCACATTTTTTCAATATAAAATATGTTGTCATGTTCAGAACAGTCTACTTTAAGGCCATATGTTTATCTCAGGGTGCTTAAAATATGCATAACTCTTGCATGCATGAGTTCATGTCAGTTCAGGGCCACCTTCCTAAGATGCATGTTCTTTTGCCCTTAAGGAAGTGCAGAGGCATTGGTGGGCAGAACTTCAGACAAGCTACAAGGAAAGAAGTTTGGGCCAAATAAAATCACATTTTGATTGAAACATAACAATAAACTAATGAATAAGGCAAAATGGTAGCCTAGCTACAGTTAGCAAGCATGTAGTCTTTGACAGGCACACTTGTCCCATGGGATTAACAATGAATGCTAAAAGCTGACAGTGCCTGTGATTGGGTGTATGTCTGTCACATACTCCTTTCACCTGTAAACCTCTTCATGTTCCTGCTGCACAGATTTTGACAGGGTCTGTGAGGGATTTGTAGCAAACCCCTCTTGATTTATAGTTGGCCCTTTAAGACCTCACTGCACTGCATGCTGTACGTGTTGGCTGTCCCTCAGGGGGAGGGTTAACAAGTAACGCCTGAATGCAATAGAAAGGGAAGAGTTGAGAAGGGTGAAAGGAGGTTTCATTTTCTTTTATGGACAGACAATCACAGACTGAACTGCAAAACACTTTTTTGTAAAGCTGAATACAAGGTCTGTGTTTTTTGTATGTTACCAAAAGTAAAGCAGTTTCATTTAAATTGAATTGGTGTCCAGAGTGTTCTCTTTGTGAGTGTTCCTGAATAAGCTGTCTGGTTTGCTAACCTGTCACAGTGCCCCGATGTAAAAGCAGAGCAGCAGAATCAAAAGCTTGAGACAGATTTCAAGCAGGAATTAAGATTTACACAAAAGAACCTTACAGCTTGCATTTTCCTTCCTTGTGACTGGACAAGGATTTCAAAGACAAAGGGATGAGCAAGAGGGAGAGTGGGCAGAATTAGGGAGAAAGTTTGGTACTCTGAAGCTGTGATAGGTGGAGAGGGGGTGTGCCTGCAAAAGCCCTCTCACAGTTCAGAATGATAACAATATGTGTGCATGCTTTGCAAGCAAACATAAAAAAAATGTACATTCAAAGAGTTTGCTGTTGTAGTGGGAGCCAAAAAAGTGTTATTTTTTTAATTTGTGGTTTATTAATTGGGCAGGCATGACTGGATTCGCAAAGCTTTTTTTTTTTTATCAAATTCCAATTATTTGGGGGTCTCAGTAGTGCTATTTATTTCATTTGTGTAAAATTTATTTTTATTCTGTATTACAATCCATTTGCATAGACTAGTTTAGATTTGTTCCAAACATCCTCAGCTATTTTGTTTGTCTGTTTCCAGCTACAATTTCTAAACCTGATTTCTTTCTTAAATTTTCCAGTACTACTGGCATATGATTCTTTTTTACCTCTACCAGCTGGAGCATGCAAAGTACACATTTATAAAAACACGTTAGTAAACTCAGTTACTGGCCAGTCTAATTCTAGAATTAAGAATACTCTATCCCAGTGTTCTAGTCCCACACTTTTAACAAAATTGTCGTGGTTAAAATTTTTAAAATGGCACCTTATTACATTATTTTTCCAAAACTGATTAGCTATTTTAGGCTTTTGTAGCTCAAAATCACAAAAATAGCATTGTGGTCACTTACCTTTGGTATTGTCACTTGATACTGAATAACTGTTGTGGGATGTAAAACTAATAGCAAGTCTAAAATACAACCTGGGCTGTTAATCATCTCTCTTTGTGTAGCTTTGTTTAATTGATCAGTAAACATCCAACATCTGAAAATTACTGGCCAATTTAATACTGGTCATGGAAACCCCCGGAAGCATTAAAATTCTCCATAAACAAAAGCTCTTTCCCCATGGTGTTGTGGAGCAGAATTTCACTTAGTAGGGAATATATTACTCTAATTTTAGGTCAATTTTAGGTCAATATTTTGAATATTATATTAATGAAAAATACCACCAGCAGCTTAATGTGGTTCAATTTCAGTTGGTTTCCTTTTGTAATTCTGTCCTACTGGATTAGAAATATCTCCAAGAGCTTAATGTGGTTCAATTTCAGTTGATTTCTGTTTGTGTCTCTCCCCCAACCCCCCAACTCCAGATTAGGGTGAAAATAGGCAGAATTGCCTAATCCTCCTTTCCCAGTTAACAAAAACTAAATGAATAAATATTTTACTTAAAAACTCAATTTATGCAACACTATCTGTGAGTAAAATATTTGGTTGACCCAATTTCATTTTAATATACAATAAAAACCTCTCCATCTTGCATTCCTATCTAAATGGTAATTGTATCCTTCCATTTCAGTTACTTTATTTAAATTTTTTTTATCTAACTCAGTTCTGTCTTGGTTTCCCTGAGTTGCATCTCCACAAGAAGCATGTGCATACATCTCATTGGGTATGCTTGTGGTTATGGGGGGATATTTCCTATCTTCTGGTACTTTGGTTTGTACATTTTGTATTGGCCCTTGGTTATAGTCTGTGAGTATAATAAAGGCTTTGGGCTGTAGTCAGTGTGCATACTGTTGGCAGTGTCCCGGTGGTGATAACACACTGCTGGCTGGTAATTCACAACGAATGTAGGGCTGGTCGATTACACTGCATGGCCATAGAACTGCTGTGAGGTTGCAGTGCACGATGCAGGGCGGCAGTGTGAGCACTAGGCTGCTTGGGGACCACCAGACTTTTTTGCAAGTGCTTCACACTGGAGCACTGCATACATGGTGGGCCGGTCAGTTGACAGGCAGGCAGAAGTTAAGCCAGGAAATGTTTCTGATTTAGATGTCTGCTGACCCTGTACAACACCGGAAGCCATCTACTTTCCTTATATATGCCTTTCATTGATTGTCAGACATTTGCCCAGCAACAACACTCTGCATAGGTATACCATTTTGTTTGCTTCTGGAATGGGTGTAGCTATCAGCAACAACACTGTCACAAACAACGGAATGTACTAAACAAGGATACACATCAGAAACTGGTAAAACAAACAACATATCCATAGTGCCCTCCTGCAGAGATGCAGATATTCATGAAGGTTATGTTGTTCTCCTCCCTTATTCCATGTCCCATGTCCTGTCCTATGTGTGCCATGGATTCCACTGGTGTCAGGGAAGTGGGTCACCCTGCCCTGATGCACAGCCATCAGTGCACTGGGGGTCAATCAAGCATATTCATAAGCAGACACCCGCTGATGCACAGAAGACAAAATTACTCACAGGAGTAATATTGGTTCTTCTTAAGGGATCACTCACTATGTTTACACTTTATGCAGTCATCTCGGCAAACAGTGATGCCCTGGAGATGGAACCTTTGTAAATTTTAGAATTTGGAATGTAGGTTCAAACTCTGCAACCATGCTCCACTCTGGCCATTGCTCAGATCTTTTTTAAGGCAGAGGTGAGCAGCGGCTAGTGAAACTAAGTAAAGGCTGCGCAAAAACTTTTTTGAAAATTTTTTATAGAATGTTTAAAACACCAAACAAATTGAAGCAGATTTATGAAATTTTACCATATTAACAATAATAAAAAGATTATGGTTGTAGGAATTGCGGTAGTAGTTCTCAAGCAACCTCCATGAAAAAAGGAACTGATTCTTGTGTGACTTAGGGGCACCCTATTAGCCTCATCCACCAGGAGTAGGGCAGTTGTGGAATCACTACAAGCAGTCCTACTCAAACAACTGGTCAGGGAACCAACTTGGGAGGGAGCGGTTCTCGATTTAGTTCTCACAAATAGTGATAGGATAGGGGAGATATCGGTGAGGGAGAACCTTAGTACGAGTGACCACAGCACCATTTGGTTTACAGTACATACATCTGCTAATGTTCACTGGACCATGGAGAAGGTGCTGGATTTCAGGCAAGCAGATTTTAAGAGAATGGGGGGCTATGTTTATCAAGCACTGGAAGGAGTGGGTGAGCTCAGGGGGTGGAGGACATGTGGGATACGATAATGAGGGCCATTGTGGGGGCTACAGACCTCTGCATAAGGAGACTGAGTAAGAATAGAAGGAAAAGAAAGCCTCTGTGGTTTAGCAGGGAGGTGGCAGAAAGAGTCAGGGCAAAGCAGTTAGCATTCAAAAGGCTCAAAACAACGCAAAGGGAAGAGGACTAGGCAAAGTACCAGGCAAGGCAAAAGGAGGCAAGCCTGGAGGCAAGACGGGCAAAGGCTGGAATGGAGGACAGCATTGCCAATGCAGTCAAAAAAGGGGACAAAACCTTGTTCGGGTATATAGGTGAGCAGAGGAAAACAGGGCAGGGGATACACAGACTGAAGAACAATAGTGGAGAGTTGGTGGTAGAAGACCAGGAGAAAGCGGAATTGCTGAACAGCTATTCCTGCTCAGTGTTCACAAAGGAGAATGAGTGGAAGGGCGGTAACACAAGAGTAAAAGAGGAGGGGGGGTGGAGTGGACATGAGTCCCTTCCAGGTAGAGGAGATTCTGAGAGAGATAGAGAGAGACTGAAGATAGATAAGGTGATGGGGCCTGATGGAATGCACCCCCAGGGTGCCGAGGGAGCTGAGGGGTGTGCTGGCAGCTCCTTTGACTGCCCTCTTCAACAGGTCCTTAGAATCAGAGGTAGTCCCCAGTGACTGGAAATGGGCAGATGTGGTACCCCTTCACAAGGGAAGGGGAGGAAGAGGTGAGAAATTACAGGCCAGTGAGCTTGATGTCTGTGGTTGGCAAGCTCATGGAAAGAGTGTTAAAAAACAGAATCACCAGCTACCTGGAAGCAAACGGCCTGCTGGACCAATGCCAGCATGGATTCACCGAGTGTAGAGCCTGTCAAATAAACTTGATAGAGTTCTATGACTGGGTCACCAAGGTGGTGGATGGGGGGGCAGTGGACACTGCATACCTTGATTTCAGAAGGCATTTGACTCTGTGCCACACAGGAGGCTACTGCATAAATTAGGATGTCTGGAGCTGGGGCAGATGGTAGTATGATGTGTGCAGAACTGGCTGGGGGTAGAAGTTGGAGAGTGGTAATAAATGGGGTACCCTCGAGGGAGGGAAGGATCATCAGTGGGGTTCTCTAAGGATCAGTCTTGGGCCCACTACTATTCAGTATATTTATAGGGGACATAGCTAAGGGCCTTGAGGGGAGGGTGTGTCTATTTGCGGATGACACAAAGGTCTGCAGTAGAGTAGACACACAGGAGGGGGTTGAGAGTATATGTAGGTATCTGAGAAAACTAGAGGAATGGTCCAGAGAGTGGCAACTGTCTTTCAGTACATTGAAGTGCAAGATCATGTACCTAGACAGGAAAAATTGGAGAGTGGTGTATTGCATGGGAGGGTAACCACTAAAGGTAACTGGACAGGAGAGAGATCTTGGCAACAACATTACACAGGACCTGAAGGTAGCAACTCATTGTTAGAAGGCAGTGACAAGAGCCAGCAGGATGCTGGGTTGCATTGGGAGGGGGATCACTAGTAGGAGGAGGGAGGTCATAATACCCTTGTACACTCAGCTGGTTAGGCTGCATCTGGAGTATGGGGTCCAGTTCTGGAGTCCATACCTGAGGAAGGATATGGAGAGGGTTGAGGGCATCCAGAGGAGGGTGACAAAGATGGTTAAGGGAATCAGTCACTTAACATACAAGGAGAGATGGAGGGTCTTAGACTTGTTCTTCCTGGAACAAAGGAGAGAAAGTGGGGGAGGCATGATTGAGACATTCAGATACTTAAAGGGTATTAACAAAGTGGCAGCAGGGAGCATATTCCAACTAAAGGGGAAATCGAAGACAAGGGGCCATGATTTGCAAATTGTAAGGGGGAAGTTGAGAGGAAACATTAGGAAGCACTTTTTCACAGAAAGGGTGGTGGATAAATGGAATAGGCTTCCCAAAGAGGTGGTCAGAGAGAGGACAGTGGGAGGATTCAAGGGAGTGTGGGAAAGGCACAGGGGCCTTTTGGCAAGGGTTGAGATTACAGTTAAGTCCTAGCACTGGTCTAGGCAAACTGGGCAGACTGGGTGGGCCTGGCGGTCCTTTTCTGCAGTCACATTTCTATGTTTCTATGTTTATTACCTATTTCAGGTTCTGGAATGGGAGGCAGGGTTAAGGAGTGTAAACATAGTGAGTGATCAGTAAAGAAGAAACAACATTACTACGATGAGTAATTTTTTCTTTTTAAAACAAGAATCACTTTATGCAGACTAACTAGCAGTATCTTGGGAGGCTGAGTCCAGAACTTCAGTAAGAAAAAAAGGTTCTGCAAGACAGCAGTTCCAAAGCTGGCATCCCTTCTGGACTGTGTGTCCTAACAGTAATGCTTTATGAAGGTGTGTACTACTGTATTTTCCAGCTAGGTGCTTTACAAATGTCTAACAATGGGATGCCCCTTGAGAATGTCACGGAGGCAGAGGTACCCCTTATGGAATGTTCCATTAAGCCTCCTTGTGTCATTTTTCCAGCTTCTTCATAGCAGAGCTGAATGCAAGAGACTATCCAAAGAGAGATGGATTTCTTTGTAGCTGGTCTTCCTTTGCCAACCTCACCATAGGTAACAAAAAGCTGGGTACTGTGGGACCTGGCTTCTTTTGTTTGATCCATTTACTGCAGATAGACAGGACTCACTAAATTTAGGTCCAGGCTATGCAGCATTTCCTCACGTGGACTGGAATGCTCTGGATGGAGTACAGGGAGGGTCACTGGCTGATTAAGGTGGAACTTAGATACTACCTTAGAAAGGAATTTTCTGTTGGTTTTGAGAACTACTTTATCCCTGAGGGGGATTATGTAATTTGACTCTGTGCAGACGGCTTGCAATTCACTTACTCTCCTAGGAGAGATTATTGCAACCTGGAATATGGTTTTCCATGTGACATACTTCAGGTCTGCAGTTTCCATAGGCTCAGTGGGAGCCTCCATAAGATGGGCAACGCATATGCAGTGGTCCCAGGGTGGGACAGAGTCCAGTCCCTCGCTGGTGGGTACCAGTGGCTTAAGCCTTAAAAAAACTTTTGAAAACAGGTTGTGAGGCCAAAGACTTTTCCTTGCCAGCTGATATGTATGCTGATAGTACTGTTAAGTGCACCTTTAAGGTTGAAGGCTGTAGGCCTAACAACTGTGGGTGTGCTGGGTATTGCAGAATTATAGGCAACCTTACCTCTATTGGGTTTATTTCCCTGATGGCACACCAGTAAGAAAACATTTTCCATTTAGAGGAATAAGCTTTCCTGGTAACTTGTTTCCTTGAAACCTTAAGCACCTTCAGGGCTTCTTCTGAGAGGTCCAGTCCGACTCAAGAACTCAAGAACCATGTCCTCAGGTGCAGGGTCCTGGGATTTTGGAACATTATTCTGCCTTGGGACAAAGTCAGCAGATTGAGTGGCAGGCTGATTGGATTATTTTGGGATTGGACCAGGAACATCGAATACCAGGCCTGTCTGGCCCAGTCTGGAGCTATCACGATCATTGTTGCAGGTTCCTGCTGAGTCTCAGGAGTACTTTCTGAATGAGTGGAAATGGTGGGAAAGCATACAGAAACTTCTCTGTCCTGTCCAGCATGAGATTGTCATCTGGGATTGTTGCTCTGGCTGGTGGTCTGCAGCAAAACTGTGGGAGCTGATAGTTCTCCCAAGATGCAAACAGATCTATATTGGGAGTGTCCCACCTTCTGAACACTATAGCCAGAACCTGCTGGTTTAAGGCCCATTTACTAATCCCTGGCTGATTCTGCATAGGGAATCTGTCAGGACATTGTCTTTGTCTGGCAGATGCACTACAAATATGTTTGCTTATAAGGAATATGCCAGGTCCCAGAGGATATCATTCCTTCCTGATTGTTTATGTAGTACATTGTTGTGGTGTTGTCTGTCCTGGTTTGGACAGTCTGATCTTGTAGCTGGGAGAAGAAAGATTGCATAGCTAGCAGTACTGCTCTGAGCTCCAGGAGATTTATGTGTTCTAATGACTCTTGAGGGCTCCATGTACCACTCACTGTGAGGTCCTGCAGGTGGGCACCCCACCCCAAGAGTGAGGCTTCCGTAGTAAGAATACTTGTTGGTGATTGCTGAAGGAAGAGAATGCCCTCTCTGAGGTTGCTTTTTTCCTTCCACCACTGTAATGATTCCATTAGTGCTTCTGTCACTGGCACTGGCTTTGAAAATGGATCTCATCTTTGGGACCAATTGACCCTCAAGTGGTACAAGGTATCTCTCATTTGGAACCTGGCTCATGAAACCACAGTTGTGGATGCAGCCATGTGACCTAGTAACTGTAGGTAGTCTCTTGCAGGTCTTGGCTGACCTGTTGTGAAAGCCTGCATTTGCTATCAAAGCTGCAACTCTGGTCTATGGGAGAAAAGCTTTCCCCTGCAGAGTGTTTAGCTCTGCTCCTATAAAGTCTACTATTTGAACAGGCTGTAGCTGGGACTTCTGCAGGTTTATCAAAAATTCCAGGTTATACCAGGTGCTTTTCACTAACTGAACTGAGCAGCTTTCCTCTTGTTCTGTTCTCCCTGAGAGTAGCCAGTAGTCCAAGTAGGGGAAAACCACCCCACCTTGTTTTCTCAGATGTACTACCACCACTGCCAGGCTTTGTGAAAACCCTTGGAGCTGAGGTAAGGCCAAATGGGAGAGCTGTGAACTTGTATTGGTAGTTCCCCAGCTTGAATCTGAGGTACTTTCTATGTGACTGTCTGACTGGGATATGGAATAGGTATCTTTCAGATCCAGGGATCCCAGCCAGTGACCTTTCTGCAAAAGTGGTATCACTGTTCTTAGTATGACCATCTTCAAATGTTTGTTCAGAAACCTGAGGTCCAAAATGGGTCACCATTCCCCATTTTTGTTGTGGGTCAGGAAGTATCTTGAGAATAGATCTCTGTCCCACTGGAAAGCAGGGACTTTTTCTATAGCTTTTGGATATTAACAGTTTTTTTTTACTTCCACTTCCAGCAGACTTTTGTTCTGTGGCAGAGTGAGCTGGAAAACTGTTTCTGCATGTAACCCCCCTCCCCCCACACTGGCCCCCTTGTTTAACTAGCAGGGCTGCTCCTCTCACCAAGTATATCATCTAGGGGGTTAAAGAGAGGGGCGGGGGTTTACACAAGTTAACACATACTTTTTAATACTTTTTGGCAACAGAGCAGAGATGGCCACCATTAGACTCGGTGGACCAGACTGTTTTTAAACTGAACAGTCAGCCAAGTGTGGCCAGTACCTGACACACACCTGATAGGACCATTTACCATGGCCAGCAACCTGGGTCCTGGGAGAAAATGTTTGCTCAAAGTCATGCTAGGTTTGCATCTCTGGACACGGGCACCCCAGTAAATCCACACGCACGGAAGCAATAACAATACTGTCCAGACCAGGTTGGGATTCTAGAGTGTGGCTTTTATTCTCATAACAGAGTAGGAATAATCACAAAATGAAGATGGACCCCAGAGGTTTACACATACTGGTTATGCAGATTTCTCCAGTATACAGAAATTCCTGATATTCCCATTTAGCATAGGGTGAAGACACAAAACAGCGAACTCTCTGGTTCTGAAACTGAAGGCTGGCACCACTGCCTGAACTAGTACTGTTCCCATTTTCCCACAGGGATGGAAGTGGTACTTACGACCACACTGAGCACATCTAAGCTCAAAATCTTCCATTACCCACTATACTGGGGGGAACTGAAGAACAGAGAATCCAAACCCACAATTCAGGGTAATTATTTCCATTAGGCACTGACCTAATGCACTGAATGAAAATGTACTGGTGCCCAAACTGAACCCGGAGAGGTAACCTGGTTACTTCAGATGGGGACTCCCACCTTTTGCTTCAAAGTCTATACTCGATCATTCATCTGGTTAATAACATCCTCACAGAAAACTTGTAGGCGCTATCTTGAAATGTTTTTCACACTTAACATACTACATGACACACCTCTGGGTGTCTAACTAAAAGTTCTGTACTTGGACGGTCTCCTATTTGGACTCCAATGTAGGCAGAGACTTTTAAAATTAAACTAGGTGACTGGTCCCACACAGAGAAATTTACCCTGGCTTGCAGATGCCCCTGGGCTTTCACAAAACAAAAGGTTTGTACTCACAACCAAATGAAGATGAAAATGGCAGCTTCACCACAAAGAAAGTGGATCAAGGGGATTGTCCTTAGATCCTGGAGTTCATCCATCCCTCCAGGGATGGGGCACTGGGAAACCCAAAAACACAAGGTCTCCACCACTTCAATGGCTGTCTTCTTTTGTTCTTCTCTAGGGTGAGAAAACGACCACTAAAGTAAAGAGGGGAGCTCTATATCAGAGCTGGGGGAGAAGCTGCCCAGCAGCTGCAGCCTCCTCTTTGAACTCCTACTCAAGACTCTCTCTCCCTCAGACTAACTCAACATTCCATTTGACTCCCTAAATCAGCTGGACAAATGTGGCTTATGCTGCTGCGAGAGTTCCATAATGACATCATCCTTCAGCTCAGCTGAGACTGAAAAACAGAGTGTGCCAGTGTGAACCTCATTTACCTGACATTTCACAAGCTGCCATACCTGCCTGCCACTAATCTAACTGGGATTCCAGTAACCCCAGGGAACAGGGGGCTTACACCCACCCTCAGCCAGGAAAATGACTGTCCCCAGTCATTATCTACTTGGCACCAGACCATCCTACTCTATGTGCTTCCCCCACCCTTCACCTCCACCGCATTATATATCTCTCTCTCATACCTCCTTTCTTCACCCCACTGCAAGCTATCCCCATCCCTTTGAACTACTGACAAGGCACTCTGTGGCTGCTTATCCCCCCACCCTCATAAAGTGTTTTTCCTGTTATTTTAACTTGTACCTATGTTTTGAGTTATTCTGTAAGTTATGAATACGAGCTGTATTGTTCATTGTAATGCACCTTTGCTTTCTCCTATTGTTCTTTGTTTTGCAGTCTATGATGTGGCACCTTTGTAAAAGAGGTTGCACTCAAAGGTCTTTCTGAATCACTAAATAAATAAATAATTAACTGCTCGGGGCATAATTGCCTATGGTGCAGTGGGGTAGACAGTCCGAAATGTAGAGGTGGAGTTTCGTAATAATAGCTCTGTAGGTCCAGAGTATAGCATTCCTTTGTCTCCTGAATGTAAGTGATGTCCAACCCACCAGGGAATAAAGTGCACAATGATGTGTGGTATAAGGTGCTCCAGAGATTAAGTGTAGGGCTCTGTGGTACAAGATGTCAAGCTTTTTCACCACACAGAAAGTTGAGGTTAAAAAGAAATCTATTGTCTAAGTTGCAATGGGAAAGGGGACCAGAGCCATGCATTCTTTTGATTCATTTATTATTTTCTGAATAAGCACCTGTTTCAGGTCCAAGATGGCTTCCAGATCACATGATCAAGTAGTATATGACAGCTTATGTCAGCCATGGTTTAGAGACTGATATTTTTGTGGGAAAGCTAACAGGAAGGCTAAGGTGGAGGCAATAAAGCAATAACCCCAGAGCGGGGTCCTTCCTGGAGAGGTTCCCATGTTGGACAAAGGACCCAGGTGCATGTCATAATGCTAGAAAGGAGGTGCTGAAGGGTGACACACACACACACACACACACACACACACACACATATGCATGCACGCATACACACACACACACACAAACACACACACACATGCACACACACACTGTCTCTCAAAGGGGGCTGGGACAGCATAGAACTGTTACTCAAAGGCAATGAGACCCTTCCCCACAGTGAATAAGAAGTAAATTGAGGTGCTATAAAAAAGCACGCTCTCTTGGACTTGGAACATTTGAAGACCAGGGGCCCTGCCATACAATGACTAGCTGACTGGTAAAATAGCACAGTAAGGGACAGTGCAATTCTGTAGCTAAGGCAGGTGAAGTATTTTAGGTAAGAATAGCTCAGAATTCTGCTGTACCCCAACTGTCTGTTCAACTTGTTTTATTTTCTGTGTCTTAGTAAATGTGCAACCCTTTATTTTCCTGTAAATGCATCTTGTTGTCTTGCAGTCTTTTAGTAAAGAATCATATTTTTTATAGAACTGGTGACTGCTTGTTTTACTTAAAAGGGTAATTCTACTATTTCTGCTGGACTCTGCTTGCAGTCCACCTCTGAAGGCACTCTACCCAGAGTTATTGTATTTGACTTTTCTGACCTTGTGCAAAGGAGGAGGAGGTAAGAAACAGGTTTCCCTGGGTCCTGTTAATAAAAACCCATGATGGTGGCAGGGAACTTGAAGTCTCTGGTGAGGGGAACTCTGACAGAGATATAGCACAGGTGACAGAGTGCCAGAAGAAATATACCTTAAGAGTCACAAAACTGGATTACACAGCCCAGTGGCACTGAGGGTTGAGGCGCTGGACGCTACACCTCGCTCCACGCCGGTGACCTGGGTTCGGCAATGAGCCTGGGTCATTGGGGGTCAGCAGAGGAGGACTAGGATTGAGCATCTGATGACAGCTCTTCTAGTCCTGGGGAGAAGGGAGGGATGCACACCACGCTCTGCTGGTCCATGGGGACGCCTAGTGGTACTGCAGTAGAGCAGGTGCCAGTGGGGGGGAAGCATGGCAGACATCCACATGTCAGTGCACTGACACCCTTGCATGTCCATGCTTCCAGGGGAAAATAAATGGAGGAAAAAGGCAGCACAGATCCGCGGCAGTTTGATAATCACAGTTTCACCAGCCAACGATGCCCGGAAGGCATGTGCCGGTAATGGTTCCTCAATGGGTGTGTGAGCTACGGGGAGGGCCCCCTTCACAGGCAGAGATGCATCTGCCAGCTGGGCATGAGAGCTTTGGGGTCAGAGGTGGAACGGAGGAGCGGTGGCTGGATGTAATGCAGGACTGTGGCTGCAGGTGAGGATAAAATGTTAAATGATAAACAAAACTGGATTACAAAAGGTTGCATTGTTTACTACGTTTTTTTTTTCTAGACAGCTTAGTGTAATGTAACTAGAGACTATGAGTTCCCCAGACTATGTTAAATTTAATGTACAGCAACTTCATGAGCTGTGCATAGAGAGGGCGATTGTCTATGAGGGCATGACAAAGAGTGCACTCACGGAAGCTCTGTTGGTGTATGACCAGCTGCCGGAGGGGCAGACGGTCTCAGATAGACATGGCCCAATACCTGGTCAGCAGGCGGTTGCTGAGAACAGTGATCCAGGTAGTGAGAATGAGGTCACAGTGGCTGAGCAAGGGGAGCACCTTGTGGCACAAGCTGGGGGAGCTGTGCAGCCCAATCAGCCTCAGCTTGAGATCCTGAAGGCACAGCTTGTGCTGCAGGATGCTGAACTGCAGAGGGCAAGGCTGGAGGCTGAAAGGAAGAAGATAAGGCTGGAGGTAGAGGAAAGGGGAGAAGATTCACCAGCATGAGATCCTTATGCGACAGTAAAGGGAGAAAATTCACCAGCATGAGATTCTTATGTGAGAGAAAAGACAGAAGGAATGAGCAGAGCAAGAGAGAGAGAGAGAGAGAATGAGCAGAGTGAGACAGAGAATGACAGCATGAGACTGATATGGAGGAACTGCGCCAGCAAACACCGCAGCAAACTGTAAGTAATGGCAAAGGGGGGTTCAACCCATGAAGCCACGATTAATTTTAAAATGTTCCCACAATACCAGAAGGGAGATGGTCTGGATTTGTTTCTAAAATCATTTGAAAGGGTTTGTGGGCAGTTTAAATTAGACAAGGCTTCTTGGATAATCCACCTGACCCCATTATTTACTGGCCATGCTTTGCATACATATGCTCGAACGGATGATAATGATTGAGGGATTATAATAAAGTTAAAAGAATGTTATTAAAATGTTTTGAACTGACTCCTGAGGCTTATAGATGGGAATTTAGAGAATTAAGAAAGGGCCCAGGAGACAGTTTTGTAGAACTGCATGTCCAAATGTGTGCTTATTTATACCATTGGGTAGATGGGGCTAAGGAAAGGAATGTAGAGTAAATTAAAAATGTAATTGTAAGGGAACAGTTTCTTAAAATTGTACCTGATGACCAGCACATTTGATTACTTGACTAGGCATGCAACTCCGCAAAGGAGGCAGCAGAAAGTGCTGATTTGTATGTGTTCAGCAGACCACATTTGCAGTGTAAGAACTATAGGGGTGGGGCGGCACATAGTTTTAAGGGGACCCAGGGAGAGTAGCCTAAAGGAAACAAGCCTGCACCCAAGCCCAAAACAGAACCCACTGGTTCTAAGGGGAACAAGGGGCCAAGGGCAAAGGAATTCTGGATTTGCCAGAAAGTGGGGCATCTATCCTATGACTGCTCTAAAAACAGGAGTAAAAGGCAGAAGCCTGGGGGTGACCACGACAGTACACCACAGTTAGTAAACTGTGCACACACTATAGTACCACCAAACTCCATCAAGCATATGCACCCTCTTCTAGTCAATGGGACAGTAACACAGGGATTGAGGGACACTGGTGCCTCCATCTCCATGATAAGGCAGGATCTGATCCAGGTGGAGAAGATTCTGCTGGGGCAGTTCTCTGAGATTCAGTGATTCATGGGTCCAGTGGTCCAAATTCCAATGGCTCGAGTCTTCCTAAGCTGGGAGGGCGGCTATGGGGTACAGGAGGTGGGAGTTGCACCTGATCTCCCTGTGGAAGTGAATGTGGGAAATGATTTTGACCACAGGGAAAACCTAGTATGTGTTACTACATGTAGCCAGGCAAAAAGGCAAGCTTCTGAGGAGGAGGGGGGGTGACACAGCCTTTGCAGCTCCGTCCCTCAGCAGCTGCAGAAGTGGCTAATGTAGGTGAAGGGCTAACTAGAAGTAGGAGACCTGAGCCCCAGCTGTAAGCAGAGGAGGTTGCCACCAGGGGCAACTTTTCTCTGGAAGGGGAACTGTGGCGGGTCAGAGGGGAGGAGTTGGGCAGGGTACAGCGAGCTGATTCTACACTCCAAAAACTGAGAGAGATAGCAGATAGTGCTGAGGCCTCTCAAGGGAAAAAGTGGGTCTGTTCATGAAAAGGGGTTACCAATGCCTATCATACAGTGCATACCACATTTTTAAAAAATCAAGAACTGCCAGGCATATGTTTTTGACTAAAGCTGAATGTTGGCTATATGTGCACATAAACAACATAACTATCGAATTGTAGGGTGTCCATATTTTGTTTTGATGGAGTGTTCTGCTCCATGTTGCTGCTTTTTTTACCTAAAAAAGTGTGACATGCAAAAACACGTTTTACTAATTGTTTTTGCAAGCTTTATTTACTGTTTTCCCTTAATATAATAACTCTGCTTACTAAGTTGTATTTTTTATTAGCTGTACTCTTTAGCCCAATGTAATGTTCCATTCTTAATTTGTGCAGCTTTGAATTTAGTGTGATGTATGTAACAGTTGGTGTCACAGCATGTTATATTCACCCGCCTGGCCCCCAAATCTGTAATTGTGCTATTAGCACTTTAAAAGATTTTTTGGCTTCTCTCCTAGTTTGCCTCCTTGTGGTAACTGACTGTATTACTGCTTGATCCAGCTTTCCCACAGAAAGGAGAGCAACCTTTGACCCTCACTCTACTTGGAGTCACATCAGGCCCAATGTTTACCCGTCAGTCTGTGACAGTTGCAAAGTCATAATCTGCTTATCAGAATCAAGGAGCAACCATAGAGGGAGGAGTTGAGTTGTGGTTAAAAACCCATTGTTTGCATGTGGCTCCTCCAATTTGTAGGGCTACATTCCATGAAGATAAGCTGCATGCAAAACCGAGGGCTACAGTTACATTCACCACAGGTAGGCTTTGGTTACCATCATTCACTGATTTGGGGGGCAAATTTTCAGGGAGCATATTTCAGTGACAACTGCATGTCTAGGTAAAGTGCTGGGCATCAGTTGTAATAGAGATTATACTGTGTATATGGGGTAGAGGGTTAAAATGGATTTTGTTTGTGGTGTCACTTGTTACATTCACCACGATATGTGGTGTCAACCATCGTACCTGCCATTACTGTTATTACTGTCAAAGTCCTCCTGGTTTTGTAACACTATGTCAGTTATTAGTAGTAGTATGATAACCATGAGGCATGTTCAGTAAACTTTTTAAAACTGAAACAAATGTGTGGTGTCACTTGTTACATTCACCACATTATGTGGTGTTAAGCATCACACTTGCCAGTAATGAAATTGTTGAATTTGTTCATATTTTATAGCAGTGTGTCAGTCAGTAATAGTAGTATGTTGGCTGTTAGGCAAGTTTAGTGCAGTTTTAGTAAGCCAGACATAAGTGTGGTGTCACTTGTTACATTCACCACGGTATGTGGAGTCGGACATCACACCCATCCGTAACATTAATGTTGTCAAATTTCTCCATGCTTTGTAGCACTATGTCAGTCATTAGTAGTAGCATGTTAGTCATTAGGCATGTTCAGTAAACTTTTTCTACTGAAACAAATGTGTGGTGTCACTTGTTACATTCACAACAGTATGTGGTGTCAAACTTCTCACCTGTTAGTACTGTTATTATTGTCAGATTTCTCCAGGTTTTGTAGCACTGTTAGTTATTATTGGCAGCATGTCAGTCATTAGGCATGTCAACTAAACTCTGTAAAACTGAAACAAATGTGTGGTGTCACTCATTGCATTCACCACAGTATGTGCCGTTAAGCATCACACTTGCCAGTAATGTAATTGTCAAATTTGTTTCATGTTTTATAACAGTATGTCAGTCAGTAGCAGTTGTATGTTAGTTGTTAGGCATGTTTAGTACAGTTTTAGTAAGTGAAACGTTAAGTGTGGTGTCACTTGTTACATTCACCATGGTACATAGTGCAAAACATCAAACGGGTAATTATTGTAATGCAATTCTTATAAATATTTGTTTCTCACGTTTTAATATAACTCATTACATAAGTTTATTAAAGTTTTTACTAATAAAACAGATGTCTTATGTCAGGAGTTACATTCACCACGGTGTATGGCGTCACTTGTTACACTCACCACAATACAGTTCTTTTATCTCAGGAGCCTGTGAGACTTTTATCTCCCAATTTGTTTCTTTTTTCGTACTTGGGTCATAATATCTTGAATTGCATCACAAATGTAATCTAGAAATAATTAGAAAATTTGACCCTCATGTCACACTTTGGTAACCCCTTTTCATGAACAGACCCGAGCAAAAAGTCAGTTTATTGGGAAAATGGGCTACTGTACAGAGAGTGTACACTACAGAGGGCTAGAGGGAGAGTTACTCATAGCTGGTAGTTCCTGAATCCCTGGGCTACCAAAAGCAGCTTTGGCTCAATCCCATGCTATTCCTTTTTCAGGCCACCTGGATGTAAACTGTGTAAAAAAGCAGCTTTCCAACAATTTCTTTTGGCCAAGCATGTACACAGATGTGGCAAATTACTGCTGGACTTGTCTATAGTGCCAGTGGATTGGAAAGGTTGGGGACAAGGCTAAGGCAACTTTGGTGCCCCTACCTATTATCGATGGACCCTTTAAGAGGGTAGCAGTGGACATAGCGGAGCCCCTAAGTACCCCAAGTCATATGGGCAAATGATACATACTTGTTGTGGTGGATTATGCAACCAGGTACCCTGAAGCAGTGGCAATGTCATCCATTGAGGCAGAAAATATGGCTGATGAGCTCCTGGTAATCTTTAGCTGAGCGGGATTTCCCTGGGAGATTTTGCCAGACATGGGGATGAATTTCATGTCATGCTTAATGATCGGTTTGTGGGAGATGTGCGGGGTGAAACAGCCCCATGTTTCACTCTATCACCCCAAGAAAAATGTCCTGGTTGAGTGGTTCAGTGGGACCCTTAAAACTATGCTTAGGGCATTTGCTGACCAAAGCAAAAGGGAGCGGGACAAATATCTGCCCTACCTCCTGTTTGCATACAGGGATGACCTACAGAAATCCACCGGGTTCTCACACTTTGCGCTCCTGTTTGGTCACAGGGTGAGGGGGCCACTAGATTTAGTCAGGGATGAATGGGAAGGTAACCATACTGCCCAAGAGGAGTCTGTTGTGGAGTACATCCTAAATTTCAGTGCCAGGCTTAAGGAGCTCTTGGGGTTTGCCCAGGAACACTTAGCTACTCCACAACAGCAACAGAAAGCCTGGTACGACCCTGGGGCCAGGGCCTAGGAGTACAAAGTCGGACAGTGAGTGATGGTACTTTTCCCAGTCCAACACAGTAAACTGCAGGCAGCATGGAAGGGCCCATTCTCCATAATCAGGAAGCTGAGTGATGTTAACTATGTAGTAGGACTGCCTGACACAAGGCGCAGGCAGAGGGTATATCAAGTGAACAGGATGAAGCCCTACTATGATGGTTAGGAAATGATCCTCACCATGTGCAGCACACCAGATGAGGAGAACAAGGTTGATCCCCTGGTGGACTTCCTCAGGGAAGCCTGGGAGGGCTTCTCAGTGTATAACCTCACTCTCTCAGGGCAGATGACACCGGCCCAGGCAGATAAGATGAAGGGGGTGCTGCAAACATTTGGAGACATGTTCAGGGGGAATCTAGGGTACACCACAATGGCTGAACACCATGTAGACACTGGGGCCCAAGTTCTGCTGAGGCAGTCCCCCTACAGGGTACCCGAGGGGGTTAAGAAGACCATGTTGCAGGAACTCAGGGAGATGCTGGCCCTTGGACTGACCAGGAGTTGAGTAGCCTCTGGGCTTTGCCTGTGGTCCTGATCCCCAAGACAGACTGTACCACACAATTCTGTGTCGATTACCAGAGGCTGAACAACTGTACAAAGTCTGATGCCTTCCCCATGCCTAGAATGGATGAGACCTTGGAAAGGCTGAGTGGAGCCCAGTTCCTGACCACAGTAGACCTGACAAAGGGCTACTGGCAGGTGCTGTTAACCCCCGCAGCCAAGGCCAGGTCTGCTTTCATTGCCCCATATGTCTTATTCAAATTCAGAGTAATGCCTCTTGGGATGATGAATGTGTCCACAACCTTCCAGAGGCTTGTGGATCACATCCTGGCTGGGGCAGGTGAATATACACTGGTGTACATGGATGACATCTCCATTTACAACCAGACATGTGAGGATCATGTCAGGCATGTGAGGGAGGTGTTCTGCAGACAGAAGGCTACAGGGCTGACAGTTAAGGTGGAAAAATGCCAAGTAGGCATGACTGAAGTGCCCTGCCTTGGCACCGGGTGGGCAGTGGATGCATCTGTCCAGAGCTAGCAAAGGTTGATGTCATCCAGGCCTGGCCCACCCCTGCCACAAAGAAACAGGTAAGGGCATTTCTGGAAACAGCTGGGTACTGCAGGAGATTTGTCCCTCATTACAGTGATGTGGCCAGACCCCTGGTAGACCTGATGAAAAAGAGAATGCCTGAAAAAGTTCTCTGGACAGAGAACTGTAAGTCTGCCTTCCAACAGTTGAAGGAGGCATTGTGTGGGTCACCCATGCTTGCTAGCCCCAATTATGACTTAAAGTTTGTAGTATATGTGGATGCCTTGGACCATGGGCTGGGTGCCGTCCTAAGCTAGGTTACATGTCAGGCGGAGGAGCACCCTATAGTGTATCTAAGTCAGAAGATTCTGACCAGGGAAGAGGCATTTGCCACAGTGGAGAGGGAATGTCTGGGCATAGTGTGGGCCCTTCAGAAGCTGCAGCCATATTTGTAAAGAAGGGAGTTCACCGTGGTCACAAATCATAAGCCCTCAACATGGCTCCCTAGGACTAGTGGGCAAAACACAAAGTTATTGCACTGGAGTTTGGTACTACAGTCATATAATATGATCATTCAGTACTGAAGTGGGGTGCAGAATGCCAGTGCAGATGGACTGTCGATGGAGGGCTAAGTGAGTGACATATTCCTTTAGGTACTTCCCAGGCCCTACATGAATGGCAGTGTCTCTTTGGGGGTTGCCCAAAAGAGACACACCTTCACTTCTTGGGGGTGGAGGGTGGGGGAGATGTGATGGGAAAGGGGACCACAGCCATATATTCTTTTGATTGATTTATTCTTTTCTGAATATGCACCTGCTTCAGGTCCAAGATGGCTACCAGATCACATGATCAAGTAGTATATGACAGTTTATGTCAGCCAGGGTGGAGGGACTGATGTTCTCATGGGAAAGCTAACAGGAAGGCTAGGGAGGAGGCAATAAAGCAATAACCCCAGAGGGGAGTCCTTCCAGGAGATGTTCCCAGGTTGGACAAAGAACCCAGGTGCATGTCATAATGTTACAAAGGAGGTGCTGAAGGGTGGACACACACACACACATGCATGCATGCATACACACACCCACACACACACATGCACACACACACTGTCTCTCAAAGGGGGCTGGGACAGCATGGAACTGTTACTCAAAGGTAATGAGACCCCTCCCCACAGTGAATAAGAAGTAAATTGAGGTGCTGTAAGAAAGCACGCTCTCTTGGACTTGGAACATTTGAAGACCAGGGCCCTGCTATACAATGACTAGCTGACTGGTAAAATAGCACAGTAAGGGACTGTGCAATTCTGCAGCTAAGGCAGGTGAAGTATTTTAGGTAAGAATAGCTCAGAATTCTGCTATACCCCAACTGTCTGTTCAACTTGTTTTATTTTCTGTGTCTTAGTAAATGTGCAACCCTTTATTTTCCTGTAAATACATCCTGTTGTAAATACTTGTAGTCTTGTAGTGAAGAATTATATTTTTATAGAATTGGTGACTGCTTGTTTTATTTAAAAGGGTAATTCTACTATTTCTGCTGGACTCTGTTTGCAGTCCATCTCTGAAGGGGCACTCTACCCACAATTATTGTGTTTGAACTTCCTGACCTGGTGCAAAGGAGGAGGTAAGAAACAGGTTTTCTTGAGTCCCGTCAGTAAAAACCCATGGTGGTGGCAGGGAACTTGAAGTTCCTGGTGAGGGATTTTTGTCACATAAGTAAATCAATATTTTGGTAATTCTGCCAATTTGCAGTTGATTTTGTTTTTGCCTTTTTAACATTAAATAAGATGTTCTCCTATCTTTTCCATTAGGAGGGCATCTATAAATTATGTGACTAGCCTTGATGCCATAGGTTTCTTGCACTTTAAAAAATTTATATCTTGAAGGAGCAAATTGTAAAATTATACACTGTACAGAGTCAGTTAAAAACAAAATGAGCAATGAATTCAATAAACAGCACTTTATCAAAATATAACACAGATACTGTGATAGACCAAAACATGTCCCCAGCTCAGTACAAAATTATTGGTGAATGACTGATAGTGATTAATGCCAAAGGAAACAACTGTCACAAGATGGTCAGCTGAATTTGACAAGTGATCATCAACAAGAATCTGCAGAAGAAATGGAGTCAGAGGAGTTTACTTTCCTTTAACTTGTATTTACTGCAAAACAGACAGGACTGACATTTTGGAGTAGCAAAGAACACTTGAGGAAGGTGTCTTTGCTACTCTGAAATGTCAGTCCATGCATACATGCAGTCCCCACACCAGGCACTTGGGTTAATATCCCAATACCAACACTATAGTGTAGCATGAGGGGGGTGCTTCACTTCTGAGGTGCCATCTTTCGGATGAGACGTTAAACTGAGGTCCCATATGCCTGTTCTGGTAGTAGTTCAGGTGGATGTTAAAGATCCCATGGCACTTCTTGAAAACAGTAGGGGAGTTTTTCTTGAATGACAAATCATATCAAAACATAGAACAGAATAATTCACAACACTGTTACATACAAAAAGAAAAGGAAAAAAAAGGGAAAACAACATAATCAGATAAACACCTTTACTGAACTTGGTATCCCAATGTAAAACAAATACTTACTCCGTTCCTTATTTAATTTTAATAAAAATAGTAAACCCTTTCCACTGCCTGTTAACCTTTAATGCAGAGTGCCTTGTAATATCTTGTGCATAGTCCATACCCATAATTTGTTCTACTAGGGTACCATAGACATAATATGGCATCCTCTTTTTGCTGGAGCACCCATTTACATTGTGCCTGCCATAAATAATACATTAGACAACATTTAAACAAATTAAGAACATCAATATTGTATACCAGTTCTCCAACAGGAATCTTACCCAAAGCAAGAGTTGTGTACATCATTTGGGTCAACCAGCTCAGTCCCCATTTGTGCGCTAAAAAAATCTCATAATGGCTGAACATAAGAGCAGTCTAAAAAATGTTCCATAGTTTCTACACCATTTGTACATTCTAAATAAGGACAATTCCTCTCTTCCACAGCCTTATGCTTAGCATTTCCCCTAACGTTTAACTTGCCATACATAGCCAGCCAGATTGTTTCCCACATAAAACTCGGGAGCCTGTAATTATTCATTTGGACCAAAACCTTTGAATTGTCTGCATTTGTGCAATTTTTAAAACACGGTACCTCTGAATAACTCAAACTCATTATCACCTTATATAATTAAAATACAGAGTTTTGTTGAATTTGTTGCCTGGTCAGACCCCATCTATATAATTTTTGTACGGTGGGTCTAAAATAGACTAGTACAGAGAGATGGTTGCCTAATTTAGGGGGAACTACCGTCCAAGCCTGAAAGAATCTATGCAAAACTTTTCAGCACCCATTTGTGATGGAGGTCATCAGTGACTATTAAATGACATTTCACTGTCTGAATTAAAAAAAGGGTATGAAAAAAGGTGATCGGATCAAGCATCCCCAAGCTCCCCTCATCTCGTGACAAATAAGTAAAGCACTGTTTAATGGGGTTCAGCTTATTACCCCATAATAATTGAAAGCACAATCTGTACAGTTTGGTCTCCAATGAAATAGGGGGAGGAAAAATCATAGCCACACATTGTAGTGTTGGAATAATGAAGTGTTTTAAGATGTGGATTCGTTTTCCTTTGGTCATTTTCCAATGTTTCCACCTGTTAATTTTATGTTCAGTCTTCATAATCCCTGCTTTCCAGTTAGCTATTGGAAGATGTTGAGGCCCAAACAACACCCCTAGAATTTTAAGGGGTTGGGATGAAATATGAATACCTTCTATTTGTAAAGGCAGAGGAGAACCTGCCCCAATATATAAACCCTTGCACTTCTCCACATTAAGGTGCACACTGGAGATTGCCGAGAATTGTTCCATTATTCTTAAGAAGGCCGGGAGGTCAACCTGGTTAGAAAAAAATAAACAAATGTCATCTGCATAGCCCTGTATCTTAAGACTGTCAGCAGAGTCTTCCCAATACAGACCACCCCATAATTGTGCCTGAGTCACCATCTGTGGTAAATTGTCCAACATATATAAGTATAGTAAAGGACTCAGGAGGCATCCTTGTCAGACACCGGTAGAGATGTGAAACCCAGCCAACACCTGTCTTTGTATAACCGGAAACACTGTTGCCTTGTTATACATCAACATACTATATCGTCTAATAACTGTTGGAATCCCATAATATTGTAAGGCGGCAAATAAATATGCGTGAGATACCTTATCAAATGCTTTGGCCTGGCCCAGTGAAACAAGGGTTCCTGACCTACGATGTAATGAAAGGTATTCAATCACATCTCTTATGATCATCAAGGCATTCTGAATGCGTTTTCCAGGAATACCGAAATATTGGTGGGGGGAAGTATCAAACTAGAATATTCTTTAATTCTATTGTTTAAAATACTTGCCAGTATCTTATAATCTGTATTCAAAATTGTAATTGGTCTCCAGTTATGGATACTGGATTTATCCCCTGCTTTATATATAAAAAACAAACAAACAACAGGCCGTCTAAAAAGTATGTTCTAATTATATTTTATACTAAAAAAGATTGAAAAACCAGTATCAGTTTATCTGCCAAACCCTCTGAGAAGGCTTTATAAAATTCCCCAGGAAGACTGCCCAAACTGGCGATGTCCCAGATTTTAAGGATTTAATCGCAAAAAGGACTTCAGCTTTTGTAATGTCGGAGTCCATTACTGCAGTATTGATTGGTACTGTTAGGAGACTGATTGGCTGTAAATAACTTCGTATCTTCTCTTCTCTTCTGATGGATTTCTCAAAGGGTAATGGGACATCATATAATTTTTTATTACCCGGTGGAGAGTTTCTGATGTATCCACCACTGTCCCTGAAGGGTCCACTAAACTATCAATATTCATAGAGTTTTGGAGATCCTTTCACGCTTGGTAGGGATCTCCAACTGGAGTTCTTTGTGTAACTGATTGAAGCATAGCATTAATGGTTTTAGCCCTATCATACTGAAAGCGTAACATTTCTGCCTTATTCACTTTGATTTGGGAGGAGTAATCTGCCCTAGTGGTAGTTACGAGGGAATACACCCTCTGTAATTGCGACCTTAAGGAGAGATACCTTAAAAATGTATAATTCTCTCTGTGTTTCCCGTACTTCATAAACCAGGATTTAATTTCTGATTTAGAATCCTCCCACCATTCACATATATCCTCATACAGGACCAGTACAGATTCCTGGGCCTTAAGCAAAGACAACAAACTTGACTCAACTTTAGGATCCTCTAGAGCAGATATATTTAATTTCTACTTTGAACAGTTTTTTTCACCTCTGTTACCTTTAGTAGTAATATGGAATGGTCAGAGAATTCTACAGGCTTATTAAAAAAACTGTAAATGAGAAAGGTTTCGAGAAATTAAAAAATGATCTATTGTAGACGTGAGCCTCCCTCTTTTATACTGTAAGTGAATTTGGGGCCTTGGGTCAACAGGGTACTACAATTAATGACTTCCGCCGTGTCCAGAATTCTAGCCAAAGTGGAAGAGTCACAATAATTTTTTTTTGAGACACCGGATCTTCCCCTCCCTGAAGGATGTTACAATTAAAGTCCACCCCCCCAAAATAATTTTATGGGAGGACACCAAATATGGTTGTATCAAGGTCAAAAGCTGTACTCTTTCTGCTTTAGTTTGAGGTCCATAAACATTAATAAGCCGAAAAGTAGACTTCTCCCATTTACCATCTAAAATCAAAGCTCTTCCAGGTATTAAATCAATCAATTTTAACAAAATGAACTTATAAGCATTAAACAAAATCCCAATACCATCAGCACACTCCAGTCCAAAGGACCAATAAGATGGCCCCCACTCTCCATTCTGCCTTAAAAGACCGTATTTGGTCTATAGAATGCATCCAAGTTTCTTGAATAAAACATATATTCAAATCCTGGGCATGAATTGAATTAAAGGCCATCTGACGTCTCACTGCATTTAATATGCTGTGAATGTTTAGAGAAACAATGGTTAAGGAAGCCAGAATCAGGAATATTTAAGGCAGTTAAAGGTTTTTTTTCCTTTTTTTTTTCTTTTTCCCCTGATAACCTACCAACTTCTGATACAGAATAACATGATCAGAACTGGTATGTTGAAAGGCGGTCTCTTCTTGTTCCATGCCTGACACACTTTCTTGAGAAAAAAGGGCAGCATAGGAGTTTTCTGATTCGAACTGCACCACAGGGGTGGGGGTTGAGGGGGGTTGGTCCTCCTGGTGGAACTTCAAACAAAAGGAGGTGTTTGGGGCCGGGGAATCTCTGGCTCTGTATAACAGACTGGGGGTAGGGATACTGCTATCAAGCCAGGGTCATTCCCATGTAGTTCCCCAGAGGGGCCCTCAGATTCTACCCCCACAACTGGGGGAATCAGCTCTGTAAATAGAATTAGAGGGGAGGAAGGAGCAGGAAAGGGAGGAGGAGCTGTAGCCAAGAGAATAACATACTCCTGCTCTGAAACCTTATCCTGAGCCTACTGGATAAGTAACTCAGGGCTACTACATGTGGCTTTGTTTTTAGTTGCCCAAGAGCATTCAGAAAACACATGACCATACTCTTCATACAGATTGCACCTTGTGTGGTTGGCACATTGTTAAGTAATGTGTCCAATCTCCCCACAATTGTCAAAAAGGGGTTTATCACAAGTGCTAGATAAATGGGCTCTAGCCCCACACCTGTAACAAGCCCTAGGCAGTCCAGAATAAAAACAAACCCCTCTGTCCCTCCCAAGCAAAAAAAGAGTTTGGCACATGACAAATTCCAGCATCTGTTTGTCGAAGCTTCACCTTGTACTTCCACCCCCCAGTCCAAAACATTTCAGAATCCAACACAGCCTCTGGCTTACTCAAGATTTCACAATGCTGAGACAACCAATAGGTGATATCGTCCACATGGACACCCTCATTGTGAAACATTATAGTGACAAATGTAATCAGGGGTTTCATGAGAGGAATAACAAAAGAAGGAGTCCATGTGGGAGAAAACTTCACCTGATTATATTGTTCCCAAAACAGGTCTAAGGCATAGGAGGAATGGAAACTGATGTCATAGTTGTCCTCCCCAGAGATATTAATAAAAGCGAACACTTCCCTAGGGGAACATTTAAGTGAGTCTTTTAGCAGGTGCTTGCCCACATACTATCTGTCTGGCTGTTCTTCAAGGCCACCCTTATACTGGATCCGGACCACATTCCTATGAGGAGCGGCCTCCTTCCTGGTTTTAGTGAACAAGTCTGACAGTAGGGGGCTTCTGTGGAGGATCAATGGGTTCTGCCTCTGTTAAGTTTGTCTCTGAACCTGTTATTTCCACAACCGTTTCAAGTGCCACAATCTTATCTGCTGGTAAATCAGTGCAGTTGGGGGTTATGGGGACTTAATTGCTGTATGCATAGTTAGGCCCTCCTCAGCCTTCTCAGATCCAGTGTGTACTGTGTTAACCCCAGCCTCTGTAATTATGGGCTTCAATTCTGGCATGGATTGTGAAAAATTCAAAGTGGGATCCCACCCAGGATCCGGAATCTATACTCCCGAAGGAGACTGTTTACAGCTTGCATCTAACAATGGCCTTTGGGGTTGCCAGGGCTTTTCAGGGGGGTAATTAGAATAAGGGGGGTCATCAGGAACAGTAGCTGTAGTTGGTAGAAGTACCCCGGAAAGGCCTGTAACCTTAGGCCCTTCAGGGTCAGCATTGATATTGCGATTTGCAAAGGTATAAGCAGCTCTCTTCTCTTTCCCTTCTTTTCTGTGCCCTGGTTTAGTTACTTTCCCTTTAGTCATGAAGGAAAAACTAGATACATTATCTTGCAGCCCATCATTAGTTTGAAATATAGTTGGGCGAGGTGGCTGCTGTAAAGCATCGCTATGCCCCTTCTTAATTCCAGCAGACAAAACAAACCCCGACTGTTTAGATAAATGCCTGGATTTTTCGGATGTTATGTGAGTATCGCGGGTGGTTTCAGTAGTTACAGGGTTCAAATCAATCTCTTGCTTGCTTCCCACCCGCATTCACTTGCTCGAATCCAAAATTAGTTGACTGTGCTTTAAACTCAGACTGTGTCTGAACCACATCCCCTTTAACCGGAGAAGCCAGTCCAAAATCAGGGTTAACAATAGATCTGTCAGCAGTAGATGACTCACCCGTCAGGTCCTGGCCCTTTGATGCTGCTTCGTCACACCCAACACTGACAGGAGGGCCCACTTGGTGAGCTTTAATCGGCAAGAAATGAAGCTGTGCTATTTTAGCTTCCAAACGAAGTTGCGCTGCACTGTCACTCGTTTTCTTCAAGTAATTGAGCCTGCAATGCCCGTTTCTGTTGAGTAAGTGCTCCAATATCTTCAGGTAGTAGAAAATCACAATTAGCAGATGGCTGACTCAAATCCTCTGTTGAGAGAAAAGTCTCCGGTACTTGAAGCTCCACATGATCATGAATTAAGCCTGAATGTAATAGCGTAGCATCATTTCCAACTTGTATAGCCTCTGGCATATTCTAGGTGGGGGAGGAGGTCTTGTCCCCCACCTCTACCTCCATCCACACCGAAGAGCTCTCAGGACTGGCCATGCTCACAGCTAGAGAGGCCCCCACAGTCGAGTAGGGGAATTTCCTCAGTGCTCTGGCCAAATTTCCACCCATTCACTTAAAATACCACCACCAAGCTTAATCTGGTTCAAGGTCAGTTAGCATTCATCTGTATCCCCCTCCCCCGGTTCGTGCCTGAAAATAGGCAGGATTTGTCTAGTGCACTTACCAGGTCAACAAAAACTAAATAAATAAATAAAGGGTGTCATGTCTGGGACAAGGGTTAATTTGTGTTTTGGTCTTTTCTACTATACCTGTTAAGGTGGATTATGAGAAATGTATGTTGACCACTCTAAATACTTTATTCAGTACTTTACTAAAACTATGTAGTAGTCTGTTGGTAGCTTATTTTGCTGACCTGCGCTGTATATACAACCCTAATTTAAAGCCACTGCTAGTCTCTGTATGGAATATAGGGACCAGTGCCCCACAGATGTTTTGTATAGTAACTGTTTTTTCAGCAAATGTAACTGCAATCTTTATCCTTTTTATCTTGGCAAAATAATTGTACCGTGTTACTTCTTTGTTCTTAATTTGTACCCCCTTGTTCCCCCTTCCTGGGTCACATGTGGAAACAAGATCTGGCTCGCTTTACTGTGGATGTAACCCTCTGAAGTGGCCACCTGTATACTGTATTTTGCAATAAGTACCAGTTAAAGCTAAATCAACTTATCTGACTCCATTTATTTTGAGGTGTGCACTGGCCACATTCTGCTGATCATCTTATGACTAATACGGTAGGTTTGGCAAATTATTTTTAAAAGCTGCTTCCTCTCACCCTCCTGGCTCTGTCTTGCACTACCCCTGCAGATATCACTCACACAGAGGGCCATTCCATGGAGGGTCATTTGGAGCAGCTTCACATCTGAACCTGTCACTTTCACCCCATCTGACATCACTCAGTGCTCTTGTTTTCAAGGCAACTGACAGCAAGCAGTATTGGGCATCAGGGCTTGCTCAGGGATGAGGCTCAGGTCTGACAGCATGTTTGGGAAACATGAGAAAACATGCAGAATCAGGGTGCAATGCAGAAGTTTGGCTACAGAGTTTGTAGTTTGTGCTTGGAGTGGCTCCACTCATCAGCTCACACCTTTACACGTTCTCACATCAACTGGCAGTCAGGTCTTGGCAATTGCCTTAAAGCAGTACTGGGCATCAGGACTGGCTCAGGGAGGAAGTTCAGGTCAGATAGCTGGGAAAGATGTCTGAGCACACCGAAGCAGGGTGGGAGGTACAGCAGTAGGTCAGCTTCAGAGCAGAATAGATAGTAGTAGTAGTAGTAGATTTTATTTGTTTATGGCCCCCTTCCCTGGAGGCTCAGGGCACGAGTACAATAAAACAGATGTAGCAGCACTAAAATAATAAATATCAAGCAACAGAAGAATATGACTTGACATAAAATGGATATGAATGACAACCCCTAATGAAAACAAGATCTTGGCAAACAACTAAGTTGCACCACTTCATAGCTTAGATATTCACATTTTAGTATCAGAAGGAATTATTTGCATCCCATAAGCCTCTGTAAATAGAATCTAAGACCCCTTTAAAGGCCTCCACTGAAGAGGTCTCCCTCAAAGCCCTCAGGAGAGAATTCCATAGTAAAGGTTCTGCTACTTCAAAAGTGCAGTCCCCCAAGGTTTTTAGCCTTGACCTTGGAACCACTAGGAGACCTTCTTTGATAAAGGGAAGGGGACATGCAGGACTGTAGAGATGCAGGAGACCACACAGATAACTTGGTCCCAGTCCATGTGGGGCCTTCTAAGTTAGTAATACAACTTTACTGGAGATACACCACTTTACCAGCAGCCAGTGCAGTTCCTGCAGTGCCAGGGAGATGTAACTGGACTGTGAAAGGCTGGTCAACAATCTAGCAGCTGCATTCTGCACTAACTGTAGGTGCCACAATGTACCTCCACTGACACCAAGATAAAGAGTGTTACTGTAATCAAGCTGTGAGGTCACAAAAGCATGCACCATTAAGGGCAAATCCTCTGAGGGGATAAGGGATTAAATCTGGCTGATAGATGGTGAAAGGCATTCTGGAGATGTTAGTCAATGTAGTTTAAATCCCATTATTTATTTATTGAAATGTTTCACCAGGAGGGCACACTGAACAACAGGTTGCTCGTCTCATGGTGCGACTTGGGGGGGGGAGTGGGAGTGGGTTACATGGGTTAAGAAAACAAGAGATTTTACAATTATCGTATGCATGCACAGTTACAAATTATGAATGGGCAGTACAGACAGTACAATTTGTAAGATTATACAAAAAGTAGAGGAAAACAAAACATAGCACAATATATCATACAATAATAATGCTACAGAACAATTTATAGTGCAAAAGTGTACCAAAAGCAGGCTCAAGGTAGTACACAAGTGCTGTAGTAGGAGGGGAGAGGAGGGAGGGGAAAGCTTCTAGAGAGCTAAAATCAAACATTCCTTTCTATCACAGATCACCTAGTCTCCTGCAAAGGGGTGGGGGGTTAAAATAGCACCCCCCCAGTCACTTACCACCTTCCACTGTTGAGGAATACATGTGGGTATAACTAAATAAAGACAAGTTTTGATGTTTTGCTTGTGTCAGATGTACCTGTTAAAGGAAGACAATACCAGTGCTCTCCTGTTTTTAGCAGCCAATGTACTGGATCTTGTTCTGGGTTATTCAATCCCATAATATGTACAGAATAAAGTTCAGGTGTAGGTTCTCCATGTTATAGGAGCAGCAGAAACATCAAGACCCTCATACCTGTAGTCTTAGACCATACTGAAGTCATTGCACATCCGCATGCCTCTGGCCACCTCGCCTCTCCATTCTACATATCCATGTTCTGAAGCCCATTAAAACGGTAATAAGATCATATTTTGAGCAATCTTTGCATACTGGTATCTGCATAATTACAGGGATGAGTAGTTTAGTTTCTTGTGCTGTGGACAGCTTAGCCTTACTGGGTTCTAGGAAAGGAGGACAGGGAGCACAGGAAGGGCAGGAATAGAGAATGTGGGGGTGGTGCAGAGCAGTGGATGTGGGGCAGCAGTCTTCAGAGAGACCTTCTGGAGACTGAGATGCTGCCCATCTGTGTGTGCTTCTCTGGGTTATCGGAGAAGGTCTCGAGACTCGAGGCTATGTTGGTTACGAGTCAGGAAGAGGTCACTAGGCTCAGGGCTGTGTTGGTTAGGAGTTGTGGGACATTTTCTCCCACCCAGGGGCCACTAAGTCTGACACTGTTACTTTAAATGATGCCAGAAAGGAGGAGTGGCTAGATTATGATGGGCTTGAGTAGGGAGAGGATGGTGGGATCCAGAAGATTGTGGGAGTTGCAGGCACATTCTTCAATTACAGCTGCTACCACTAAAGAATTCCCACACCATTTTGGTGGAATGGGACCACCAAGAATAGGCAGCTGTTGTAGTGGCCAGGGAGAATTTGGGTGCCCTCCCAAGTGGAGGCCCAAAGATGATGAAAGAGGACCCTAGAGAATGAGAAAGCAACTTCTGGTGGGGGATTCAATTGTCAGGGGGCTAGAGTTGGGATTAGAAATGAGGGCGGAGAGGGAGGTCATGTGCCTACCCGACACCATGGCCCAGAGGGATGGCAAGGATATCCAATGAATCCCTAGGGTAGTAGATAGGAAGGGGGAGCTGAATGTCATTGTCCACCTGGAGACAAATGACCTGGCTAGGGATGATACAGGAACAGTGCAGGGGGAGTTTGGGGGGCTGGGAAGAAGTCTTAGACAGGTAGCATACTTTGTCGCTTTTGCGGAGGTACTGTCTGTCTACAGTATTGGTGAGGAGAGGGAGCTCCACACCAAGGCAGGACTGGCACAGATAGCAGGGTTACAGCTACATTGGAGATTGGGGGCCCAGCTGGGAGAGTAAGAGCCTATGAATAGGTAAATGCCTGCATGCATGCAGGAGGGAACCACAATTCTCAATGGACAGTTTAAACATTACTTCGATGAACATTTAAACTAGCTGAAGGGGGTGCTGAAAGAAAAAGGGGAAGCAGAAACTGCCTCCCCCTCACAGGCTGAGATAAAGTATAGAGAGATCCCAAGGGGGAAGAGCCCCACAATGGAGCAAGTTAATTAAGGAAGTAGGGGGTTAGCAAAGGAAGAAGGGGAAAACAAAGGTGTAGAAAAGAGGGAGGAGGGGGGAGCAAAAGAAGAAAGGGCGAAATGACAAGTGAAGAGCTAACAAAATCTGGAAGGCCATGGGTGCTAATTATAGGAATCTGGGAAATAAGATCCCAGACCTAGAGGCCATCATGGCAGAGGCCAACCTGGAAATTGTGGCCATAACCGAGTTATGGTGCACAGAAAGCACCAGAGCCCCTCAGTGGCTCAACAAATTGCCAGTATCACCAATGGCACCTGCTAACCTGGGCCACTTCAAACAGGAGCTACTGAAAGTGCTCCTACTTGGCATCAGCTGTGGTTGCTGCAACCAAAAAATTCCCTCCACATACTCGCACTTGACACCAGCACCACTGCCCACCCCTATCAAAGTATCTCCTTGACCTATCACTTGTGTACTACTCTGTTGCTCCCTGTGTTATAATGTGCACTAATCTGTCCCCAGACAATGCCTTGCAAGGCTGCTGCTTCAGTACTGCACCGTTTAACTGTGAACTACTATGCCTCATGAAATGAACAATTGAATTGTGTACTCTGATATGTTGTCAACCTTTCTGTTGTAACTGTTAAGCTATATCCCTTTGTTATGAACTGTTAACTCTAAATACATTCAA
Source organism: Neoceratodus forsteri (assembly GCA_016271365.2). Lineage (NCBI taxonomy): Eukaryota > Metazoa > Chordata > Ceratodontiformes > Ceratodontidae > Neoceratodus > Neoceratodus forsteri. The sequence continues at coordinate 498,128,235 of CM028131.1, forward strand.
TTAAATTCATTTTAATTAATATGGTGCCTTTCAAATGCCAAGGCACTGCACATAACAATTAAAATAACTTCAGCGCATTAAAACTATTATACACAATATAAAATACAGAACAGACAATACAATAGAATTCCAATTATTTGCCAAAAGCCTGAATCCATAAAAATGTTTTTAGGACCAATTTAAATCCCTCCACAGTCGTGCACTCATGTAACTGATGGGATAGAGAATTCCAAAGGGTAGGAGAAGCGTGCACGAATGCATGGGCCCTAGAAGATTGTAAACAAACCCTTGGGATCTCTAGCAACCCCGTGTCAGTTGAGCGGAGCGATCACCCAGGGAAGTAAGGGACCAGGAGCTCTTTTAGGTAGCCTGGACCCAGTCCGTATAGGGCTTTTTAAGTCATGCTGTAAACCTTTCTGTTGTAATCTGATGAGGAACCTTTGTAAATGAGCATTTGGCTCAAAGGTGTACATTTGAGTGAATAAATAAAATTGAAAAAAAAAAAAATCATGACTGGGACATGGCCATACCAGGCTACATGATGTTCAGAAGGGACAGGGTAAGCCAGCCCAGTGGCGTGGAGGGCTGAGGCATCACTGCCTTACCTCCTGCCACGCCAGCGACCCGTGTTCGTGGTGTTAGCGGATCGTGGGGGTTGGCCGGGGTGAGAGGATTGAGCATACAGAGGACAGCTCTCCTCCCTCAGGGAAGGGTGGGTAAGGAGTCTGCTGCTTGCCTGGCTCTAGCTGCAGCGGGGGCTGGCACAGGGGACCCACAGACAGAGTGCCGGAGATCGGGCAGACACTCGGTGTGCCATGTGTGGAAGTGTGCATGGCTCAGCCACTGGCTTCATTGCATGCCACGGCTTCTTACTCAGGGAAATGGGAGAAAATGGAGGTAAAAAATTTCACTGACTGGCAGGATGATACAGGTCCCCTGCGAGCTGTGCACCTGGCCAGCTGGCACCGCAATGCAAGAGGTAAGCATCAGTGGATGCCGGGGTGATGGGGGGAGGGGCAGTCAGTGGTGGAGGCATAAAGAAACATGCAAAAAAAAAGAAGGGACTGGGTAGGAAGGAAAAGAGAGGGAGTGGTGCTTTATGTGAAGAAATGATTAAAGGAGGGCAGAGGTGTTGGTATCACCCTCAAGTTAGAACACAGAGCCGCTATTTGGACAGGTGTGACCTACAGGCATCCGGCACATGGGGAGAACTTAGATAAAGTAATCCTAGAAGCAGTTGGCAAAATGGCAGAGAGGGGGAAGTGTTGCTGGTGGGGATTTCAATCTGTCAGATGTAGATTGGAACCTCTTTCCTGCAGCTTCAGCTAGAAGCAGGGACATCCTGGACTCCCTGCAGTGGGCATTCTTTATGCAACAAGTCACTAAACCCACTTGTGATGGGGCAATACTGGACCTGGTGCTTACTAACAGGGACAGTATTGCAGACGTCAAGGTGGGAAGCCATCTGGGGACCAGTTATCATTGTACAGTATGGTTCAAGATAAGAACAGCTGCAGAAACCAACCACTCAATGGCAAGAGTCCTAGACTTCTGAAGGACTGATTTCTCTGAGATGACTGAATGCCTCAGGAATGACCTGGCAAGGGGAGATGGCCAGGGGTGGGGGGAAGTGAGCCAAGCAAAAAGAGGGCATAGTGAAGGCAACAAACTAGTAAGCAAGAGCAAAAGAAAGAGGAGACAGCTATGGTTCTCAAAAGAGGTAGCAGAAAAGGTGAAGGCTAAAAGAGTAGCATTCAGAAGGTATAAGGAGACTCAGAGAGAGAGAAGAGGATATGGAAGTATATTAGGAAAAACAGAGAGAGGCAGGCAAATCAATAAGGAGCACAAAGGCATGAGCTGAGAAAAAAATAGCTCAGGGAGTATCAAAAGAGGACAAGACATTTTTAAGTATGTTAGCAAAAAAAAAGACAAAGGGAGGGATTGTATGATTAAAGAGGGATGGGGTGACTGTACTGATAGGGATGAAGAAAAAAGCAAACATCTTGAACAAATACATCTTAGTGTTCACAGTAGAAGGGAAATGGCAGGGACCAACACATGGCACCAGGAGCTTTTTTTTTAACTTCAGCATTAATTTTACTGATGCATGCCAACAACATAAACACATACTATAGTACAATCATAGATATTCACTGCATTCAGTTCACAGCTCATATAAACCTTTTCCACATTTCACCCAAAGATTTCAATAATAAGAAAAGAAAAAGAAAAGAAAAAAGGGAGAGGATAGTTCTTAGACTCCTGGTTTAAGACATCTATATCCCAGTCCATGTATCTCAGGGACATTGGTTCCCGAAGTGTTCCAAGAATCACTCATAGAAAAATAATGAGTCTTATTAGTCCATGAGGCCGGACTGTATAAAGATTATTGCCCTGAATATTGACTGCTGATGGGCTCCAGGAGCTTTGATGGGAGGGAAATGGACACTAGTCTGTTTTCTGCGCAGAGAGTTTGGAAAGCATTTACTAACCTGAAGATAGACAAAGCTATGAGGCCATGGGAGTGCATCCTAGAGTGCTGATGGAGCTCAGGGAGGTACTAGCCTTTTTAACAGATCACTGGAGAGTAGCAGGGTCCCAGAGGACTGGAGAAGGGCAGATGTAGTCCTACTTCACAAAAGTGGTAGCAAGGAAGAAGTGGGCAATTATAGACCTGTCAGCCGGACATCAGTTCTGGGTAAGTTAATGGAAACACTGTTAAAGGAAAGGATTGTGGAATATTTTGTATCCAACAGATTACAGGACCCAAAGCAGCATGGTTTCACAGAGGAAAGGTAATGCCATACAAATCTAATAGATTTCTTTGACTGCGTGACCAAGGAGCTGGGTCAGGGAGGAGCGGTGGACATGGCCTATCTGGATTTTAGCAAGGCTTTTGACACTGTTCCACATAGAAGACTGGTAAGCAAGTTGGGTAACTTGGGGTGGGTAATAAGGTGGTAACCTGGAAAATAAACTGGTTAGCGGATAGGACATAGAGGGTAATGATAAATGGAGTGCGCTCCAGGGAAGGGAGGGTGACCAGTGGGTTACCTCAGGGGTCAGAGCTGGAACTGATCTTCTTTAATGCTTTTATAAGTGACATAGGTGAGAAAATGAAAGGGAAGGTTTGCCTTTTTATGGATGGACATCAAGAACTGCATTCAGAGTGGATACTCTGGGGGTAGCAGAAGGGATGGGCAGGGATCTGAAAAGACTGAAAGAGTGGTCAAGGGCATGGCAGCTGGTTTTAATGCAAAAAGTATAAAATAATGCACTTGGGCCATAGAGACCCACCAGCGGAGTACAAAATGGGCAGAGTGACACTGACAAAGACCAAGCAGGAAAGAAATGTAGAGGTAGTTTTATCGGATGACCTAAAGGTGGCAAGAGCAGTCTGGTAAGGCAATTGGAAAGGCTACTGGGATGTGGGGGTGCATAGGAAGGGGTATCACCAGCAGGAAAAGGGAGATGTTGCTGCCCATATATGAATTGCTGGTAAGACCCCACCATGAGTACTGTGTCCAGTTCTGGAGATCACATTTCAGGAAGGACATAGACAAAGTGGAGATGGTATGGAGGAGGGTTACCAAAAGGGTGCAGGGTCTGTATCAAAAGCCCTATGAGGAAAGGCTAAAGGAGCTAAATATGTACACACTGGAGGAGAGAAGGGAGAAGGGGGGGATTTGACAGAAACATTTAAATACCTGATGGGGGTTAAAAAGGCACAGGAAAGAGGGTATTTTTCAGAGAAAAAGGTGCTCTAGAACAAGGGAGCATGCTATGAAGCTGGAGTGGGGTACATTCAGGAGGGACGTGAGGAAGTATTTCTTCACAGAAAGGGTAGTGATGGAGAAAGCAGTGGTGGGGTTCAAAAATGCTTGGGAGAGTCACAAGGGAAACGTAGGGGTAGGAAGGGGAGAGACTGCACCATAGATCAGGTAGGGTCTTCAGCAAAAAATGAAGGTTAAAAAAATTGGCAGACTGGCTGGATCCAGCAGCCCTTACCTGCCATTACATTCTATGTTTCTTGCAATATTCCAGTATTGAGAAACCTGGACACAAAAACAGTTTTGCATAAACATATCTCAGACCATGGCCTATCCAACTGGGAAGCCACCCCAGGGAACTGAGTCTGGCACTACATAGAAGTAGAAAAACAGTGAGATGATACTTCACATCAAGGGGTACCACACATAAATAGCTGCACAGACAGAGCAAACTGCAACTTTGAAGTGAATTTTCTAGGTACTGTAGGAAGCATATCCCTTTAGTTCCTTCAGTGCACCGTAGCTAATGATGATGATAGTATAGCAGTGCTCAGGGGTAAGGTCATCTAGAGATGGAGCACCTGGTCTCCATAGTGTAGTCTTCACTTACAGGTAAGAGGTAAGGAAAGGGTGATCCTGAACAGGGGAACAGAGACATGGCTCCATGGGAGTAAAAGAGCAGGCTGACTAATAGTGTCAGAAGAAACCCATGTAGACCCATTTAGACATATCCATAGCTTGTGCCCACAACAGGAATGCCCCATGTTTGAAACAATCAAATATTAAAGTAAAAGGAGAAGCAGCCATAAGCTGAGTATAAAGTCCACATTAGTGTGGGAATGTAGTGTTGTGCGGTTTCAAAAGGCGTGGGCCTGCACCAGAGCCCTGCATCTACCGTACCTATTACCTTGAAAATGTAGAAACATCAGATGGGATACCCAAATCTGGTTGAGAACTTTTACAGCATCACTTAGTTGTAGATGTAAATGCCCTATCCCACCCCCCAGTTTCTAATAACTGTGGTCCCCCTGTCACATAGATAAACTAAGAAATACAGAAAACCCACATTACTCCAGCAGAACAGAAAATCTAGTTATATGAACTGTTCCAAATAATTCAGTTTGAATGCTGAACTCAGAGGACTTCTCTATCCAGCATATACATTACTGCTGTTGTTCCCCTGTCCTCTTCCCACAGCAAGCTTGTCCTGGGACCACCAGAGGCTGCTTCCTTACAAAATGTGTCTGCACTGTTAAGTAAAGAGACAGCCTGGGCAAAAAAATAGGGCTGTATTCTACAGTTCCTTCCTGCTAGAAGGGCACTCACCCTTTTATTCCAAAGCCCACAGTTTGACTCACCGACTTTATAAGCTAAGAACATCTGAAGGTCCACAATCTCCGCAGTACTCCATCCTTGTGTATGACATCATGTGTCTCTTGGCAGGCACCAGAATACATTCAGCAACAGCATTCCTCCCAAGAAAGAGAGCATGGTGCCCACCATGGCTAGTGGGAGTCACCTAATTACCAGAGTGGGTTAAGTATTCCCCCTTAGAGAGGCTAACTACACCTCTCAACTGCTATGCATTTTGCACAGAGCTATGTATTTTACACCTACAGTTGCCACTGATCAGCAAAGATATACATATATACTTTTATAATTTGTTAACCATTTGAAAAAGCACTGGGCCACATGGCCCTTTTACAGGTGTGATCTGGGTACATGTACACAAACACAAAATAATTAATTGTACATAATGCAATAAAACAAGTACTGAACTAAAAATAAAATATTTAAAACGTTTACTGATGTGTATTCACTTACTCAATTGCCCCAGATAATATCAATAAATGCAAGGCAGTAAACTATTGAAAGTGTAAGAATGTGAGTTAGAACATTTTACAAGACCACCAGAAGAACATATTTTATAAGCCTTTACGCTGAGCTTTAGATATTAATGTGCATTTAAGTAAAGATTTTAATTAATAAATACTTTGTGCATTTCATGTTTTCATTAAATTAATGAATACTTTGTGCATTTCATGTTTCCAGTAGTAAACTATTGCAAAGCTTCACAGCAGTCTGACTGAAAGCCTTCAGATTTCTTGTAGTTCTGCACAGAGGCACTGTGACTGTCACTGTATCATCTGAGCTCAAAGATTTTACATTTTGTTTTTGGACAAATAGTCTTCCGAGAGGAATGTCTTTTTTCACATGCATGACTTTATATATAAAAAATGATTTGTACAGTTTATCTCTTTGAGTAAGTAGGAGCCAATTCAGTTTTCTACGAAGAGTGCAGTGAATTTCTTTATGCCTCTCTCTCATTGCAAATCTACATATCATATCTATTATATATTAGAGGCAAAAACTCCGTTTAATGCATTAGTTAGGGTTGTTCCACAGTGACAAAGTGAGATTTGCTGTTAGGGTTGAAACCCCCCTGGACCCCCGCCCCCAACGGCATTGGGGTGTGCATTAGGATCGTCAAGCCCTAACTCTCACCCCATGACATATGTAAAGCAGCAGAAGTATAGTAAAGTACTGTCGCAATTTGTGAGAAGCTTCATAAAGGATTCGACCTTTAAGTGAGCTTAAGTACTTATGAAGTACTTTTCCAGAAATTTGAAAACGTATTTCTGGGGTGTTTTACTACAAAATAAAGACATGGCAAGCATCCTCAGGGTCCGACTAGGTGAATACAAAAAGAATTAGGTTGCTAGAGGGTCCCAAATTTAAATGCCAACCATTTCTCTGATCACCAACTGAAAACAAAATGGCGATTTGCAAAGTAACAGGCCCATTTGAAAGTAAAATGCATTCGTTACACTGTCGAACTTTTGTTAACTTTTCCCATTGACTTATAATGGGAAACTGTTTTTGAATAACTTTTGAACCGTTTAATATTTTTCATGAAATCTTCAAAAGGCACATGAGAGGACCCCAGCCTACGTTCCCTGAAGATTTTGGGCGGTCGTGCAAACAGCCACGACCTGTAGTATACGTAGAATTCCAGAAAAGCGTAGCGCATGCACAGATCACGCAATAACTCCACAGCCGTATATTTGACTGGTACAAAACTTGGCAGATCCCAAGGCCTATGGTTCTTGATCAAGTATTCCAAACTTCAGGCAAATCCATCAAACGGTTGCAAAGTTATTAAGGTGCAAAGTTTTGGGGTTTAACATAGAAATGGCTCCTCAACCCTAACTATAGTGGCACTACCGTGCCACTATAATGCAGGTTCATTTTAAAATGTTTTCCGACTCCCCCCCCAAAAAAATTATACTCCCACACTCAGAGGAAAACAGGCAATTTTGGGCCAACATTTTCTTGGTATCGTAATCTTTTACTGCATACAGTGCACCTAGTGTTTTATGTAGCTGCTTAGCAGTATAATCAGCATGTCCATCAAAGTTTAAATAAGACTCTAGCAGACTGCCCAGATATTTGAATTCAGCAACTACCGCCAAGCAATTTCCTCCTCCTGTTTTAATTTGAACCTCTTCTTGATGTTTCTCATTTTTTGAGTTGTTCAGATCATTGCCTTGGGTTTCTTTTTATTTACAACAAGACCTTTTTATGAACCAGTTTGCCATTCTCTCATAATTGATTTCCAAAGTTGTATTCAGACTTTTATATCTTTATTTGATACATACATTACTGCATCTTCTGCATAAAGAATAATTTTTGAAGCATAAAACACTGAGGGGAGTTTGTTTATGAATAGAGAGAAAAACATTGGTCCCGATATGAATCCCTGCGGAACATCACATTCTACCTTTCTTATTTCCGACAGGGATCCATTAACCCTGATCCACTGTTTTCTGCTAGCTAGATAGTCACCTATCCAGTTTACCACTGATTTACCAAACTCAGTTTTTCTCAGCTTGGTCATCAGGACGGAGTGGTCCACCAGATCGAATGCCTTAGTCAGGTCCAAAAACACAGCACGGGTCATAATGTCACGGTGAAAACGCACATACATAGAAGAGTGCAGACACAATGGTGTGCATTCTAACAGCATTGGGACAAAATCCTCACCCAACAACAAGAGTGTATGCCATTGGACTGTCTTTAGTTTGAGGGCTTTGCCCTGCACCTCCACACCTCCTGGACTAATTATAATCAACTCTGGGTGGTCGTGGACTTCGGGGAAAGGGCAAATGTCAGAGCGGGGAAAAATCTTGTTTAAAAAAAAAAATGCATTACAGTGGGACCTATGGAGAACCAAACCACAGCCCCAGGTCCCTGACACTGCTGGAGGTAGGTGCTCTAGCCACTCCACCGCAGGAGTGGCTCAGCCAAGCACCACCCTGGCAGTGTCTTTCAGATTTCATCAGAGTAGCCTACAGTGACAGGGGTAGCGCTTCTTAAACCACACGCTGTAAGAGTCCCTGTCTCTGTAGGCCATTTGCGCTTCTTACAGAGCATTATTGCATGTGCAGTTTTGTCCGTGCTATAGTGACCTGGTACCACAGACACCAGCCCTGTATGCAATCCTTTCTTCATGTTCTCCTGAAGGTTATTTGTGAACCTGACCGAGGCAGTTGCTGAGCTACAATTGCTCCTGAAGCCATGCTGAGCCATTGTTATTATATTGTTGTTTTCTAAGTGTAACTTGGTCACTGTGTAACTTTCGGTTACTACACCTGCTTAAATGGGCTCCAACAAGGTTGGGGAGGCCTGGGTTCTGGTGGAAAAGGGGGGGGGGGGTTCTTTGCCTGATAGAAAATATATAGAGTGGTGCCTCCAAGATGTAAGCGGGTTGCCATGTACACTTTTGGTTACAGTCCCTGCCTTGCTGGCCCTGACAAGGTTGAAGGGCCTGGGCTCTGTTTTGCATGGAAAAGGGGGGGTCCTTTCCGAAATAAGATTAAGTAGCACGTTACCTCCACCCAGAGTTAAAAGATAGATGGCCAGACATCTGCCTGGTACAATGCACTGGGATGCTGTGCCTCCACCTCCTTGCAGTCACCACACACATGGATTTCCATAAAAAAAAAACAGTTTCACTACATGCAGTTAAAGACTATAGCTAATAATATGCTCATGAGACAGGTTTCAACAATAACAATACAAATTACTTATTATAAAGGGTAGGGAATGGGATGCAGCAAAAAGTAACTGTTTATGGAAGAACAATAACAATAATAACAGCAGTGCCCTCCTCCCAGCAACAACACAACCAACAAAATGGCCCACTTCACAACTGGTATGAGTTACCCCACTGTCCCTCCTGGGTACCCAGATGTTGAATTAGTGCAGGCCCAAAGTGGTGCAGCTGGTTGGCTGGCATTGATGCACTTTTAAATAAAACAGAATTTGTTGCCAAACTATTTACAAATATTCCCATGTCGGGGCAGGTCCTGTGTTTACTCACAGTTCTGTAGCAGAGTCACACAGGATCCGGGAAACAGCAGCAGAGTCAATCAGTCAAGCTGGGACCTCGAGCTAGGTAAGCAGATTAGCAGTTTGCTTTGTCGATGGCCGAATTCTGGCAGCTTGTCACCTTCTGGGTAGCTTGTCACCTTCTGGGTAGCTTGTCACATTCAATAAGGACAGGTCAGGTACACTGGAATAGGCCAGTACTACGGACCAGGGCCACATGCCTTCCCCTCACGTCCAGGCATCTAACTCCCAGGGAAAGACGATGGGTAATGCCTGACTGTAGCACTACCTGGCTGATTCCCCAGACTGTCCTTCCCAGCAAGGTTCTTTTCCTGGAGATCAAGATTCACACAGTCTTTTCCTCTCTGCAGCTGGCAGATGAGATTTGTCTCTGGAAACCAGTCCAACTCACCCCTCAGGCCAGGAGTTTCAAACAGTCTCTCACACAATTCTCAACAGCAGGTTCAAATCACAGACAGCTTCTTTAACTGCAAGCGGGATTCCCCAGGCAATGGGATTTCTGTGGAGTGTCTCTGTCTTTGGCTGTTGGCCCAAACGGCACTTCAGGTGCTCAGCAAGGTACAGTCCACCCCTCTTCTCAGACTGAGGGCTTCCCTCAGAAGCTGCAGAGTTTTACCCAGATCCGCTCTCACACTTTCACTCTGGGCTTCCAGCTATTGAAAAATTGATCAGGCTCCCTTGGCTGTTCGGCTGTGCAAGTCCCAGGTAAGCCTCTAAACTTCTTTCAAGAATACATGCAGAGCTTTCTTTCCCTCTGGAAGCTCCCAGACAACTTACTTGACTCTGGTGAGCAACACAACATGTTAATTTTGGAAACAACTCCTTCTAGAAACTAGAAGGCAGCGAGGAGGCACCTCCTGGACTGGTGGCTGTAGAAGCCCCAGGTAGGCCTCCTACCTCTCTCAGGAGCAGCAATCTGAGCCCCCCCCCCCATGGAGCTCCAGCAGAATTGACCCAAGTTGAACCTGCCCTGTGGATCTGGTGAGAACTTGGCATCATCAGACTGGTCGATACAGCTGTCCATTTGTAAAATATGAATTAAGCTCACTCAATGCCTTGTTGGTTTTTTGTATTGGCACCAAGGCACAGTCCTTACCTCCCTTTCTAGGAGCCATAGCTGTAGCCATTTAGGGCTCCTATGTCTCTGATTGGCTGCTACAGGGGTAGGAAGCAACAAATATGGCTGCTAAATAAACAGTTTATTCAAAGTCCCAACTTTCAGTTCAGTTTGCTTGCAAACAACATGGTTTTAAATTTAACTGCCCCCCATAGTTCAGTAGTTGCCCCTCTGCCCTATTGTCCATTGGCAGAGTGGGTTTTGGCAAAGTTTCCTCCTGCCTGTTGTGGGTGCCATAGCACTGTCCCCCTTGGTGACAGGCAGAGCCAAAAACATTCATGGCAGCCTCAGCTGCTCTGAAAGGCACATGTGTCCTTAAAGTAATGCTACTTAAGAGCGTGTTTCCCAAAGTTTATTTTACTCCCCTTCCTGTGTGCCTCAGACCCCCACTAGTGTTGCTGACAGTCCTGTGGGTTGGAGGACATGAGAGGGATGCTGACAAGAAATGTCAGAGTGGCTTTAAACATTGAGCACCATAGCACTTCCTTGAAATGCGAGCCGACCTACCAGCTCACACATTGGTCCAGGATCCAGCTCAAATGTGCTCAAACTGAGCTGTGTGGTGATTAGCAAACCACCAATTGGGCAGTTTCACTTCTGCTTCACTCCTTCAGTCTCCCACAGGATAGGGAGGCATACAGGGCTGGCAGGAGCACAAAGGGACTCAGAAATGGACTGGGACGTAGAGGAAGGGTAGAATGATACTCAAGAATGTGATTGAGGAAAGCTTCACCCAATGGGGGGGGAGTGGTTACATAAGTATTTCATGAGCTACATGTAACAGCCTCTCATGGATCTTTCCCACTAAGGATAATAGTGATAATGGCCTGTAGTTACTCACTATATTAGTCCCCCCGCCTTGTGCACAGGGATAATAGTAACTGTGTTCTATAAATCTGGCACAATTTGTTCACCGTAATGATTTGTTAAAAATAATTTGCAAGGGTGGTGACAACTCAGCTGCAGTTTACGTTAACATTTTAGCCTCTAATAAATCTGGGCCTGGTCCTTTAGTTTCATCTAGACACTTCAGCAGTCTATAAGCCTCCTCCTCCTCCTGATTTATTTAAAATAAAAGCTCGGTCTTGTCAGGTCATTGTGTTCTTTGTTTTCAATTTCATCATTAAACTCTCCCACGTAGCTTGATAGGACAGTAAAAATTTCATTAAAAAGATTAGCTATTTCTGTGCTGTCAGTGAGCTTCTGTTCTCCTTTTTTATGTCACCTCTTTTCTTAGGTTTAATTAACTGGTTCAGCCCTTCCCAAAGGCTTTCTTATTAGTAAATTTGACAGCTGCTCTTTTAAAACTCAACCTTGGTCTTCTTTATCACGTTGTTGCATTTATTGTTTAATTCTCTATACCAAAGTCAATCACCTTCCCTGTTTGTGCTCTTGTACTTTGTCCATGGAGTATCTATAGCTTTTATATTCTCAATTACTAATTCCTATAACCACTTTATTTTGTGCTTCTCGTCCCTTAACTTTTTAGGTGGTGCTCTGGCATTAATGATGTCATTAAGTTTATTGAGAAATATTCTACTACCTCATTTGGGTCAGCTATAGAATTTAGTTAATGCCTGCTAGATTGTGAAATGGTTGTTTCAACCTGGGTATGTCTTGTATTGTATGATTATGTATATTATGTTTTATTGTTTGTCCTTGTGATTGTGATTATTCTATGTATTAATTATTTTATATTGTTCGATGCTTGTGAAAATTTTATGTAACTGATTGCTGCTTTGCACAAGGACCTCACTGAAAATGAGCTAGTCTCAGCTGAGTATTCCTATTCAGTTTCTGAATAAAAGCTAAAATGAAATGAAAATGAAATGAAATATTATCCAGCATCTTCAATTCATCTCCATAAATGTGTTTTATACTGTTTAATTTTCTACTTGTAATGGTCTAGATGTTACAACTGTGCCCTGCCCTTTTGTTTTCTGTTACTTCACATACAATACGTAGGTATGTGGTTGCTGATCAAATCTGGTAATATCCCCATGGCTTTACTGCCTGATTTTTCAGTAATACTCAGTCGATCAGAGAAACTTTGCATGATTTATTATTGTTTTTGTTCCTCGGTCACCATCTTTTTGAGGTTCACTTTCTGAAGCAAGTGTTTAATTTTATTTACTTCTGATCCCAACCAGTTCAGATCTGAATCACCTAATAAAATTAGTTTCCTGTTTTTTAATTTTTCCACTAATTTTACTAACTCCTCTAGTCCCTGTATTTTTGTTTTGGGGGGGTTATATGCACCACCTGCAATTAGCTTTTCCAGAATGATTTCAATAAATAAATTTCCACAACTTGATGATAATATTTCTGTCTCTGTCTCCCTTAGGATATGTTGCTTACTTGCATACATTAAATAATAATGCCTCCACCCCTCTTCCCCATACGATCTCTTCATATTGATTTATACCATTCTATTGCTGTAAAACTTTCATTCACTTTAGAGGTTAACCAAGCTTCAGTTGTCAGCATTACATCTGGAACATACAGTATGTATGTAACAAACCTCAATTCATGCTTTTGGATAGCAGGCTATATATGTTCATGTGTAACCGTTTTGAAAACTTTCACATTAAACCAGTTTTTTAAATTCATATATTCAACTGGGCCAGGATTTTCTTCAACATCCCTGGCTAGCAATAAACTAATCAAAGGTGTACAGTGAAGATGGATAACGCTAATCAAAGATGTAAATTTGCTTGTGAAGACCTATACCTCTTAAAAATACATCCCCAAAAATCCCAAATTTAAACTGCCATGTTTCCCTATCATGCCCATACAATTTAGTCCAATTTAGTCCATCTTTAAAGTGCAGATCCCCTTTAGAGCCTGATAGGTTTTCTACATTAGAATAAATCTGATTACTTTCAAACTTATCTTCTGTGTTTTTGTATCCAGAACATTAAATGCGACCACACAGAACAAGCAGAGTACAAGTGCTTTGTTATCCATCTTGACTGTACGCTTATTTTGTTTAACAAATATATTTAGTTGATATCTTCCTTATGAGAAGCAAACAATCAGAAAAAAAAATCTTGACAGCCTTCCTCCTGAGCCTCCCTCATGGGCCTCCACTGGAGGCTCCTTCCCTCCTGAGGAAGCCACTCACATGGGCAACCGCTGGAACAGTGGTGCTTTTCAAGCAAGGAGACCCATAGCCTGGGGACATCACCAGCCATGCCTCTTGCCTCCAATAGCCCCATCCCCGCTTAGCAGGACAGATGGGGCCACTGCGGGACTGGGAGTCCAGCTGACAACAACAGGATGCAGTGTGTAACAGTCCCGTAAAGCTGGTAACACTGGACCACAGTTCACTGTGCAGGCAAAGATGTTATCAGACACTTTGCTGGTACTGGAGCAGTGGTGCTTTTCAGGCTAGGGTGCCCCATCCCCTGAGGACATCACTGGCCTTGCCTCTTGCCCTCCAGTTGCCCACCCTGCTTACTAGGACAGACAGAGTCCCTGTGGGACTGGGAGTCCAGCTTGCAACAACAGGATGCAGGGTGTAACAGTCCAGTAGAGCTGGTAACGGACAACAGTTTGTTGTGCAGGTAAAGATGTTAGCAGTGGCTTTGCTGGTACTGGAGCAGTGGTGCTTTTCAAGATATGGAGCCCTATCCCCTGGGGATGTCACTGGCCATGCCTTCTACCCTCCAGTAGCCCCACCTGTTCACCTGGATGGACAGGGTCACTGTGGGTCTGGGGGTCTTGCTGGCAGCAACAAGATACAGGCTGTAACAGTCCATTAGAGCTGGTAACACTGGACGACAGTTCATTGTGCAGGCAAAGATGTTAGCAGCTACAATTCTTACTGATGATCCACACAATGTCAATACTATTACTGGATATACAAACTATAACAATATTAAATTGACTTGATAGAAAAATTCCTTAACTCTAAACATATGGGGCCCGATATTCAGAAATGCACCTAACAGTGGTGCAAGTAATGACGCAGTGCAACTGAGTTGCGCTGAAGCAACTAAAGGATATATTCAAAGAGATGTGCCATAGTGCATCTCTTCTGAATATAGTAAATAATGCACATGGTGCAAATACAGTGCACGGTGCATCCCCAGACAGGTCTGAATACTGTGAATGGAAATGCTTCAGCACATCAGAGATATGCAGTGTGCAAATTCCTGATATTCAGGCACAGATATGCAAATGGAGCCATAATGCATGGTAACCCCAGGTGGTGCTATCCCAAGGGCTACTGCCCTGCCTGCTGGACTACCAACAGGTTGAGGGCCCAGGTTCTATGAGGTGCCTCCACCCAGAGGTCAGGGTTTGTGATGGTTAGTCTAGTTTGGTCACAGCCCTCTGGGGCACTGAGACCCCTTCTAATCCCTCTAATGATCCACACAATGCACAAGAATTACAATACCAATGCCCCTCATGTACACATGGCTCAATCAAAAGGTACCACTTACCCTCGAGACCGATTCTGAAGTTCGTCTCTGAGGACCCCCTGTAAAATAAGGTTGATCAACATACACAAACCAATGCAATGCCTGCTGTATAGGTACTGACACTTCAGACAGTTTAAAGTCAATAACATCAAATCTGGTTTATTTAGGGGGAGTGAAACACGGGAGGGGGAGATCAAGCTGATCGGCAGAATTAAATCACAGTACTGTGCACTCATACAGGGTCTTAAAAGTCACACTCTGGGTACCCAGGTTGGGGGAGGCACTAGCCAGGTCCATTGCCCGGGGTTGGCTGGCAGGTGCAGATGGATAGGGCCCTGTAGGACAAAGATATGCACAACTCCCAATTGTAATCCGGAGCCGGACGGCTCAGTCCTTGAAGAAATTGAAATAAAGAAAATCAGATGAAACACTGGTGATTGTAAACAGGTTGCGGGGGGAAGCCCTATTCTGTACTCGCACTACCCCAAGCTGAAAACCTGATGCAGATGGCTGTTCTGGATCACCAGACAAACAAGGCAGGGAGATTAGATTCTACTGGCCAGGCCCAACTGCTTTGACTAGCAGACGGATTTAGTCCAATTATATTCAGTTCGGCTTTCAGCTTACACTGCACGGTGACAAGAGAACTGGAATAGCTATTCCTCACTAGCATTCAACACATTTATATGTAAAGGAAATTACTGTACCAGACAGCTGCTCCTAGGTCCCGATCGCGCTTACTGCAAATACCCAGGAGTTCACACAGCAGCTTCAGTTCCTGACAGACCGAGTATGATTCAACAATTTCTCCAGTCTTCTACAGGGGGAGCCTGGTTTCCGCTTTTCAGCCTTCTTTTCTTTCAGTTGCCTTGGATTCAGTCTGATTCAAGCTTGCAACAGAACGACTTCAGGTCTCTCACGTGCTTCCCGCACGAAACTATACAATGCAGAAGCACGGAGCTCCTTCTCGCCTCATGGTCACAACTGATCTGACCTCCCAGTCGCAAGGCAGAGCATTCCCTTCGGGTGCCACCCGGTCCAGTTGGTGGACTCAGCTGTCAATCATTCCAAAGCTCTCTCAGTTGGTGCAAAAAGGCGCCAAGGTCCAAGACTACACTTCCCAGAACTACTAGCTGTGCATTCCCTTTGTAAGCTGGTTCCCAGGACAGTCCGAATTCTGGTTGGTCCAAACAGTCTCCATTTTATAGCTCCCCTAATCCCATTGGCCCCAGAACAGCAGTTTAGGTCCAAAATGGAGGGGAAACACACACAAAGTCCCATCTGCAATAAAGGTAGGTTAGACAAATTACAATATTACTAAGGCTTTAACTGATTACAGGTTAACAGTTATATCTTTCAGATAGGCTCCCTTTGCGCCTTCAGTGACCGCAAAATGGAATGATTACTCTACAGTTCAGGCGGAATCCGAGCAGGGAAACACCAGCCCCCCGGTAAAAGCATTAGCTAGGTCTGCAAGCAGACAGCTCTTAAAGAGACAGTATGTGGAGGCTCTACTAGCACTCACAGTGCCATTCTAATGGCTTAAATGCGACGCCAGCAGGCAGGAAACACTTACATAAGCTCCTGGGAACTTTAGGAACCCCCATTTGTAGGGGTTACATCCTTCCTGGCCTGAAAAGAACTTGGCATCACGTCAAGTAGATACCATTATACATTTAAAGTGATCACCAAATATATTTACATCACAAACAGTTACATTTGCATCCTTTAAATCACATCACATATTAACCCTTAGTCATATGCAGTTATTCTGTATTTCACAGCTTACTTACAGATTACCACATTACATATACAATAACATTTCAGCATCAGGTCACCACTTCCTGCACATGAAACTGGAAAGAGGGGCCCTTCCTAGCAACTACCTTGGGGCTGGGCAGGGCAGGGCACCATACTCAGAAGAGCAAGACAAGTAATCTGGAATTATCTCCCAGGCTTAGTTTGGGCAATGAGCTCGGGATCACTCGCTCCCCTATGGACCACATTAGAGGCAGGTACACGGGTCTGCCAAAGGTTCATAAGCAAACATACTACAGGCTTCTGTCTCGACCCGATCCTTCTAGGGTGAACCGTGACAGTCTCTGTGTTTGATCCCACCTTCAGCAGTGTCTTCATTCATCAGGGGGACTTCCAGTGGGGTAGGGGCTAGAACTTGGGCACTTTCAGCTCCAGGGTGGCAAGCTCAGAGTCCACAGCAGTTAGTTCACAGGAAGAGTTTTGTGACACCACCAGTGAATCATCCAGGCACTCAAAATACTCCTCTTGTTCTGGTATATCACCACTCTGTTCCAGTTCAACATTTTCCTCCTCGGGCAGCTCATACAATTCCACCATGCACAGTGATTCTAGGCCATCCGACTCAATACTTGGCACTTCACTTTCGGGGAGTAGTGGCTCCAGAGACAAAGCTGGGGGTGTAGACAGTCCAGAAGGCCCAGCTTCATCTCCAGAATTTACTAGGGGATTGCCCCGAAACAATTGACTCAGTTCATAAGAAGAGTAGTATTCAAGGCCACACTCACTCTCCTCTGACATGGACTGACAGTCCTGTTCAACTGGGGCTATTGGTGGGGAACACTGTAACTCAACATTGGCAGGTGCAGACTTTCTTTGTTTTCGCTTTGCAGCAGCTCTAGTCACTGGTCCAGAGAGAGCATTTTCTGGAGGTTCAGACTCAATCAACATTTGGCCAATGGGCAGTAAATGGTTTCTATGCATGGTTTTCACTTCTTTCGAATTATTTTCAGGTCTTACTTTGTATACAGGCAAATCATCTAGTTTGCCTACCACGATGTGGGGGAGATGGTGCCACCTATCAGCAATCTTATGTTTGCCATGCAGTCCCAGATTTCGTAGCAACACCTGATCCTCCTCCTGGAGTTCCAGTGTTTTCACTTGTTTGTCATACCTTTCCTTGTTGGCCAGATTTCTTTTGGCAGCCATGGTTTGAGCCAATTGATACATATGATTTAATTGGGCCTTTAACTTTTGCACATACTGTAAATGATTAGCAGCTCGAACCCCATCAGGGGAAACTCCAAAACATACATCCACTGGCAGTCGAACCTCTCTTTCAAACATCAGACAGTAGGGGGAGAACCCAGTGGCATCACTTTTGGTGCAGTTGTAGGCATGTACCAAGGTGCTGATTTGTTGGCTCCATCTAGGCTTGTCCTTAGGGTGGAGGGTGCCCAGCATATCTAGGAGAGTGCGGTTGAAACATTCAGGCTGTGGGTCCCCTTGTGGGTGGTAAAGCGTGGTTCTGGACTTTCGCACTCCCCACAGAGAAAGCATCTCTTTGATCAGATGACTCTCAAAATCCCTCCCTTGATCAGAATGGATTCTTTGTGGTGCCCCATAGTGAACAAAGAAGTTTTCTATAAGCACTTTGGCCACAGTTGAGGTCTTCTGGTCCCTGGTGGGAAAAGCTTGGGCATATCTGGTGAAATGATCAGTGACCACCAGCACATTACTAATATTTCTTTAATCTGGCTCCAAACTCAGAAAGTCAATACAAACCCAGTTCCATGGGGCGCTGGGTGATGTTAACAAGAGGGCAGCCCTCTGTGGCACAAGCTTTCCTCTGTAAGCAGCGACTACAAGTTTTAATGTGTTGTTTGACATCAGCCCCCATTTCAGGCCAATAAAATCTGGATCTTACCAAGTCAAGTGTCCTGTCTATACCAAGGTGTCCCATGTGGTTATGTAGGGATCTCAGCACCAAGTCTTGAAAGGCAGTGGGCAAAACTAGCTGTTGCTTGTCTATTTGTCCCGCTTTGTCTACTGTTTCTCTATATAACAGTCTATTGATCAGTTTCAACTTAGGACCTTCCTTGTATAACAATGCAGTTCTCAAATCAGTGGAACGTAATTTTGACACATCTTTCCCTGCGTGGAGGGCTTCTAAAGCTGATTTGATCATGGGATCTCGGGATTGAGCCCGCTTAATACTGTCATTGTCGAATTGAGGCAAAGCACCAATGTCTAAGGCAGAGAAGTGGCAATAAGCAGCAGGTATGCAATTCTCAGAGGGCCCCAAACAATCCACCAAACAGTTCACTGGGTCTGGGACTGCTGGCTCCTCTCAGTCAAACTTCTGGCAGAGTGCTCGAATATCAGGTTCTGACAGTCTGACCCAGTCATTTCGAGGAGCAGGCCTCCGGGAGAGAGCATCAGCATCTATGTGGTTCAGGCCGGCTCTGTATTCGATAGCATAATTATATGTGGATAATGCAGAGAGCCACCTGTGGCCAGTGGTGTCCAGCTTAGCTGAAGTCTGAACATAAGTCAAGGGATTGTTGTCAGTTTTTACCAGTATCTTAGCCCCATACAAATATTCGTGAAATTGGTCCACAATGGCCTACTTCAGAGCAAGGAATTCTAACTTGTCGGATAGTTCTTTTGGAAGGGTCAGGCTTCTGCTGGCAAAAGCCATGGGTCTCAGACCATTCTCATGTTCCTGGTACAACACAGCCCCAACCCTTGCAAGCTAGCATCAGTATGCAGGACATAAGGTTTTGTTGGAACTGCATAGGCCAATACAGGAGGCGTGGGTAAGTTGATATATAGTCTCATGAAAAGCAGTCTCACAATCAGGTGTCCAGCGGGCCCCAAATACTTCATTTGGATGGAAATACACTCGCTCAGCCTCAGGGGACATTGACTTTTTGTATTTTTTGTGGGTTGGAGGGTACCCCTGAGTAAGATTAAGTAAAGGGTGGATCACTCTTAAATAATCCTTGATGAAACGCTGGTAGTAACCACAGAAACCCAGGAATCTTTGCAGTTCTTTTCGATTGTGGGGCTGTGGCCAGGTGGTCAGGGCCTCAACTTTACTCGGGTCTGTCTCTATCCCTTTGGTGGAAACTATGTGTCCCTCATACTTTACGGATGTTTGGAAGAATTGACATTTATCGATGGACAACTTCAGGCCAAAGTCTTCCAGTCGGTTCAACACCTTGAACAGTCTGCCCTCATGTTCCTCCAGTGAGCTGCCAAACACAATAACATCATCCAAATACACCACAGGCACTCTAATAGATTCATGTCCCCCACTGCATGCTCCATCAATCGTTGAAAAGTGGCCGGGGCACCAGAAATCTCTTGAGGCATCCTCATGAACTCATAGAAACCCAGCGGGCAGATAAAGGCCGTCTTCTCACTGTCTTCCGGGGCCATCGGGATCTGGTAGTACCGCTGCGAAGATCCAGCACAGAAAACCACTTGCTACCATTCAGGCAGTCCAAAGCATCTTGAATGCGTGGCATTGTATACTGATCAGGGATAGTCCGCCAGTTTAAGGTGCGATAATCTACGCACATCCTTACTGTCCCATTCTTTTTCCTCACTACCACAATGGGGGAAGCACATGGGCTTCTGGATTCTTGTATTACATCAGCAGCTAGCATCTCTTGCAGATGTCGTCACACATCGTCTATGTCAGCAGGTGCCAGGCATCGAGACCTCTCACGAAATGGCCTATCATCATGCAGCCGGATATGGTGCTTAGCCGCTTGTATGTAGCCTACGTCCCACTCCTTCAAAGAAAACACCTGGTCCCTCTGGGCAAGCTTCTCACTGATCCTCACTTTTCATTCAGCTGGCGAGGAGTCACAAAATCAAACAAGTCAGGCGTTACCGTATCACTTTTCCGAACTCTTGTTACTGGGTAGCGGCAGTATTCACACAATGCACATTAGCCAGGATGCAACCTCTGTTTACTTGAATCTCCCTGTCAGACACGTTATGAACTTGAACCATTACTCTTCTGGCAAAGCATGGGCTCTAGCAGGCAGAATTATTGGCTTGACCAGCAGCCCCTCGGGCAAGTTTCCATCTCCTGGTGCATCCAGCATCAATATTTTATGCTTGACATCCTTTTTTATAGGAACCTCTCCTTGTAGGATACATTGGGCATTTGGTGCCAAAATCAGAGACTCAGGATCCTTTTTCCAGACAACTCCAACCGGTTCCTCTGGTTCCATTTGGTCAGCATCCTTCTGGGCATCGTAGGCCCGGTGAATCAAGGCCGGAATTCTTAGAGCTCTACCAGTCCGGGACCCCTGTTTTTCATAACACAACTGTGCCAGCCGCCCAAACATATGTGCATTAGTTCCAATCAGTAACAGAACCCCATCATATAGTCCGTTAGGGGGACACACTAAGGCCAAGGTCTCCACTTGCCCTGCCACTCTAGCCACAGAGGTGGGAAAGGACAACCAAATTTGTATATAGCCAGAGTAGGGGTAGGCCTTTTCACTCAAACCCCAAACATGTAGTTCTTACAATGGTTGCAGGGGTACGTTAGAAAAATGCTTCTGATACTAGTCCTGGAACATAATTGTCACTTGGGAGCCACTCACTGTGTCTAACACAGCTCTTGTGGGTACTCCATTCACTTTAACAGTAGTCTCCATGGAGGGACCCACCACTTCGGACATTCTGGTGGCATTGATAGGGATGTCAATCGGGCATTGGCCCTGGTGGCAAAACTTTTCTGGGTGGCTCCCCCTGGTGACCGGGCATAGGTTTTGCAATGCCAGGCCATTAACCTGTTGGTAACTTTTCTCAAGTTCTCTGGCAGGCAACAAGCAGACTGAAAATGTCCATCCTCTCCACAACAGTAGCAGAACTTAATGTCTCTAGTGTTCTTGGAGGGAGGGGGGTCTCTTTTCTGTTGGGACACCTCTGGAGCCCTGCGGGGCTCTTCTTGAACTGGGGGCTTGTACCGTTGGGCTTCTGGATCTTCACTTCTATTGGGGGTGAAGGCAGCCCTTTGCAACTCCCCCACCATCTCTCTTAAGTCCCTTATTTCTGCTCTCAGGTTACCCTCAATCTGGGTCTCAGGGGAAACAGCATGCACTCCCACCCCACTTTTGGGCTCAGGGGGAGCCTGATATAGATCTGGTTCTCTGTATGCCTCAGTCAATTCCTTAATTAAACCTCACAACTATTAAGCCTGATCTGGCTCACTCTTTTCCGGGGTCTGACAAGGGTTCACAGCCCCAGCATAGGGTTCCCAGCCCTCTTCATCAGTTTCAATCTCACGGATCTCTCTCATCAAGTGACAGTACTCTGGAGGGCTGGCCCTTCTGTCTTGCAACTTGAGCTTCAGTAGTATTATGCTCGAAAATCTTGCTGACTTCAATAGGTGGTCTAATCTGACCTGGTTTAACTCTTTGGCAGGCATTCCCTCTTTTCAGTGGGCCTTCTGCAAAGCCCTTTCTATCCTGGTAACAAAAGCAGACAATTTCTCATTTCTCCACTGTTTAGCTGACTTTGAACTTCCATAACAGATCATCTCCAGTTTCGGTGCTGCCAAATACTCCCTCTAAGTCGGAAAGATATTCTGCCGCAATGGCCTCCGGACTAGTAGCCCATAGGAATCAAATGGCTTCCAGGGCAGGACCTCTCAAACTTTCCATCTAACGCTTCCTCTTTTCCCCTCGGAACACTGCCACTCTTGTACTAAAGGGGTAGCATAGTCCATTCAGGTCTCCAAATCATCTTCCCCTGAAGGCACTGGGACAGTACCGGAGAAAAGTCTCAGCCTCCGATAGGAATCCAGTTGAATGGGGGGAATTGCCATAGGGGGTGTGGCTAGCATGGAGCTCTTGGGGGACCCAGGAGATGTACCTGGGGAATGCAGGGGTGTGTGGTCGCATTGAGAGGTCTAACACCTTTACCAGTTCCTGAGCAGTTCTCCCTTCTGAGGCCAACAACTTAAGCAGTTTTTCTTTAAAGCTATTGGTACTAGGGGACCCACCCGGGGTGGCCAGACCACTACATACATGAGTAACCTCCATCCCTTCTGGGCACCTTCGGGCAAAATCACAGGGGGCACCTTTTCAGGGTCTTTCGGGGAACTGCATGAAAGTAGCACTTGCAGTGTTTGTTCGAACAAGTCAGCAAATCGCCTCTTTACTTCAACTTTGCCCACACACTTAACATGTTCTACCGTGGACACAATGTCAGCATTTTTAATCCCCAGGGGAACATCCAGCAATAGAATAGCCTTTTGGGAGTCCATCTCCTCAGCTTCGCACCACCCCATCAATTTGTGCACCATCAACTTAAGGGGGTCAAGTTTTAACTTGGGCGTGGTACTCCCCTCCATTTTTCCTTTAGGTTAAACATAATGGGGTAATTCCTTCACGTGGCCACCAGGGGCCGCTAATCTCAGTGGTGCCTCCAAGATGTAACCCCCAGGTGGCGCTATCCCAAGGGCTACTACCCCTGCCTGCTGGACTACCAATTGGTTGAGGGGCCCAGGTTCTATGGCGGGTGCCTCCACCCAGAGGTCAGGGTTTGTGATGGTTAGTCTAGTTTGGTCACAGCCCTCTGGAGCACACTGACCCCCTTCTAATCTCTCTAATGATCCACACAATGCACAAGAATTACAATACCAATGCCCCTCATGTACACATGGCTCAATCAAAAGGTACCACTTACCCTCGAGACTGATTCTGAAGTTCGTCTCTGAGGACCCCCTGTAAAATAAGGTTGATCAACATACACAAACCAATGCAATGCCTGCTGTATAGGTACTGACACTTCAGACAGTTTAAAGTCAATAACATCAAATCTGGTTTATTTAGGGGGAGTGAAACACGGGAGGGGGAGATTAAGCTGATTGGCAGAATTAAATCACAGTACTGTGCGCTCATACAGGGTCTTAAAAGTCACACTCTGGGTACCCAGGTTGGGGGGGGGGCTAGCCAGATCCATTGCCCGGGGTTGGCCGGCAGGTGCAGATGGATAGGGCCCTGTAGGACAAAGATATGCACAACACCCAATTGTAATCCGGAGCCGGATGGCTCAGTCCTTGAAGAAATTGAAATAAAGAAAATCAGATGAAACACTGGTGATTGTAAACAGGTCGCAGGGGGAAGCACTGATTTGTACTCGCACTACCCCAAGCTGAAAACCTGATGCAGATGGCTGTTCTGGATTGCCAGACAAACAAGGCAGGGAGATTAGATTCTACTGGCCAGGCCCAACTGCTTTGACTAGCAGACGGATTTAGTCCGATTACATTCAGTTCGGCTTTCAGCTTACACCGCACAGTGACAAGAAAACCGGAATAGCTATTCCTCACTAGCATTCAACACATTTATATGCAAAGGAAATTACTATGCCAGGCAGCTGCTCCTAGGTCCCAATCTCACTTACTGCAAATACCCGGTAGTTCACACAGCAGCTTCAGTTCCTGACAGACCAAGCGCGATTCAGCAATTTCTCCAGTCTTCTATAGGGTGAGCCTGGTTTCCACTTTTCAGCCTTCTTTTCTTTCAGTTGCCTCGGATTCAGTCTGATTCAAGCTTGCAACAGACCGACTTCAGGTCTCTCACGCGCTTCCCGCACGAAACTATACAATGCAGAAGCACGGAGCTCCTTCCTCCCTCATGGTCACAACTGATCAGACCTCCCAGTCATAAGGCAGAGCATTCCTTCGATGCCACCCGGTCCAGTTAGTGGACTCAGCTGTCAATCATTCCAAAGCTCTCTCAGTTGGTGCAAAAAGGCGCCAAGGTCCAAGAATACACTTCCCAGAACTACTAGCTGTGCATTCCCTTTGTAAGCCGGCTCCCAGGAAAGTCCAAATTCTGGTTGGTCCAAACAGTCTCCATTTTATAGCTCCCCAGTCCCATTGGCCCCAGAACAGCAGTTTAGGTCCAAAATGGAGGGCCAACACACACAAAGTCCCATCTGCAATAAAGGCAGGTTAGACAAACTACAATATTACTAAGGCTTTAACTGATTATAGGCTAACAGTTATATCTTTCAGATAGGCTCCCTTTGCGCCTTCAGTGACCTCAAAATGGAACGATTACTCTACAGTTCAGGAGGGATCTGAGCAGGGAAACACCAGCCCTCCAGGAAAAGCATTAGCTAGGTCTGCAAGCAGACAGCTCTTAAAGAGACAGTATGTGGAGGCTCTACTAGCACTCACAGTGCCATTCTAATGGCTTAAATGCGGAACGCCAGCAGGCAAGGGAAACACTTAAGCAAGCTCCTAGGAGACTTTTAGGAACCCCCATTTGTAGGGGGTTACACATGCAAGGTGCAAATGGGGCCATTTGCATGTCATTATGGCACCATTTGCATGTGTTGTGCAGGGCTGGCCATCGAAATGCACCTGGCACCCTGCACAGCATGCAGTCCCTGTACCAGGGACAGCAATATTACCTCCCCAGTACCAACTAGCGCTGTGACTATGGCTCAAAACAGTCCCTGGCAGTCTAGTGGTACCACCATCCCTGCCCGTACCTCCGATCACTGTTACATAATCCCAAGTCAAGCCCTGGTAGTTTAGTGGTACCCCCTTCCCTGTTACCCCAATCGCCCGACTGTAACATATTTATTTGACCTGGCAGTCTAGTGGTACCCTCCCACCCATAACCCCGATTCTGTAAATATGGCATTATTACATCCCTGATAGTCCAGTGGCACCCACTACCCCCTTCACCTACACAGGACCCTTTGCCCTGCTCCCAGTTATTGGCGGGCAGCAAACCACCGCATACCTCTGCAGCTGCCTGCCGAATGACAGCTTACCTTAAATGCCAAGCCCATTGGTCCACAATATGGACCAATGGGCTTCGTCTACTGTAATAGTCATTCACAACTTTGTGAATGAATGACTTCATTCACAAAGTTGTGAATGACTATTACAGTATGCACTGCAATCTGTCATTCGGCGGGCAGCCACGGAGGTATGTGGGTAGATTTGCTGCCCATGTCTGGAAAGTGGGTAGCAGGTTCTGTTGGAGTGAGGGGTGAACCACTGACTACCAGGGACATAATAATACATAATTACGGTGATTGAGGTTATGGGCTGAGGGGATACCACTAGACTGCCAAGTCAAATAAATATGTTACAATTGGTGATATGGGTTACAGACAGGGAGGGGACACATGGACCACCAGGGATATTTCTGGGTGCTTGTGTATGGTGTTCTGGGGGGGGAAGCCACCCACGACTGGCAGCTGCTGTGATGTGTCTTGCATTACAGTAGCTCGCCTGTGGGTGGCAATCTGTTGAGCCATTATTTACGGGCTCAACTTTGTGCCCAGGTATGCAGCACATCTCTGGGATGTGCCTGTAGATGCACCACACATCTGGGGCTGAATATCAGGATGTGCTGAATATGCATGGACCGCTCCTTGGAGATGTCCACATACATTATCTTTGCACCCATAGCATTGGGAATTGCACTGCACAGTTCCCCCTTTTGAATATTGCCCTGGGGCACATTTCTGGGGTTGTGCTGGTGCAACTCAGTTACACCAGGCACAACCCCTTTGGATATCTCGGCCATGATGTCCATGATTCTTAGGCTTATTATTCTTCAAACAACAAATTCTAGCTATTTGCTTTGCATTTTCTGTGCTGTGCTTTAAAAGCTGGGAGTCTGGGAAGTATGAGGCCAGTAGCCTTAGCTTCTTATGCAGTCTGACCTTGTGCACCAGCTTGGGCCCCAAGTGTTGAAATGCCCAAGCCTGTATGCCTTTTAAAATGTATAATCTCATTTGTATGAATAGCACATTACTAGGTCTGGAGGGGAAGGGGAGAAAGTGTCAGACTGAGGGGGCTGTACATGCCACATGCCTGGAACAAAGACTGGAACAGCAAAGGTTCAGCTTTCAAAAGTCATTTAAGTCCTTGATGTCCCGGGGGATCAGTCAGTGCAGCCACTCCCTAGAACTTCAGCCGATACTGTATAATAAGTTACATAAAGGCCTCCAACTGCTGCCTTCCAGTCTCTCTAGGCAGTTTCCTTTAGCTGGGGGGTGGAGTGATGTGGCGTTCCTGTACTCTCTTGGATGCCCTGAGTACCACATTGTAGAACTGGAATCCACTTCTTTCTGAAACACCTCTTCACCTAACTGTATGTTTGTTAGCCATCTGTAAACTGGTCACAAAGCTGCAGGAAAAGGTGTTTGATATTTAAGGGGTCCTCAGAATTAAAATATATGACATTTTTGTAGGATAAATTACTGGTAATTGTTGTCAGAATATGATTGGTGCTGGCCAATGAAGGCTTTCTGCAGATGCAATGCAGTGGCCAGGATCTCCTGCTTGACTTTATATTTGAAAGAGCGCATGATGGCAGAGCATGGGTGTGGGACTGGCCCTGTGACTTTGAACCCAGCACCTAGAGCTCGGTGTGCCCTGTTCTGTCTTAGTATCGCAGTCATGAAGCAACTGTAGGAACATACTCTATGCAGTAAATGGTGCAGGGAGTGGGTGATGTTGGTGCCCTCTGGCAGGGAAGTGGCTCAGTGAAAACTAATTTCATTGAGCAACAGCACCATCAGGGGCTTCCATTGATAGTCTTCACTACATGATCTGAAAAACCTCAGCCTGAAGTAGGGCTCACATACTCACTAAGCAGTGTCCTGGCTGTAGGACACGTGTGCTTGTCAGTAAATATGCATTGCTTTTAACTACTGGACTGGTAATGCTTGCACTTATACTTAGACATTATTTCTTATCATTTCTGCAAACCCTGTAGTATTTTTATCTTGCTGATTGCACTGATGTATATTATAATTAATTTGTGCCTGTCACATCTTTAAACCAATGTGCATATTCTCAAATGGATCTTATTGTATTACTTGGTATTATACAATGGGCTCCGAGAATGGTGAAACCTGACTGGCTGACTGGCACCTTTCAGCTGTGGTAAATGCTGGCATAACCTACAGAAAAGGTGCCAGTCAGCCGCATGGATCCATTCACATATCTGGAAAGTGTAGTACGGTATGGGCTGCACGCCCATTGGCTCACGCTGTGGACCAATGGGCATACAGCCCTACCGATGGTGTCAGTCAGTGGGCGGTGGGGCAGCAGGCGGGTAGGGTGCTGCCGCCCGCCACTGACCAGGGGGGGAGTGGGGCAGTGGGGATCAGTAGGCGGGTGGAGGGGGGGGTCCACTGGACCACCAGGGATATGGGTTTCTTTATTTTTTACTTAAGCCCGCAATTGGGCAGACAGCAGTCCACTGGACCTCCAGGGATATAGGATTCTGATTCTTATACTTAAGCCTGTGACTGGGCTGTCAGTGGTCCACTGGACCACCAGGGATATAGAATTCTGATTCTTATACTTAAGCCTGCGATCAGGCTGTCAGCGGTCCAATGGACCACCAGGGATATAGGATTCTGATTCTTATACTTAAGCCCACAATCGGGCTGTCAGCGATCCACTGGACCACCAGGGATATAGGATTCTGATTCTTATACTTAAGCCCATGATCGGGCTGTCAGTGGTCCACTGGACCACCAGGGATATAGGATTCTGATTCTTATACTTAAGCCTGCGATTGGGCAGACAGCGGTCCACTGGACCACCAGGGATATTGGGATCTCTTTTATTTTACAAATGCCCGTGATCGGGCTGTGGGGCACATTGCCACGCTGCAGGGGGTGTTGGTCCCCGACGGCTGCTTCCTGGCAGGCGCCAGGCGCAAGTCGTCGAGTTAGCACTACCTGCATGCAAATGGGAGCCATAATGACATGCAAATGGCCTTTTAGCCTTGCATACATTAGGCCCCATTTGCATATCAACTTGAATATCGCGGTTATTAGCCTAGTACAATGGAACTTGCGCTAGCGCATCCCATGCTCCTCTGGCCACTGGCGCTGGCGCAGTGCCACTGCGCTATCTTGCACTGCAGGTAGCCAGGTGTGCGATATTCAGTATGCTGAGCCATGGCACAGCTCCGTTGAATATGCGCCCAGTCCATCCCGTCGCAGCCAACTTGCGCTCGCCCGGGCTAATGTCACAGCCTGGCGCATTTTGAATATCTGGGCCTGAAAGCCTTATTTTCTAAATATTCTATATCTCAAATCACTGTTAAGATTAAAGATGCCTTACCTAGGTCTTGATCTGTTGTTTCAGATGCCAACTCCCAAATGTTTCAATCTCATTGAAAGTGTGCTTCATTTTATAAGGCACAGTTGCTTCTAATAATGACATCACTGCTTGTTAAAGTTAATGATGTATGTATTGTTTCCTGGAGATTCAGAGCTACTCTTCCGTGTATAGCATATTAGTTAAATTTGGACTTAATATTTTCTACCTTTGGTAACTGCTGCTTCCAGTCTCATAGTCTCTAAGAACTCCAAGTGGCTTTTCTGTACATGTGCATAATGCTGAAATGATAACTTGACGTTATTCTTACTTAGGTAACTGTGGCTTTCTAGTCTGGTGGTCTCCTTATTTCTTATCAATACCTATGCTATTAGAAAACAACTTACATCCTGTGTAAATTCACTCTACATCAGGGTTATGACTAATTATGAATCATTTATCATAAATTTAACTTGGGTCCTATCTTTGAGGTTGAAATCACAATACACTAATGTGTGACAGTAAGAACTTAACGTCTACAAATACCAGATGATCTTTCACTAATTCAGTTCAAACACTTTCCATAGTGGCTGAGATGAAAACAACCCTCGGGTCACCCAAATGGACAGCAGGGATCCCAGCTGCAACCCCCTCATGACAACATCTAGGTTTTCATACTATAGCCCTTTGCTTCTCTTGCTTTCAAACATGATATTCATAGTCTACCTTGAATCCTATCTCTAGTTGCTCAATTTAAAGATATTCTCAATCTGCCTTTTATACTGCTCCATGTTATTTAACTTTATAGTAATTTTAGATCTAATGTCCATTGGTTTCTCCACTCCCACTACCCTTTGATCAAGAATATCCTCTACTCCTAAGATTCATATTTTATTTTAATCTACAGCTGTTCCAATTTATCTCCCTATTTAACCCAAACTGTGGATTAAGGGCATCCAACAAATATATCCACTTGGTTTCTACTTGTTCCATCAACTTTTTGAAATTTCCACCTCGGTCTGGTGTTGATACAGCTTCTATTCCCCAGAACCAGAGGGATGCCCCCATGTGGCCTGCCTCTTGAAAATGTTCTGACACTCCCAGCATCCCACACTCTGGGGTAGTTTATTTCTAATTATCTGCCTGTCCTAACCAGGATCTCTTTGCAAATTAGCACTGCTCAGTGGAGCTGTTTTCTGATAAAACAAATATAATGAAAGGTACTATCTCAGAGACATGCAGGTTTTGGGATGACAGCCCTCAGGGGTTGCTATTCTTGTGGTTCTTGTATGAATCTGACCTCCCATACCTTGACTGCTGATCAACCAGCAAAGCATGGGGCTCTGTGGAGGAGATCAACCACAAGAAGATAGGAAGTTACTTACCAGTAGCAGTTAATACTTCTTTGGTATCTGATCCACAGAGCCACGTTTGAGCCACCACCATTCTCAGGCTCATGAGTATCTTATCTGGCTAATCTTCTCTATCATGTTATGCATTTTAACTGTTTGAATTGTTTAATGTAGTTAGGATTTAATATGTACTGGTATATTTACATTGTTTCCTCTCCCAGCAGATGGATAGGGATACTTGGGTTTATTCTCATTTCTGTCCCTCCTGCTAGGGCCTTTTTGTGGTCATCTTATGTCCTTTTTTTGTCTTTACCAAAAAAAAAAAATACATGTAGGGAGCAATTATGTGTGCCATTGTGGCCAAAAACTGTAAAACAAAAATAAAATAAATATATCTGTATCTATAGTGTTTCTGTGTGCATGGTGCTGCAAATCGGTACTGTGCACTGGTGTCTCTGGCCCCAAACCTTCTGGTTCCCTTGGTGTACTAGTGCTCCCAGGCTAAGATCATAGAATGTGGCTCTATGGAGTATGGAGGAGATATTTAAGAAGATCAAGAGTTAGTGGTGAGTAACTCTCCTTTCCTTGAAGTAAACAAAAAAGTAAAGAACTTTTAGCAGAAAGTAATATCAATGGGCCAAAACCAAGAATCAAACGTTTCTGCACAGTACAAAAACATCTCATAACCAGCATTTGTCAATGCTGAATGTTTACTTGCTGGCATTGGCATTGGTGGGGTGTGCCTTTGGGTCATCAGGCATAATGGCCATGCCATTTCACCACACCCTACCCTGCAGACACTGACAAGTGCCACGGTGTACCTTGGGTCTTTGACCCTTATGCTCACCCCATTCCATCAGGAAATACGATGAGATGGGTGCAGTATAGGAGAATGGGGTGAACTTTGGGGCTGAAGAGTCCAAGGCACACCTCGATGCCTCTCACTGGCTGCAGGGTGTGGGTGGAGGTGGAATGGTATGAGCATTACAGGTGACAATCCCAAGTCACACCCCTGATGCCTGTCAGTCTCTACAGGGTGGGGCATTATGGTTGGAAACCCTAATGCCTCAGGCGTCGTAGTATTTTCCTCCAAATTTTCAGCATGGGTTTTTGTGACCCCCACCTTATGAACAGTGGCAATATCAGTTTGTTAGCGAGCTGATTTTGCACAGTGACTCTGGCATTTGGCACCACAGGTGCAAAACGCATTTCGAACAGGATGTGAAAATGACAGCTGTACTGTTCATGGGGAGGTGTAAAAATGGCAATGTTGAAAATCTGCAGTGAAAATAGTAAAAACTAGTGAAGTCATGGCGTGCGTGAAACTGCGCGCAGCACCTAATGTAACTAGTTTACGGATTTTGGGGATTTTTAGATGATTGTCAACACAGGCATTTGGGACCTCCACTCACGAACAGTCTCTGTCATTTCTTAATCTGTCCCGAACAGTGACCACAGAGACCACGCATTTCTGAGCAGAAAGTGTGAAAACACATTTTGGCCATGTTGTGAAAAATTACAGCTGTGCTGTTCATAAGGAAGTGTGGAAAATGCCAGTGGTTAAAATCTGGACTGAAAATATTACAAATTCATGAACTATGAGGGTGCATCGAAACAGCGCAATGCTCCTCTAACACAGTCATTTTATGGACTTTTGTCACAAATTTTCAACATAGTTATTTTAAGACCTGTGCTCATGAACAGCATCTCTGTGATTTTCTTAATCTGTCCCAAACATTGATTTCGCATACAGACTGCGCCATTGTGTGCTACATGCGCTTGAAACACATTTTGGGTGAGATGTGAAAAATGACAAGCTGTACTGCTCAGAAGGAGGTGTGGTAAAATGGCAATGTTGAAAATCTGGAATCTAAATATAAAAAAATTTGCGAACTTACGCGTGCATAGGAACTGCACACTCACTAATATAAAACAGTTTTTTGGGATTTTTCTCAAATTTTCTAGCATAGGGTTTTTGGGCCTACCTCATGAACTGTGACATTGTTGTTTTGTACATTGGTCCTGAAAGATGGTTTCACCTTTCGGGACTGAATAACAAAATGACAGTGCCAGAATTCATGAGTGGGGTCCCAAAAACCCCATGTTGAAAATTTGGTGAAAAAATTCCAAAAAATGCCTGAGATATGCATCAAAGTTGAAAAAAACCGATTTATTCCATTATACAGCTTACTGGCATTTCCTCAGTTTGCGGTCAGCCTTGAAGAGTGCAGACGTGTTCCCGGTCCACCGAAAATCGTCGCGCCAGACTCTGGAGGTAAGTATGGGGTGAGGGTGTGTGTGTGTGGGGAGGCAGGGTGCACAGAGGGTGGGCGCAGGTGGGGAAGGGGGTCAAGACAGTCAGCGAGGGACCGTTTTTCCTTTCTAGGTTTTGTATTCCTTTTAGGAAGACGGCGTGGGATGTTGCCATGCTGGGTGGGCTCCCAGCATGGCGGCTGAAAGATTTTGGGGGGCAGTGGAGCCGACAGGAGTTGGGCACCCCGTCAATATAGAGGGTTTGCCATGCTGGGTTGGGATCACCGTGGCACCTGGGAGTGTGTTGGGGCAGCAGATGGACATTTGCCATGCTGGGTGGGCTCCATAGTGGCACCTGGAAGGCTGTTTGGGGAAGCAGTGTAGCCGGCGAAGTTGGACACCCCCATTGGCCTTACAGATTGTTGCCACGCTGGGGTGTGCTCTGGCGTGGCACCTCATTCTGTTGGGGGGCACAGCCGAAGAGATTGGGCGCCCGTTGGCTATCAGGTGTGTGTGTGGGGGAGTATCGGTGAGCACACTGGGGTGGGCCCCAGTGTGCTACTTGTTAGGGGAGGAGCTGTCTATGACAGCTCTTTCACTGCAGTGCTGATGTGTAGGCACTTTGCATACTGCCGATGCAGTATGCAAGTTCTGCAGCTGTGAATTCTTTCTTTCAACTGTCGCTGCTGCATTTGCAAACGCCTGTCATAGACAGTTCTTACATTCATTGGCACGGTGGGGCCGCACCAGCAAAAGGCAGCAGGGCACTGGAAGTAGGGAGACACACCTACAAATTTGTGTATGGTGGCACTATGTTTCTTGCACATGCGTGCAAGCAAACATAAAAACTAGACTGAACAAAAGCAAACTGTACTTGTCTTAGATGTTTATTATTGTACTGTATGGTTTTAAAAGAGTTTCATGAATTGGCTGCAGTTGGTTTGTGAAATTTGTATAATGAAAGAGATGTATAGCAGTATTCGTTTTAAAGATGATGGGACAAAAAAAATGTTTACTGCAGTTTGCACACTAGCTAGATTTCTGTGTCAGGATGGGGCTCTGACTAGTGGACAAGGGTTAAGGATGACATGGAGATTGGGAGGAGACTCAGGGAGAACACTATTGATGCAGCCCCCTTCTGACATCTATCAGTGAAATAATTGACAGCTAATGAATTCTTCAAGGTTTTTAAAGTTATTAGGTCTATTACTGTAGTGCAGACCTGTTGTTGCACATTACTTTAGTTGTAGTCAATATTAATGATTTACTGATGTAAACATTATCACCTCCTATACAGGTTTATTGAAGGAAGTCACGATGGTTCAGTACTTAATGTTCTGAATGTTTTGTATTTTATTCAACATTATAAAATGGGTAGGAAAAATCCTATATTTTGATTGGCTGCTAGCCGTGCATTGGACATGTCTAATGCATGGCTAACAACAAGTTCAGGTAACCACAGCTGCATTTAAAAAATTAGATATTAGAAAGCCAAATGGAATGTTCATTTTTGAATCACTGCCATTATTTTCTACCACTTAGCAAAACTATGTCCTGGAATCCTTCCCTAACAGACTAGCTGCATCATTCCCTGTCTGCCAGAACACTGCACACAAAGCAAAGTTAAGAGCTCTCGTTTTAACAACTAATGCTTTTGTTTTTCAGTATTGTTATCTTTGCAGTGATCTATCCCCACCCGCCACCCCCGCCACTCCCTCCTCCCTCCCTTTCACCCGAGGTCCCACCAGCAGTCCTCACGTACTGCCCATAACTGACATATGCTCCACTGATGACAAGAAATGCAATCAATAAGAAGGTAGACTGTCTTTTTCTCAATATTCCCACCCACTTACCTACCTGCTGATGTTACACATACTAGTCCTGTTCCACCAATTCCTTTCTCCCCTCGCTCACTCATTTCAAGCTGGCAGTATCATTGCACTCACTCATCCATGCTAGGTGCCTGTGGGAAAAAAAACATAATAAATTAGAAATCACATGTCTATAGTAAAATCTTCATCCATTCACCACGCAGGGATCCATACATTTTCCTGACTCTTGAATGCCCGACATTAATTTGCCTGACTCTGTTGTACCATGAGGGACGTGATCCCGACAATAATTAGCCCAACTTTGATGTCCCATCAAGGATGCTAACCTGTCATTGATTTGCTTATCTAGTTCTAGTTTTAACTACATATAGCATAGCACAGCATAGCAAAAAAATCGCATGAAACCCCATATTTAACCAGCTACAGTTTTTAAATCCTTCTGCATTTCAACGCACAGTTTGACATTTTTTAACCTTACTAATATGGAAAAACATATCTGATTCAATGCAAAAAAAGGATCGAATGGGTTAGGAGATTTAGTTTCACACGCAGTGCCTTAGCTACATATTGCAAGGCTCCCTTCAGAGGCCTAATTTAAATTACTGTCTAATTAAAATGCATTTCTCATCAGCAACAAGCAGCAAATCGGAGGGTATGCCTTACTTTTACATCACCCATAGATGGCTTGTGATTGGAGCAAACACCCAGCTGTGCAAGCTGTACCTACTGGGTCTTAGACTGCTTATGAGTGTAGCAAACTGTGCAAGATGTGAACACTGTACTGTGTAACCGAGCATTTCAATGTATCTGTGTTCTGAGTAGGCAGGTTCAAGGCGCAAGCTCTCTTATGCTCCTCCTCACTTCACATAATCCATATCTGAGTAAACCAGTGGAAAATTCAAACATTTTGACTTTTCAATTTCACTTTAACTTTGCACTGGAAGTGGACATGGTGACTACCGGACTACAGTTAAAAATAAAGTACAATACTATATTTGAACACATTTAGATTGCTGTGAACTCCGTGGACTGGCAACAGGTAGTAATTGTGGTAGTTTAAAAACAGACAGTGCTAACTATTGCTGGGATTTCAGTTGTTGGTAAAAAAGAAAAATGACAGCAAGATTAAAGTCGGGATTTCAGAGTCGGGAAAATATGAGTGGGGCAGGTAAATGTTGGGAAAACATACTAGACCCACCGTGCCTGCACTGTCTGCCAGCCCTCACTCATTTCCAACTGCCATTTCAGGCATGCCCCATTATTCCCAAACAAAGTCTGCAATTTTTTTCTTACTACAGGCAGGAACCGTCACCAGGTATCATCGCTTACATGGTAGATCTGTCTCTTACTGTGTTTGTCTTGCTGCCTTACTTCAGAGCAGCAAATAAAAGTTTAAAAACACAATAACTTAAAACAAACTTCAAAATAAGAAGGCTGACAAGATTTGGGGGGTATTCACAAAGAAATCGTTTAGTACATCCCAGTGCAATGGGCGCAAATGAGATCGCAAGGCCTAACTGTAGTATTCACAGAAGAGGACTGGAAGATGCTTCCAGCATATCCCCTCTGTGAATACCACAGTTGCGCCCAAGCCAAGATGCACAGGTGCAACCCCCTGGTCTGGCTGGGAAACTGATGGGGCAGTGCATCTCCAGATACGCTGTGCCCGAGGTTGGTATTCACAGCCCCAGACATGCAAATGTGTCCGTTAGGCATGCAAGGCACAATGGGACCATTTTCATGTCATTATGGACCCCCTCCTGTTCATAGTCTATTTAGATGACTTACCAAAAAAAATTGGACATTTAAAAATTCGTCTATATGCAGACGATACGGTTTTAGTAGCAGAGGGAAAAACTATAAGTGAAGTAGAACTAAACTTACAGAGTGACTTTAGCATCATGCAAGGTCACTTTTCATCTCTGGGTTTATTAGTTAATAGTAAAAAGACACAGGTTATGTCATTTGCATTGGACTTAAAGGGAATTTCAAAATTAAATATAAAGACACAAGAGGGTAAGTTTTTAGAACAAACTGAAACATATAAATATTTAGGGGTACATATAGATGAATGTCTTACTTTCCAATATCATATAACAAATTTAATAAAGAAAACACATGTTAAGATTGGAGCTATGAGACGAATATCAAATTGTATGACAAGAGAAACATGATTGATTATGATCAATCAATTAATAATGCCGGTTATTGACTATGGAAGTCATATTTACAGACATACAGCAAGAAAACATTTAAATAATTTGGATACACTTTATAATAAGCTTGCAAGATTTGTGTTAAGGTGTGATTTTAAAACTCATCATTGCACTATGTATATGGATTTGGGTTGGATTCCTTTAGACTTACGGGCTAGGGGAATCTGGCTAAATCAGGTTCGTAACATATTTAAAAATCAATCCTTAGATAACTTAAAAAACAAATTACAAAAACCAAAACATGGTTTAAATTTAAGAAAACTGGTGCTAGAGATTTAATAATACCAAAGTTAAAAATCGATTTAGTGAAATGACCTTCAATATCAAGTAGCTAAAAGCTGGAATTGTCTTCCTCCTTTTACGTGAACTAACAACTACTGATCATGTTTTTAAAATGGCCTGAATCATGAACTTAGTTTTCATTGTTGTTGTAATAGGTGAAATTAATGTAAATCTAAAATGCTAATATGCCTGTTATTGATGAGTTTGTAAACTCTGATGTATTGTTTTGTACTTTTCTGTAACCTGTATTGTTATAAATGTATAGTTGTAATAATTTTGCATAATGTAAACAGGTAAGCCTTGTGAACAGGGATTTTCGGAACCCTAATGGCTGTATCACTGTATAAATAAAATTTTACCATACCATACCATACCATACCATTTGCGTGTTGCTTGCAGGGATGCACCCGGCAGAATGCGCCAGGCTCCCTGCAAGGGCTGTGAGTGGTACACAGAACACTGAAGCCCCAGTTGTCTAGCAGCACTCCCCTCCCTGCATGTATTCTCATAAATATAATAATGTGATCCAAAACTCCCTGGTAGTCTAGTAGTACCCCCACAGCCCATATCTCACAATGTATGAAGTATTATCAGCATCCCTGGTAGTCTAGTGTTCCCCCTTCCCTGCCCGTATCCCTGGAATGTCATGAATAACACAAGACATCCCTGGTAATCTAGTGGAACCCCCTACCCTTCCCCGACCCAATCGCATCATGATTGTAAAATACAAAGTTATCCCTGGCAGTCTAGTGGAACCCCCATCCTGCCCTGACCTGATCACACTGACAAATGGAGATCCATAGTATCCTTGGTGATCCAGTGAACCCCCCACCACTCAGGCACCCCTCCCATCCACTCCCCTATCCCAGCAAGTGCCGAAAGTCGGTGGGCAGCACAGTCCACCTGCATACCACCATGGCTGCCAGCCAACAGTGCTGTCAGTGAGTGATAGCGTACAGTACACCTGTAAGCCCATTGGTAGACCCTGCCGATCAATGGGCTTGCAGTGAGTACTGTAAGCATTCATTCACAACTTTGTGAATGACCTGTCATCCACAAAGCTGTGAATGAAAACTTACAGTACACACTGCAAGCCCATTGGTCAACAGGATCTACCAATGGGCTTACAGGTGTACTGTACGCTATCACTCACTGACAGCACAGTCAGCAGGCAGCCGTGGTGAAGGTATGTGGGAGAGTTGTGCTGCCCACTGACTTTCAGCACTTGCTGGGAAGGGGGAGAGCAGGGTGGGGAGGGGGTGCCTGAGTCAGTCTGGGTCCACTGGACCACCAGGGATACTATGGATCTTCATTTATCAGTGCGATCAGGTTGGGGAAGGGTGGGGGTTCCACTAGATCACCAGGGATACCTTTGGTCTTTTTTAAAAACTGCGATGGGATCGGGGAAGGGTGAGGGGTTCCACAAGACCACCAGGGATGTCTGGTGCCATTTCATACATTACGGGAATACAGGCAGGGAGAGGGGAAACACTAGACTACCATGGATGCCTGGTAATGATTCATACATTACGGGGATATGGGCAGGGAGGGGGGGACCACTGGACTGCCAGGGTAGGCAGGCTGCTGTGCTGCTGTCTGCAGTATGGCAGCCTGCCTGTGGGCAGACACCCACTTAATTCTACTGTTTGTAGACATAACATTTGGAGGCGCATCTTCAGACTTGCTCCAGAGATGCATCTCCAAGGTGGGTTGTGAATAGGGCTGCACCCTATATACCTGGGCACGCCCCCTCCAGATGCGCCACATACCATTATGGTTGGTGTGCGGTGCATCTGTGATGTGCTCGTGCATCACTGCCCTTTCTGAATTGCAACTGGGTGCAAGTTTGAGATGCACCGACACATCTCACATGCGCTGGGTGCATCCTTTTTGTGAATCCCCCCTTTATTTTTTTGTGTGATTGTGTATGGGTGATGGAGGTGTGTTTACACACAGAACTACTGTAAAGGCTCTGTGAAGAAAACTACAGCTATGGGGGCCATAGTATGACAAATGTCCTAAGCTTAAAAAAACAGCAAGTTAATTAACCAATTATTCAATTAACATTTTTTTTAATCTATTAGTATGTGTGTGTGTGTCAAGGGGGCTGGGGGTACAGGAAAACCATGACAGCCAACCAGAGCTACGGTGGCTATAGTAGGACAAAACTATTCAAGGCAAAAAATAAATAAATAAACTACACAGGTGGAGGGACTATTTTACATCAAAATTCATAAAAGGTCCTATTATTTTAGTATCTAAACCAGTTGATTTTAACTTTTACATGCATGTAAAATACAAACAGTAGCTCCATTTTATAAGTGCAATAAAGCACTCTGGGGGTGTACATTAGACATTTATAATGCATGGCCAGGGGCTGCAGCCACTTGGCCTGCAGACTCATGCCTCATTATGCCCCTGGCCGTGCATAGAAATGTCTAATGCACACCTCCTCATTTTTATTGCTTGCTTATACTGCATGTGGACCCTCTTGTTCTACAACAAACTCCCAGCTGTCATTTTATGCTCAATAAAATGACTGCTGAGAACCTGGAACAGCCATTTTTGGTCAATAAAATATTAGTGATATGATCCTCCTGCCTTTACGTTCTGATTGGTCTGTACTTGCCGCAGCAACTGTAAACAAGTACAGTGCAGGAGGGGGAGGAATGGAGTTACCACAGACTTGCCTATAGACTAAAACCAGTAGTTTTTTTCAAATACATGAAGTAAAATAGTGATAATGTTCTACAGTAGTTCACTCACTATCCTTGGTAATAATGTAATTGCCTCATGAGGACAAAGTAAGTGCCTTCAGCCTCGTATTTTATTCATTCAGCAATCAGATTATTGCCTTGTATAGTGACCCAACTAGCGAATTATCAATTAATTATAAAATAATAAACTGTAGGTCCAAAAAACGTTCATGCTACTGCAAGTGCAATGTAGTCTGATAGGGTCATGGTACATGGAAAAGTAACTCTAAATATGTCTTACTTCTTTGTTTACTGTAGATAAATTTTAACTTGATTCTGCTCATTCTTCTGGAAATCTTCATGGCAGCTACTGTGATACTATCAGCCCGATCAAATGAAGAGTGCTGTAAAAAGAAGAAGGTAGGTTTTATTATTTATCTTCAACTTCAGTAACTTCTTCAGATTTTCAACTCAGAACTGCACCATGCCAGCATGGGTTGCTGTTCAATGTTTTCTTTTTTTGTCAATAAAAGTTTTATTAAATATTTCATAAATCAAAAGATACTTAACTTTTGAAAACTCAACATACAGTAAAAACAATCATTGATCTACTTTTTGCAGAACTAGCACTGTAAGTGAATAACTGTTCAGTGTTTTATATAGTGTAGTTACTAGAAAATGGGCTGGAGATTTCCAGTTGCCTGATTAGCTGAGAGCCATGCCGGGAGGTTACATTAAGTACTAGGAGAGTCCAGCAAAGAAACAAGTGCCAGCCCAATGTGGCACCGCAAAACAGAAATCACTGTGCCAAAGATGAATGGGTAAAAAAATCACAGCAATTTTTTTCTCTTGGCAAGTGCCCTCCCGACCATCACCACCAACTACAATTA
Organism: Neoceratodus forsteri; assembly: GCA_016271365.2. Classification (NCBI taxonomy): domain Eukaryota; kingdom Metazoa; phylum Chordata; order Ceratodontiformes; family Ceratodontidae; genus Neoceratodus; species Neoceratodus forsteri. The sequence continues at coordinate 498,168,361 of CM028131.1, forward strand.
GCAAGCAAATTAATAACAGCACACAGTAAAACAGTACCATTCTTTTCCCCATTTAAAAAAAAATCCTTCCGAATTGTAGTGCTAGCACATTGCCTGCTCAGTGCTAATGTAATACAACTGAAACTGACTCGTGATAGATCCACTGAAAGAATCCTGATTTTTTTTGTTTTGTAATGTAAAAGCAAAATACCTCATGTAATAACATCCTATGGCTGCCTGCCCTTTCAGCCTTTTCTTGGATGTTGAAAAATGCTCTCCCTGTACTCTCCATTCCATGGCCAGCTGGCAGCAAGCCCCGATCTGCCAGCACGGAAACAGAGAAAGTACCACTGGTCTCATTATTGAGCCAGTGGTACACAAGCAGACCATGGAGATTGTGGTGAGGACTGAATCAGGAAACAGAAAAGGTGCATGACAACTCAGAAATAATGTAAACAGGGGAAAAAAAACAGACCTCAGGAACCAAATGCCTACCAAACACTGCAGTGCCCTCTACTGGCTAATACAGCAGTACAGGGACTACTTTACCAGAAAAGGATTACAAATTCATTTGTAATCATTTTGTATACCATTAATTTAAATTTTTGCAATCCTGTAAAAAAATCACAAATGTAGCCAAATTTCTAAGTGCAATACTACCCTCCAGGGTGGGCAGTACTATACTGGAGCTTCCAGGGGCTATGAGGCCCTCCCCTGGGTGGTCCAGTATTACCCAGTACCATCCACCCAGTCAGGCATTGCTTCCCAGAGTTTCTTCTCTCTGGGGTGAAATACTGTCCACCTCCCTCCTCCTTCTCTCCTCTTCACCATTCTTGCACATCCACAACCTCCCCAATGTACTCTTCCCTTAAAAACTCATCCATCCCCTGGGGTGTGCCTGGCCAGCTCCTTTATTCCATCCAAACTTCCAGCTCCAGTTCACCTTTTCTAACCAGTCCTGTTCCTTTCCCCCTCTGCCACCTGTTTCTGTCCCAACCCCTCTGTTACTTTCCCATAACTCTTCTCACATTTCATTGCCTCCTCCTGTCTCTCCCATTTTCCCACCTAACCATCAGTTTCCCAGCTCCTCTCACCACACCAGTGTTATGCCCTGTGCCATTTATCCTCTAGCCCAGCAAATTTCTTTCAGCATGCTATCTCTCTTGTCTGATGTCAACCCTTTCTTGAGTCTGGCACCTTAGACTACTCTGTCACTCTGACACTCACCCCCCTTTCTTGATATTTACTCTAGTTTCACCCCTCTTTTCACAAGCTACTCAACAGGTCCCTCAACTTAATTAACATGAAGCTTGACATAGAAACATAACTTTTTTCCCCCTCCTCTGCCCTCTACTCTCCCATTCTTCAGGAGTCGCCAGTGGTCTGTTGCACCCTTGCTCACCTGTCCATTCTCTAGTGCAGTCCATCCCCACATGGAGCCATGGCTGTGCCCCCAGGCTGGTATGGGGTGAGTTTCCTTTCATCCCAACGTGTCTTGGAATTCATCGGGATGCTATCTCCGGCGATGGCAGGGGCATTGAGGGTTGGGACCTTGGCGCTTCATCTACTGGGAGGCAGTGGGTGTTTTTTTCCATTGTTCTGTGCGTGCCGTGTGCCCCAGACATCAAGGCTCTATGAGCGTCGACGTCTGGCATGCCTACCCCTTTATTCTTAGGCCTGCTGTACCTTGAGTCTCCACTTAGGGTCACCCAGGCACCAAGTCCAGAACCCACCCTCCTCCCTCGGAGAAGGTGAGCCATCCTTAGTATGCTCAAACCTCCTCAGCCGGCCTTCCCCTCCAGCTCTCAGGCTCATTCCTGAATCCAGGGTCGCGGCATGGCATTGCTGGCGGAAATCCAACCATTATCCAGCAGGCTGGTATAGAAACATAGAATTTGACCGCAGATAAGGACCGCTTAGCCCACCCTGTCTGCCCATTTCCTATATTGATAAGCTGCAGATTCTACTTAGCCAACAGCCTACTTCCTCCCAACCCTACCAGAATTGCCTTATGTCTGCCCCATGCATTTTTGAATTCCTCCACTGTTTTTACCCCGTGACCTCCTCAGGAAGGTCATTCCATGTGTCCACCACCCTCTCCATGAAAAAATATTTCCTCACATTACCCCTGAGCCATCCCCCCTCTATCTTCAAACTGTACTCCCTTGTTCTTGCACATCTCTTTTTCTCAAAGATGCTACCCTCTTGGACTTTGTTGAACTTTGTTGATTCCCTTGAGGTATTTGAAAGTTTCTATCATGTCTCCCCTCTCCCTCCTTTCCTTGAGGGTATACATATTAAGCTCCTTTAGTCTCTCTTTGTATGCAGACCCTGCAGCATTTTAGTTGCCTTCCTCTGGACTGCCTCCATCCTGTCTATCTCCTTGCGGAGATGGGGTCTCCAGATCTACACGCAGTACTCCAGATGGGGTCTCACCAACCAATGGGCAGACTTGGTGGGCCAAGTGGTCTTTATCTGCCGTCAAATTCTATGTTTCTATGTTTCTTTATAGAGGGATAACAACTTCCTGTTTTCTACTGGAAATGCCTCTCCCTATACATCCCAGTATTTCCCCAGCCAACTCCTTACTGCCTTCTCACATTCGTTGCTTACCTTTAGGTCATCTGATATGACTATGTCCAAGTCCCTTTCCATTTTTGTTGTTGTTAGTACTTCCCCCCATTGTGTAATCTTCCCCAGGGTTTTTGTTTCCCAGGTGCATTACTTTGCACTACTTTGCATTGAATTTAAGCTGCCATTCATTTGGCCATTCTTCCAACCTTGCCAAGTCCCTTCTCATCCTTTTCATCCCCTTTGTGTATCAACCCTGTTGTAGATCTTTGTGTCGTCTGCAAAGAGGCATACTTTTCCTTCCAGTCCCTCTGCAATGTCACTTATAAAGGCATTAAAAGGACCTGTTCCAGTACTGAACCCTCGGTATCCACTAGTAACCCCCTTTCTTTGGAGAGGAATCCATTTACTATTATCCTCTGTGTCCCATTGTCCGAGCAATTTTTTATCCATGGTAACACTCTGGACCCACCCCAGGCTGGCTAACTTGTTTATTAATCTTTGTGTGGGACTTTGTCAGATGCCTTGCTAAAGTCTAGGTAGGCCATGTCCACAGCCTCTTCCTGGTCTACTACTTTGGTTACCCAGTCAAAGAAATCTGTTATATTCATCTGACATGACCTTCCTGCTGTGAATCGATTCTGCCTTGGGTCCTGTGCTGCTCTGGCTTCTAGGTACTTAACAATTCATTTTTTCAGAAGTAATTCCAATATTTTCCCTGCCATTGAGGTCAAATTAACAGATCTGTAGTTTCCGGCCTCTGCTTTGCTCTCACTTTTGTGAAGGAGAATCACATCCACCCTCCTCCAGTCCTCAGGTACCACACCATCCTCCCATGATTTTCTAAAAAGGGTAGTTAGTGGTGTCACTAGATCACCCCTTAGTTCTTTTAGAATTCTGGGGTGAATCCCATCAGGGACCATCACTTTGTCCACCTTCAGTTTCAGGAGTGCTTTCAGAACCCTTTCTTCTGTGAATGGACTTGTATCGACCCCCCTGTCCAGACTGCATCTATCGATTGGATTATGTACCTCCCCCTCACATGTGCATCTCATATGCGTGAATCCCTGGTCACAGTTGCCCTCCCTAACACTTGCTTCCTTAAAGTGAAATCCTTGTTACACTCAGACTTATCACAGACAATGCTAATAGCATTCTCTCTCTCTCTCCCCCCTCCACTAACATATTCTGTTTAAAGGAGCAGTACACCCAGAATATGAACAAAAAAACATATGTTGTGCAGACTGTTTTGATGTGTGTGTGAAATCGTGGTGTGTCCTTCCCTTTGTCTGCTATTAGGAGTTTTCCTAAATTAGCCTGCTAGCTTTATGGTAGTTTTATGACTCCTGGGGATCTCCTTCTGAGTGAGATTTATTGCTTTTCTTGTTCCTACAATACAACATGTCTCATGTGACAGTGATGTAGCGGAGACCATACATTCAGCAACAAGAACTGCTTTAGAATCAGTTCACAACAGCAGAGCTGTGTAACATTTCTTATCCAGTGAACACAAATGGCAACATTTACAGTTTACCAGATACTTGAGACCTGAGTGGGGTTTCTGTAAGAAAACAGCTACTAAATAGATCTACTTCAATAGTTTTGTTTTCTATGTGTGTCAGGTACACCTAGCAGGGGTAAGGGTTTTGATTTTAAAACTTTTAATTTCATCAAACTACACACAACCACAAAAAGCACACAAATCACCATGAAGTGTGTGGTATGAATCTGCAGCCTAGAAACCGCAAATGATAAAACAACACTTGTTTTTTATTTTAATTGCCAATCTAATAACTCACACATACACACTTTTATCTTTAATAACATAGATACATAGATACATAGACAGTGTCGGCAGATAAGGGCCTATGGCCCACCTAGTCTGCCCATTTGAGCTTGTAAGTTCAGTTTGTTTTCCTAGAATTCTATTTCCCCTTACCCCTGACCTCTAGAATTCCTTTATGTCTATCCCATGCATTCTTAAATCCCGTGATTGTTTCAGCCCCCACCACTTCCTCTGGCAGGGTGTTCCACTTGTCCACCACCCGTTCTGTGAAGAAATTCTTTCTCATGTTTCCTCTGAATCGTCCTCCTCCAACTTCATCCCATGCCCTCTAGTCCTGAAACATCTTTTTGCTTAAAATAGTGTTTTCCTGCACCCTGTTCCTCCCTGTAAGATACTTGTATGTCTCTATCAATCCCTCTCTCCCTCCTCTCCTCCAGGGAGTACATGTTCAGTTCCTTCAACCTGTCTTCATAGGACTTGTGATGCAACCCATGCACCATCTTTGTTGCCCTCCTCTGAACCAGATAAGAAATAAATACTTTATTTAAAAAATAACTTCACATTTGTAAAACAAAAAAAAAATTGAAAACATGTCACAGAGCAAAATCAGCACTAACTGCCAGTTCTACATAATAGAATGCTGGTGTCTACGTTTATAGTATAATTACTGGTGACACCCTTTAATGAATGGCTCTTGACTATTTTCAAATGGCGTAATAATTGGGAAACGCAGTAATAAACGGTTATTATGGCTTCTGACAGCTCGCACTCCGCAGTGTTGTTTTAAAAGCGTGAGCAGCCCTCTCTCAAGCGTGGCTTTTAAAAGTAAAGCAAATACTGAGCCGTGTGTGAGGAGAAAGTGGCGGGAGGCACTGTTTTTGAGGAGGTACCGGCCAAGATTTCAGAAACACGGTTCTTTGTACTGTATTAAAAAAGTAAAGACTGTGAACAGTCTGCTTTTTTGAGGTTCCCAGTGCTGACTGGAGACAGCAGAGTGACGCAGGACGCTAACGAGAGAATGGTTCTGTATGGCAGTTGTGGGTGACAGCAGCAAGTAGGGTGTGTGTGTTTGTGTGTGTGTGTGTGTGTCTATGTGGGAGAGAATGTCAGCACCAGCAATTATAAAAATAAAGTTTATGCAACTGTGGTGTTATGGAATATTTTAACACACCCTTGGTGTGTGATGACTTCATAATCCTCTCGAGCTTTGCTCTTGAGGTTTATGGGTCATCACACACCTCAGGTGTGTAAAAATAATACACAACACATAGCTGCATAACCATTATTCTCTATTTAGCAACCACTTGAGTGCTAACTGAGTGGGGTTTTCTGTAGGGAAACAGCTAGTGTCTGCTATTTACAGCATTGATGATCTGGGGCAGTTTCTTTGCTTTTTATGGTTGTGTGTAGTTTGATGAAATTAAAAGCTAGCTAGACCTGACACACATAGAAAACAAAAATAATTAATTAGAGTTATTTATTAGCTGTTTTCTTACAGAAAAGCCACTCAGTCAGCTCTCAAGTATCTGGTAAACTGTAAATGTAGCCATGTATGCTCACCGGATAAAGTTACACAGTTCTGCTGTTATAAACTCAGGTATAAACTGATGTTAAAGCAGTTCTGGCTGCTGAATCAGTGGTCTCTGCTACATCACTGTCACATGAGACAGGATGTATTGTAGGAACAAGAAAAGCAATAAAACTGAATGAGATGGAGATCCCCAGGGGTCATAAAACTGCCATCAATCAAACTTTATTTTACCAGGCTGAAGCACCATCGAGCGAGACACATTTGCTAAGATGGACCTGGACAAATGCACATACAAGTAAACAGTATACAAAGGAAAAAGATGGGTGTACAATCAAGGAATACAATGTGGAAGAGGACATAAAACATAGTACAGTATTAGGCAAGGTCTATACAGGCAAATATGATTCAGGCTAAGAAAACAAAATATTGTCAATATACATTATTATACAGTATGTACATGAACAGTTCAGGAAAAGGGGTAGGGAGGGTGATAGGGAGAAGAAGGGAAGGAGTGATAAACAGGGATTGCAAGATCTGGGGACGGATGTCTGACACTTATTTCACTGGCCTCCGGGGCAGTTACAGGATTCTATAAAGGAATGAGAGACTCGCTTTTTGAAGGAGGAGAAGGTTGTTGGGGCAGCCAGCTTCAGAGTTTTTTGTAATTTGTTCCATAGGTGAGGAGTACATAGCTTATAGATGCTTTACCAAAATGTGAATTAACTTTAGGAATGTATGCGGAGATAAATGAGAGGCTGCGCCAAGGGTAATTGCCTACAGCTCATTAGGGGCAAGCAGTCAGAGATATACTGGGAAGCTTATGTGTGATAGCTCTGAGAAGTCAAAGGCAGCATTTCTTTGCCTTCTGAACTTCAGGGATGTCTAGCCTACTGCAGCATACAGAGAGCAGTGGTGAGTGAGGTATGGTAGACCAGAGATAAATCTCAAAGCTTGGTGATAGAGCGAGTCAAGTTTAGAGAGTGTGGAGTCAGAGCCTTGGCCATGGAGGAAGCTGGCATAGTCCAATAAGGATAGAAAGGTGGTTTGGACCAGTCTTTTTTTGGTGTCATGGGATAGGAGATGCTTGATCCGGAAGAACAGGCCCAGTCTCTGCCTTAGCTTCTTTGATAGTTCCTCAATATGGTCAGAGGATGTAAGCTTGTGGTCTATCCAAAGCCCCAGATATTTAAATTGTGTCACATATTCAATAGGTTCTCCCAGAAGGGACAGAATCTGCGGAGGGTAGGTTCTGACCTATGGCAGAAGGTGAGAAAAGTATGGCCTTTTTTCGCATTTAGAAGTAGTTTTTGGCTCAATAAGTTTAACTGCAGTTGATTAAAGTCCACCTGTAGGTCCATACAGGCCTGCTCTGGGGTGGGCCTAGCAATGTATATGACCGTGTCATCAGCAAAGGGATGTAGTCGGCTGCTTTGATTCCAGAGTCAATATTGTTAATATAAAGAGTAAAGAGCAGTGGTCCTAAAATGTCCCCTTGCGGCACACCTGTTTGGAGCAATTTGGGGAGAGATCCCTTGGATCTCCCAGAGAGGTAACCATTGAACCATTTCAAGACAGAAGGATCTAGGCCAGTGCTTTAAAGAGCATCCAACAGCAGGCCATGGTCCACTGTATCGAATGCCTTGCTAAGATCAAGAAACAAGGCATATGCATATTTCTTGACATCCAAAGAATTTTGCAAGTTGTTGGTTACCTTTGCAAGTGCAGATATGTATTTGACAAGCTCTGAATCCTGACTGGGCAGGGTTAAGCAGATTGGTGGAGTCAAGTACTTCTTATGTTGCACGTTAACCACTTTCTTGGGCAGTTTAGAGGGATGGGAAGTAGAGATATCAGTCTGTAATTGTTTGGGTCACTTGGGTCACAGATTTGATTATAGGTGGGTGAGGAGTCAAAGGCGAGCCCAGCAGTGGCAAAGTGGTTGTTGAGCAGATCTAGGATTGTCTGTTTGTCAGTGAATGTGGAGTCACCAGAGAGGATTTTGGCCAGGAGAGAATTTGCCGATCCATGCCCTTCTATAATCTTAATAGTCTTCCAAAACTTAGAAGCACACTTAGATGATGAGTCCAACTTGTGCTGAAAATACTTTGCTTTTTCGGATCTGACAAGTTTAGTACAAGTGTTCCTAGCCATTCTGAAAGCCAACCGGTCGGCAGGAAGCTTGGTTTTATGTGCTTTTTTCCAAAGAACGTCCGTATTAAATAAAGCGAGCTTCAGATTGGCCGTAAACCATGGGCATGATTTTTTGTTTGAGCGAACTTTAACCAATGGAGCGTGTCTATCTATAACTGAAAGTACAATCCTTTGAAAGGATTCATAAGCTTCGCACACTGACTTGGCTAGATAGAAATCTTGCCAACTAGAGTTTTGTAGTTCAGTAAGGAATGCTAGAGGAGCAAAGTTAGGTTTGCTTCTTTTGTATATATATATATATATATATATATCTTGAAGAGGAGACTGGTTTGGGAGCAGACCTCACACAAGCAGTGGAACAATGGTCACTAAGGTCAGTCAAAAAAACACCTGAATGGGTGAAAAGGCGAGGCTTATTAACTAGAATAAAATCAGTTAAGGTACTGTTGGCAGGGTTTTTCTTATTAGGGCATGTGACTTCAGGAATTAGAATCGTAAGACCGGAAGGTGTCCATAGTTCTTTAAGGGGTTCAGAGCTTGCTGAGAGCCAGTCGAGTTGAGGTCTCTCAAAATGATGTCTTCCGGAGTCGACATGTTCAGTTCATTGTGTACATGGTCTAGCGCCTTTAGGCCTGCTGAGGGTAGGCACTAACATCCAATAATGCAAAGAGATTGGGAGGAAGAGAGCTGAACCTTCAGGGTCAGACTTTCAAACTCCTTAGACAAAGAGGTTGAATTGGTAGTGGTCACCAAAAATGTATCTAGTATATATACAGCTGCTCCACCCCCTCTGTTAGGTCGGTCAGTTTGGAAGATGTTATAGGATAGAATGTTTATGGCAGAATCCAGAGTAGAAGGGCTGAGCCAGGTTTCGGTTACTACCAGTATGTCAGGCATAGTATGGAGGGTCCAGGACTGAATGGAATCAAACTTCTTCAGAAGACTACAAAAATTAATATGAAGGAATTTTATACCCTTGAAGTGAGCTAAATCCGAGGGAGCTGTTATTGAAGCGAATGGTCCAGGGTTCAGTTTGACATTGCCCGAACAGAGTAATATCAGCAACATTTTACTCAGGGCACTTAGTAGCAGTTTAAAGATATGGGTACATTCTCTTTTGCGATGGGGAGAGAGACTAGATGAAGAATAAGCACCTTGGTAACTAAGTGGTCCTAACACTGCATAGAGGAATACCCTAGCTTCCACAAAACTGAGGAAGAGCCTGACAGATGGGGGCAATGATTGGTAAACACGCAAAAAAGGAAGACAGAGGTTCCAGGATTCCAAGGCGGCTAAAAAGAATATTCCAATAAAAAGAAGAAACCAGGTAGTGGATGGCAGTGAACGTTCTTCCCCCAAGGAGATATAATGTACTCAACCTGTAAACGGTCAGTACGTGGCCCTAGGGGAGTGAGGAGGGAGGTAGATACAATACAAAGTAATAATAAAGAGGTCTGCATTGTGTGCACCTGGATACAGTGGGGAGTATAAGGCCACCAGACAGACAGCAAAGTTTAAGTATTGCTGTGCGTAATGCAGGAAAATAGTAATGGTAATATGAGTTCTGTACAATGGTCACGAGAGAAGCTGGAATAATAAGCTGCTCCACGACAGCTGATGAGCTAAGCTATATTACGTAGCCGGAATACAACTATGCCAGAGTGCAATCTAGTTGCACTAGATAGGGAACGTGCTTGGCAAGAAACAGTGTTGCTGTCACTTTAAGCTTGAGGAGCTGGCTGGCAGAAGCCTGTAGGAGTGAGCTAGTAAGCCGGGGTGGGGTTTAAGTGTATTTAAACAGGAACGGGGGTGGAGGTGGGTGGCTGGGCCAAAAAATCAAGGTCCTAGGGCTCTCTTCCTGGAGGTAATCAGTCCCTGAGGGACAGTCATAGAAACATAGACTTTGACGGCAGATAAGGACCACTTGGCCCACCCAGTCTGCCCATTTCCCTACCTATTGGATAAGCTGCAGATTCTAGTTAACCAACAGCCTACTTCCTGCAACCCCTCTGGGCTTCTGTGAGGGGCTGGAGGCTTCAGACCCAGACTGCGGATGGCAGTCTGGCAGGTCGGGTTCATCAGAGAACCACGGCTGTGGCACTTGGACCACCTGAAAAAAGAAGGACAGGGGGATATTAAATAAGAGAGGCAGGGGTTGGGGGCTGTTTGTGGAGCTAAAAAGAAATGCAAAATGGCTTAAAAGGGGGGTGGGTCACAGACCAAAATGTTAGGCAAGGTGTCACAAGGTCTGAGAGAGCAAGAGCAGGGCTAATTAAAACACAATGCCAAAGTAAAAAGGTGAAAAAGAGGGGCATGAGTTTAAGACCTGAGCTGAGATCGCTGCTGGGTCTTAAGAGGGAACACTCTACAAGCACTTAGGCCCTGTACACTTCAGGCTAGTTAAAACGTTTTAAGATGCTTAAAATGTTTTAACTAGAGCAAACACGTCGCCCTTCCGCATTTAAGCACAGTTTCAAAGCATGCTAGGAAACCGTGCTTAAACCCTGCTACGAGCTAGTCTCAAGTCCGTTTTTAAAAACGGTTTTATGAGAGAAAGTGTGTTACCCTGTAGTGTGGTCGGGCATCTGCATATTGCTCCTCCGGGAAGCGTGTTAAGGTCATGAAGAACCCGTTTTTAAAAGCGTTACTGGAGGCAGATGCAGGCGGAGTTGACTGTGGTATAACCGAGTTAAACTCGTTGAAGACTGATCTGACAGGTTGTTGTGGTGAGTTTAAAACGTTTTAAAATGTTTTAAACTGGTGCAAATCTTCAGCTCTAATGTGTACAGGGCCTTAGACTAAATCAGCAAAACTTGAACTCTAAAATACTAGCAAGACAGTATTGACAGAAATCAAAATCCATTAAATATCATTCAAGCATTAACATTGCAGAGCAGTGTAGAGCTATACGAAGCCAATCGGTCCTGGGGCTAACTGCAGCCAATGGGTCACAACAGGAATAGACACCAGACTTAAACCCAGAAACAACTGTCCTCATGTAAAAAAGAAAAATCAAGGTCCTAGGGCTCCCTTCCTGGAGGTAATCAGTCCCCAAGGGAGAGTCCGTACCTGGGCTTCTGTGAGGGGCTGGTGGCTTCAGACCTGAACCATGGATGGCAGTCTGGCAGGTCAGGATTGTCAGAGGACCACAGCTGTGGCACTCGGACCACCTGGGCTTCTGTGAGGGGCTGGCGACTTGAGACCTGAACCATGGATGGCAGTCTGGCAGGTCAGGATTGTCAGAGGACCACAGCTGTGGCACTCGGACCACCTGGGCTTCTGTGAGGGGCTGGTGGCTTCAGACCCGGACTGCGGATGGCAGTCTAGCAGGTCGGGTTCATCAGAAAACCATGGCTGTGAAACTTGGAGCACCTGAGCTTCTGTGAAGGGTTGGTAGCTTCAGACCCAGACCGCGGATGGCAGTCTGGCAGGTCAGGTTCGTCAGAGAACCTTGGCTGTGGCACTTGGACCATAAAGCTAGCAGGCTAATTTGGGAAAAACTCCTAATAGCAGACAGAGGGAAGGACACATTAGGACTTTACAAACAAATCAAAACACTCTGCACAACATATGTTTTTGCAAATTCTGGATGGACTACTGAAACTGCTTCCTGAGCTACTTTCTCCACAGGCAGTCCCACAGCTCAAGGCCATGTTCAAATTCTTCTCCATGTTCTTTCTCCCTTTCTCCTCTTTTGAATAGCTTATCCTTCATCACTACCCAACTTAAAATAGTCTGTTATTTAGGCCCTGTACACATCAGGCTAGTTAAAACATTTTAAGGTGCTTAAAATGTTTTAACTAGCGCAAACACGGCGCTCAACCGCGTTTAAACACGGTTTCAAAGCGTGTTAGGAAACTGTGCTTAAACCCTGCTGCGAGCTAGTCTCAAGTCCATTTTTAAAAACGGTTTTATGAGACAAAGCGTGTTACCCTGTAGTGTGGACGGGCGTCTGCATATTGCTCCTCCGGGAAGCGTGTTAAGGGTCATGGAGAACCCGTTTTAAAAATCATTACTGGCGGCAGATGCAGACGGGAGTCGACTGTGGTATAACCGAGTTAAAACTCGGTTGAAGACTGATCTGGACGGGCTGCTGTGGTGAGTTTAAAATGTTTTAAAATGTTTTTAAACCGTGCAAATCTTCAGCTCTAATGTGTACAGGGCCAAAGTGTCTGTTTCAATGTAACTAATCAATAATAACATGCAACAGGGTAATTGCACTGTAGTTACATGTCTGCTACATCGACCCTGCCCCCAGACCCCCCCCCCAGCCCTTTCACCAGGCTTCTTTGGGGATTACCTCACTCTCACTCCTGAGCGCCTCCTTGGAGGTGTCTGGTCACCAGAGTGGGGTGGCAGATATCATCCTATGGTGGCAGGATTTTCCACTTTTTTCTCCCTAGGTCCCACCACATGTTTAGGTTTAGGTTTATTAGTCTAGGAATTAATACCTTTGAGCCAGAGCTCTTTTACAAAGGTTCCACGTCACAAAGAACATTTAACAAACAAAATACACATTACAAGTAATACCAGACGGAAAAGTTACATGATAAATTTGCTATTAACAGTTTAAGGCAGTAACGTTTAGAGGTTTCATAATAAAACAAGCTATTAACAGTTTCAGGGGAGTAGACAATTTGGAAGATAAAGAAACTTCCAGGGAGAGGGCGATCAATTAGGAGCCAAAGGGAGGCAAGAAAGGAGGGAAAGGTGGTGGGCAGTAGAGTAAGTGAGGGGACAAAAGGGGGAGTGAGTTGGGTGGCAGTCAGGAAATAGTAGTGGTGCCTGGGGCTCATTAGACAAGGAGAGAGGCCTCAGATGTGAGGATGGACACGAGGAGTAGTAGTCTTTATTTAGTGCAATCACAGTTGCTAGTGGTAGTGAGGTGGGCATACAGCATGGATTTGAAAGCTTCGATCGAGGTTGAGGATAGAGTAAGTGGGCTTAGAGCATTGAACCATGTCGGGGCCCTGTATGCGAAAGATCTTTGTCCCTGTGCAGTCCGGCATCTGGGAATCAGGAAAGGTTGGTGTTCAGATCTGGTGGAGGGTCATAAGCCAGGATTCGGTCGGAGTAGGTTTTTGATACATAATGGAGTCAGTCCCAAGATAGATTTTTTTGCCATTATGCAGGTGAGATAAATAAGACGATTTGATAGGTTCAACCAGCCTGTTTCATAGTAAAGTTCACACGTGTGTGTCAGTCTTTGTGCCCCCCTGAGGAGCCGGCAAGCCTTATTTAGAGTGATTGAGATACTCCTTAGAGCCGTGGAGGTAGCTGAGCCGTATATAATAAGGCCATAGTCAATGATAGAGATTATGGAACTCTGTATAGCTGTTCTCAATGCCGCTTGGTTTAGAAATTGACGGTTACGAAATAGTATTCCAAGACGGTTCACTGTTTTTGCCGTGTTGTCAATGTGGGTTCAAAGGTGAGCCCTTGGTCAAAAGTGATGCCTAAGGTATTTGAAAGTATTTACTTGGTCCAGTGTATTTCCAGCAGAGGTTTGTATGGTGAGTGGAGTATTTCTATTTTTGTTTTGGTGATTGGTGAAAAGCATGGCTTTTGTTTTATTGTGGTTAAGCACAAGTTTACTATCCAGGAACCACCTTTCAACACTAGAGAAGGCAAGTTGCAGGCTTTTTCATAGGGAGTTTGGATCCTTGTGGGAAGAGAGAATTACAGCATCATCAGCGTTTAAGATTATTTTCTCCGGGCAGAAATCTGGGAGGGAGTTAAGGAACAGGCTAAAGAGGAGCGGGCCAAGAATTGATCCCTGTGGTACACCCGAGAGAACTGGTTTGAAGTCGGAGAGTTTATTAGAGATATTTACAGCCTGTGACTGATTAGACAGGTAACTTTTTACCCAAGCACTAGGACCTTCGGCCAGGCCTTGGCTGGTAAGTAGGGAGGTAAGTAGGCCATGATGGACTGTGTCGAAAGCTTTTGTAAGATCAATAAAGACCGCACCGGTTTGGCACCCTTTGTCCAGGGCTGAGTGGACTTCATCAGAGAAATCAAGTAAGGCTGTTGTAGTACTATGTCCTTTCCTAAAGCCGTGCTGTTGATTACAGAGTAGATTGTACTTGTCCAGGTAATCAGAGAGTTGATCTGCCACTATACATTCAAGTGCTTTGGAGAGGGGAGGGAGTATTGATATCGGTCGATAGTTTCCTGTTGAGGTTTTGTCCCCTCCTTTGTGCACTGGCATAACTATGGCAGACTTCCATTTGTTGGGAAATTGACTTTGGCAAAGGGACAGATTAAGAATTTTTGCAAGGGGGTGAATTACTTCATCCAGGGTGAGAGACAGGATTTTTAGATCTAGGGTGTCACTACTTGTTCTAGATTTGGAGCAGGCCTTTCTTATGTACTTATGGCTTCTGCACTTTGATTTTCTTGAAGTAAAATTGTGGTTTGTCACGAGGGTGTTTTGTGACACTAGGTTAGGCACAGGTAAGTCCGAGAAGAAATCTGGGGAGACACTACTAAGGTCTGTGACGTCTTATTAAAGCGCATCTGCAATAGTCTTTGGGTCAAGAGTGGTGGATCCATCAACTTTCATAATGGTAGGTGATGATTTTGATTGCTTACCCATTATGTTTGGATGTTGTCACAAAAGGCTCTTCCGTCACCCCAGGTGGATTCAAGGGCGTTTTTGACATAGGCGCTCTTCATTTGCCTAATTTGTGAGGTGCATCTGTTACGTGCCTGCTTGTATTTTAGGGTATCATGCGGTGAGCCAGTGTCTCTGGCAATGGCCCAGAGGTAGTCCCGAGCCTTGAGCTCGGCAAGTAGTTTGGCAGTAATCCATGGATTTGATAGTGCTTTGATTTTACGTTTTTTTACTGGGGCATACAAGTCGCATGCAGTATTGAAGGTTTTGATGAAGTATTCTAGTGCAGTATTAATATCAGTCGTTTCAAAAATTGGCATCCAGTCCTGTTGCAGGAGATAGGTCTTTAATTTGATAAGATTCCCATGAGGCAATACTCTGCTTGCTATAACTTTGGGGGGTGGCTTGGGAAATTTATTAGACCAGGTACAGGACACTGGGGAGTGGTCACTGAGAGAGTCAGGGAGAACTTTAATGTTTTTTATCCGGTCAGGGTGATTTGTGAGAACCCAGTCAATAAGGATGCTTGTACCAGTTTTGTAATTTTTCCGGTGGGGGAGGTTACCATCTGGTCTGAGGTTTGCTGCTAGGATGTCATCTTTGTAGGGGTCAGTGTCAGAGGCGAGCCAGTTTATGTTGAAATCCCCAAGGAGGAGGAGCTCATTTTCAGTGGGCTGCAGGCTAACAAAATCAAGTACTGACTTAATACTGGTATGGTGGTCTTTGGAGGGATATAGACTGAGGCCACTGTGAGAACTTTGTTTTGTGCCATGGATGTGATGTGCATAATCCATCTCTATGGAGAAACCACCAGCATCCTGAATGTGGGGACCCTCTTCCTGTGTAACCCTGCAGCGCAGCCACTTGAATTCCTCCAGGTGGCAGAAGAGCAGTAGGATGATGTTGCCCCTTCACAAAGGGAGGAGAGCTCTCCTGGGATGCTCAGTCCTCCTTTCCCTGGCTGGCCCCTGAGCAACCCGCATCCATTTCTGAACCCAAGATACTGATGTGGCAGGAGGTAAGATGCCTAGAGCTTCACCCCCATGCCACTGGGCTGGCTGCATTCATGTTTATTCTTGATGTGATCCTCTTGTTTGAAACTATCTCCATATTTCTTTTTTTCTTCTATAGAGCTTTACTTGAAATGCTTGGGACTTTAAGTCAATTATTCTGTATGGAATTCTCCATCTCCTTCTGTAAAGAATATAAAGAATATGTTGTTCTTGTCTAGTATAATTTTACTGTATGGTAGTTTTACTGCTACACAATGTACCTAATCCTTGTATGAGGAATGCTGTTGTTAATTGTCTGATTACACAAAAATTTAATAAAAATAAAGTTAAAAAAAAAGAAAAATAGTAGATGTAATAATAACACATCCAATTTCTGTTATCAGTGTTAATAGATCACATACAACAGGTATTAGGACACATCCAATATCTATGTTATCTAGGAACCGTTTGGAAAGTTTGCTAGGCCTCATACTGGCGTGCACTGAAGAAGGCAAGGTCTAAGTCTTTGCATCACTGATCATTTAATGTGGTGGCAATTACTATGTCCGCTTCTAAATGATCAGGCTCTCTCCTTATCCATGTAGCCTGCCCTTTCCTGCAGTGTTTTACTCTGACAGGTGTTAAGATATCTATAATGTCTGTAGTCAACAGTTGATTTGATTGTGAACCTCTGGTGACATCATCAGCCTTATATGCGCCACTGAAAGTTAAGCTCCAGTTGTTTTTGTGCCTTACTTCCCCTTGACCCTTGACTGGTGATTTCCACATTAAATATAAAAAACTACAAAGAAAGGAAGGAGAACAGTGATGGGATGTGTCAGGAAGTGGAGGAACTCACCACAAGAAACAGATGGCATTGGGTGTGAGGATGAACATTCAGGCATTGAGACATCTAGTGTACTGAAGATGACAGTGTCCTCTGGCTCTGCTGCATCGAAACATCTAGTGGACTCGCAAAGACTAGATGTAATATTGAAGCAGTGGAAGCATCTCCATGACACTTCCATTCTGAAAGAAGTTTCAGTTCTTCAGGACTGGGATAGCACTGCAGTGCCAGACTTGTAGCAGCTAGAATCCTGGCTGGCTTGCACAGATTGAAGACTTCTACATTTATACATGCAATATTAGAAAGATATAGACAAATGCAGGGATCTTGAAAGCCAACTGAAAAGGCACAATCTGTGACTCTGTTTGATATAGGAGAGCCCAAAGATAACATTTTTACAACAGATTTTGACAACATTACTGCAACTCCTGGTAGACTGTCACTTTATAATCAAAAGAGCTCTTGGGCCCGATTTTCAAAGCCCTGAGAGTGGTGTAAGGTGCCTGTGCCAAACAAATATGGCGCATGTGGCAGCTTGCGACAGATATTATCCCTGGAGCCATTCTCAAAGGCAGCCTGCGGCAACTGCAGGCTGCTTGCCCCGAACAGGGCTTGCGCCACTCATGCACCCACGACTGGGCTGTGACATGGCACAAGGGGGCATGTGGCAGATGCAAGCTGCCACAGCCAGGAATTGGGGATTCACAAACCTCTCCCAGCTGGAGAATGTCTAAGTATCCTTAGACCAGCCAGGGCTGGCGTAAGGGTACTCAGACATGTCTCCCCTGGAAGACCTATCCGAAGTGCGGCATTGTGACAATGCCCTGGTGCCCTAGTTATCCCTCCCCGATATCCCCATACCAGTGCCACATGCCAGCCCCTGTGCCTGGTGGTCTAGCGGTCCCTCCCCTGCCCGCATATGCCCATTGGCAACTGGTGTGCCTGGTGGTATAGAGTTCTGCCCACCCCCCCAACCTGGCCAGCCATACCACTCCTTACCCCCCCCCATCTGTCTCCAAGCTGGAGCCGGCACAACCCTCCACACACCACCTCGGCTGGCTGACTGCAATGTCACTGAGCACATTCAACATTACAGTAGGTGCTCACTGACGTCTACTGTGCTGTTTTATGCTCTCAGTGACAGATCCAATGGGCTGGCCATGATGATGTCACGGAAGGGGCATGCTAATCTAACAGGGTACGAATGGAGAAATGCGGTGGTCCATCAGCAACTGGGGGGCCACATGCCACCGAGAGCACTGCTGGACTGGTGCACAGCAGCCTTACAGCTTGAGGCAAACCCTTCTGCTGCACCGTCCATTTGGCGCCCGTTCTGGCTTGGAGCAAGCACAGGATCTTAGCCACCAGGACCCTGCCTGTTAGAGAATCTGGTGCATGATCCCTGGTGTACCAGAGCTTCAGCGCGAGCTGCTGTTTGGCAGCGCGGCCTGACTATGACTGTGATTACACTTCACTGTCCACACCAAATACAGAACATTTGCTCTAATTCTACAGGTTCTACAGGATCAGAAGTTGAAATTTCAAAACGCTTTCCTTTTAAACTTAGTGGTTAGGATTTTCAAACTGGATATGTCTGCCCACATTTTCAAAGCAAAGCATTGTTAGAACATCTATTAGATGGCCTAGCAACTTGGACACAAAACATGGAGCTTGCACCAGAAAAAGTGATGCACGCTCCATTTCTTGGCACATGCACCTTTTATTGACACACAAGTCCTTTTTTTCATGCACGCTGTCACAAATCATGTAAAATGTCACACAAACTTGGGATCCTTTGAAGATTGAGCTCTCCATGCTGGACCGCTGGCACAGCAGTAGCACTATCACTCGTGTTGCTGGTGACCTGGGTTTGGGAACAAGTCGGGGTCCTCGGAGGGCTGGCCGGTGAGGATGGTGGAGCGTCCCAATGGATGCTCGCCTCCTCAGGGAGGGAGGGTGCCTGGCTTCTGCTGCTCTGCTGCCACCTGGGTGACCATGAGTGGTGGTGCAAGCAGAGCCAGCGGATTGAGGTAGGGAAATATCACCAGCCTGATGCACACATGAATACGCCATTGCATCAGTACAGGGACCACACAGTGTACTAGAGGGGAGAAAAAGGAAACAACTCCCCAACCAGCATGTCACTCACCGTCCACTGCCTACCACAGGTCCTGCACCGCTGACTGGGCTCCTGTTCCAGAACCAAAGCTTTAACTCCACTGGAGGAGTTGGGCCAGCCTCCAGTGGCCCTTCCCCCGGGGGGGTGGGGGTATCATCCATGTTGGGAACATGGAGCTGAGTATGTGCTGGGGATGGCAGGTGATGGGGCTGGGTGGAGCGGTAGGGCTGGTGGGGGTCAGCTGGTGCAAAAAGGGCATAAAGCATAGCAAATAAAAAATGAGGCTGCCAAGGTTTGGCACAGTTATGCAGGCACAGGTGGAAAATCCATTTGTATCTGCACCTACCCCTTTAAAGAATCCCAACCCTGAGTGTTTTAAAAGGCAGTCCTTAATCTTTTCACAATCCAGAAGTATCACAGAAGGTGTTGCAGGTGAAGGGTATGGTACAATGACTTGCTCTTGCAGCCCCAGCTGAAGATTCAAATTATATTAAACAATGAGTTTAGGGGACACTATGGGCCTTAGCTTTTGGTATTAGATAGTCAAAAACCAGGAATCCTTGTCATTTCCTAGCTACTAGAGCATATGGGTTACCAAAATCAGTTTTTTTTTTTCGGATTTTTCAATGCAAAGGATTACAGAATGTCCATTGCCACCTCACTGGACTGCAAACAGTCTCAGATAAACTTCTTGTTTTATTGAAATTCTGAAACAAACATTACAAGGCAAGCCCCTTTCAAATGTGATCTTGGTTTTACATAGACTGTTAATGGCCCTAAGTAAAGTTTCCACATTAATGTTCTGAGGTCGATAGGAAGAAAGATTTGGGGACTAACATTATTGAAGATGATTGAATTAAAGCACCTGCACTTTACTACACCATAGTCAAGGCCCCTGGAATTCTGCGGTTCTGCAGTTGCGGAATTTGCCGTAGAATTTACATCATGCCACAGAATATATATAGTGCCGCAGAATTCATTGTTTTTGATTAATTTTCATATAAATATACTGTTTTTTCATAGTGTCAGGCTTTCTTTCCCACCTCGTTTATCCTGAAGCCCCTACTCTATGCTCAGCATATGATGTTATTGATGACATCACATCATATTTAGCCAATGACATGACTGCATTCTGCCAGAGAAATGAATAAATCATGCTGCAGAAATCAGAAAATGCTGCCTCAGAAGTCAAGGAGCGCAGAAATCAGATAATTCTGCTCAGAGAAACACCAGGGCCCTGACCATAGTTTCTTTTCCCATATGAAGAGAATTGTCTTGGAAAACTCTCCTCCATTTTTCTAATCAGACCTGTAACTCAGACCAAATATTCTAATCAGTTATTGCTGCCTGCTGGAGACAATGTGGGGATCCTCAGGCCACTCACGATCATGTTTTTGTCATAACTTTCATAGGATTTGTAGGTACTACAGTTGTGAGCTACTGTAGTAAGCCAAGGACCCATTAGAAGCTGTCCCTTTACACAAAGGGATATCCAGATATACTTTCCCTTGAAAAATATTCATCAGCTCTAGTCTTAAAATCCATCATAGTACTGCTACCCACCACCTCCATCGGAAGACTGTTCCAAACACTGACCACCTTCTGATTATACCAGCCGGCTCTATGCTTGGTTGATCTTGTTTCTCCCCTAAGCTGTAAATTGTGAGATCTTGTAATGTAATTCTGCTCTCTGAGTTAGAGATCTAAGCATTCCCATTGATCATTGTCAAATAGTAATCTGAATAGTAGCCAGAAATTGCCACGTACTCTTCTGTATTCCAGTGAATACAATCCTAGAGTTTGGCACCTATCCTCATGCTAAGATCACTAATGCCCACACCATTTTGCTAGCTTTTCTCTGAACCCTTTCTAGAGCCTTTATTTCTGCCTTCGTATTTGGGGACCAGAACTGGGAACAGTGGGGCCTCACCACTAGGAAGTATACAATGGCATCACCACTCCATTATCCCTGCTTCTGATATGTTTCAAATTCAGTTTAGGATTGCATGTGCTTGTTTTGCACTATAATGGCAATGTTTTTTAATCTTGAGGTTGTTTGTCACTAATATCTCCAAATCTCTTTCCTGTGACACTTTTCTAAGAGTGCATCCATTTAAAAAGTACTGGGCCTTTTGATTGGACCTTCTCAGATGCATTATAGTACACTTGTCTGTGTTGAACCTAAATTTCTTTTTCAAGGCCCAGGCTTCTAAATTTGATAACTCCTTCTGAAGATTGTTAATCTCTTGGGAACAGCGAACAACCAATCTTATTTTTGTGTGGTCTGCAAATTTCGTTATCCATACTCCCTTCCCACATTTCATGGAAGTGACATAAAGGTTAAATAAAATGGGACCTAAAACAGATCCTTGCAGCACCCCACAGGTGACACTGGCCCAATCTGATTCCACTCCCCGAATCTGAACTCTCTGTTTCCTTCCGTATAACCAAGAAGCAATACAGACTACTGCACTATATTGCTGTTTAGACCAAACTGTAGCAAGGAATTGATTAAATTCTCATGTGGCACTGTATTGAATGCCTTACTGAAGTCTAAATAGATTACATCAACTTGATATCCTTTGTCAAGTGATTTGCTGACTCCTTTGAAAAACTGGAGTAAGTTAGTCTGACAAGGTTTTCCTTTTATGAAGCCATGCTGAGTATTATCCACTAGACCTCTTTCCCTAATAAACATCTCTATATATTCTTTTATTATCCTTTCAAGCACCTTCCCTAGGACCGAAGTCATAGAAACAGTAAACATAGAAATTATCGGCAGATAAGGACCGCTAGGCCCATCCAGTCTGCCCGTGAACTATATACTTGTTTTTGGACCCTGACCCTATCTGGTCAGTGGCTTTTCATCACTCCTTCCCACCTCAAGTTTCCCTTGTGCCTGTCCCAGGCATGTTTAAAAAAAAACATTGTGCTCGCTCAAACCACCTCTTGTGGCAGACTATTCCAAGTGTCCACCACCCTCTCTGTGAAGAAAAACTTCCTCACATTTCCTCTTAACCTGCCTGCGATTTCATATCATGCCCCCTTATTCTTGTACTCCTTCTACATTGGAAGATGTCTCCCCCCGCACCTAATTTATGCTTTTGAGGTACTTGGATGTTTCTGTCATGTCCCCCCACTCCCTCCTTTCCTCCAGTGAGTACATATTGAGGTCCTTTAATCTCTCCTCATATGTTTTGTGGTGCAAGCCTTGTACCATCTTGGTTGCCCTTCTCTGGACTGCCTCCACCCTGTTGATGTCCTTGCAAAGGTGTGGCCTCCAGAATTACACAGTACTCTAGGTGAGGTCTCATTAGTGTTTTTTAATTGGCATAATGACCTCCTCTTTCTTTAGTGATATATCTGCCTATGCATCCCAGCATGCCACTGGCCTCCATGAAGCCTTTGTGCTCTGCTTGACACCTTCAGGTCATCTGAAATGATAACTTCTAGGTCCCTTTCTTCCTTGGTGATCGCCAGCACCTCCCCATCCTTATAACTTTCCCCAGGATTCCTCTTCCCAGGTACATTATTTTGCACTTCTTTGCATTGAACCTTAGTTGCCACACCTCAGACCATTTTTCAAGCTTCCCCAGGTCCCTCCTCATTTTCTCCATCCCTTCTGGAGTATCCACCCTGTTGCAGATCTTGGTGTCATCTGCAAACCGGCAGACATTTCCCTCCAGCCCTTCTACAATGTCACTAATAAGACATTGAACAGGACTGGCCCAAGGACTGATCCCTGTAGTACCCCGCTGGTCATCCCCATCTCCCTGGATTGGATCCCATTTACACCACCCTCTGCCTCCTGTCCGTTAGCCAGTTTCTAACTCAGTCTACCACCTTGTGCCCCATGCCCAGACTACCCATCTTGTTGAGCAGCCTTTTATGCGGGACATTGTCAAAGGCTTAGCAGAAATCGAGGTAGGCAATGTCCACTGCCCCCCCGATCCACTTCCTTCATCACCCAATCAAAAAATCTATAAGATTTGTTTGACACGACCTTCCTGCTGTGAATCCATGTCTCCTTGGATCCTGGGCACTGTTGGCTTCTAGGTGTGCCACTATATTTGTTTCAGCAGTGTCTCCATGATCTTTCCCATCACTGAGGTGAGGCTGACCGGCCTGCAGTTCCCCACCTCCTCCCTACTACCACTTTTGTGTGGAGGGACTACATGTGCCCTCTTTGAGTCCTCTGGCACCACTCCTGTGTTGAGTGATTCTGTGAACATGTCTGCCAGAGGTGCTGCTAGTTCCCTCTGCAGATCCCTTAATATCCTTGGGTGTATGCTATCTGGCCCCATAGCTTTTTCTACCTTCAATTTTGTGAGCTCTTAAAAGACTCTCTCCACTGTAATGGACTGGCGTCCACCTCTCCCCCCCTTTGCATCTGTTGCCCAGCTGTGGTCCCCGACTCTCCTCTTCTTCAGTGAATACTGAACAGAAGTATTTATTCAGTATTTCACTTTCTCTAGGTCTTCCTCCTTACACTCTCTTTCACCCCCTTCGAGCTTTACTACTGCTCCCCTGGTTTTTCTTCTTTTGCTGATGCACCTGTAGACTGTCTTGTCCCCTTTCATCACTGTCTCTGCTAATCGCTCCTTAGTCCGCTCCTTTACGCTTCTAACAGCCTTCCTCACCTCCCTTAGACACTCCAGGTACACCTTCCTATCTTCCTCCCATTGGGTCCCCTTATACTTCCTGAAACTCACCCTTTTAGCCCTTACTTTATCTTCTACCTCTTTTGAGAAACATAGTGTCTTCCTCCTCCTCCTTCTCTTCCCTTTGAACACCAACCTGATGCATTGGTTCGTCACTTCCACTATGGTGCCCTTTAGTGGCCCACATTGCTCCTCAACCCCCTCTTACCTCTCCCTTCTCCAGGGCTATTCTGATGCATGTACTCATTTCAGTGAAGTCTGCCCTCCTGAAATTTAATACCTTCGCCTTTGTGTGACTAGCTTGTGTCTCTGTCCCACGCTAAGCCACCCTATGTGGTGGTTGCTGGATCCTAGCTGACGTTCCACTTGGACGTCTGTGACTCTGTCCCCATTGGTCAGTATGAGGTCCAGAATCGTCCTGTCCCTTGTGGGATCACTCACTAGCTGTGTGAGGCCTGCCCCTTGTAGGGACTCCAGGATGTCCTGGTTCCCGGATGAAGCAGCTACTGGGATCGTCCAAACCACATCTGGGATATTGAAATCACCCAGCAGTAATACTTCACCCTTTGTTGCCATCTCATGAATTTGATCCACTAGATCCCTATCCCCTTCTTTCCCCTGTGCTGGAGGTCTGTAGATCACCTCTGTGCAGATTGCTGTGCCATTGCCTGGCTCAAGGGTGACCCACAGTGCCTCGGCCTCCCCCATCTACCCTGCAACTCAGTTGCTTTTATGCCTTCTCCTATGTACAGGCCCCCTCCCCATTTTTACTCCCCCTATCTCCTGAACAGAGCATACCCTGGAACATTTACTTCCCAGTCATGATTAGCGGTGTACCAGGTCTCTGTTATTGCTGCTCACAGACTCACAGGACGATAATTGCTGGTTTCCTTATAAATTGGAACTATAGTTGCTTCCCTCCAGCTGTTCACCATGCAACCATTATTTAGTGATTTTCGGAACAGCTTGGTGATTAGTCCTGCTAGTTCCTCAGCCAATTCCCTTAACAGGCTAGGGTATATTCCATCTGGTCCTGGTGCTTTATTTGAATCTAGTTGATGTAACCTGTTTCTTTTATTAGTAGCAGCAAAGAAAATTATAACATGGGATAATTACTTCTTACATTCTTAATGGGGGCTTGAACCTTTTCTTCCAGATATTATAGTCATGCATAGTTTGCAGCTGACTTTGTGTAAGGTTTCATTAATTGTCTTCTTAGTTGATGTCATCTATGTCATTTATGTACAGCATGTAAACTGTGCTAAAGATGTCCTGAACTGCCCTGATCCATGACATCCCTCTCCACCTCACCTCCTTGTTTTCACCGCTCCGCCTTTTATTAAAAGATGGAGAACAGGACAGGTCCCAGGATGGAGCCTAGGCAGCTCTAGTTTCAGTAGGGAGGGGAGGGGAAATCCCAGATTCCATCACCCAGATGCTTGTCTGGAGGCAGTTCGTTAGATAGGACGAAACCAGTGTACCATGTGGTGAAGAGACCTGAATTTAAAAGCTGGACAAGAGGAGGGAATGAGTAACTGTGTAAAAAGCTTTGTTCAAATCAACAAAACCAGCAGGAGTAAGACACCTTTTGTCTGTAGCCTCATGGATACAGTCAATGAGCCTTAGCAGGGAAGCTGATGTAGAGTGATTATCCCCCAAGCCAGATTAGAAGGGACAATGGAAATCAGAGACATTTAGATAGGTAGTGAACTGGGTTTGAACCAAGTGCTACCATATCTTGGCCACACCAGGGAAATGAGGTGGTAGTTACCTGGGTGAGAAGTTTCACCCCCTTTGTAAAAGGGAAAGTCCTTCATAAGCTTCCTGGTAACGGGCACTGAGTTGCACTGGGGGAGATTAAAAAAGGATGTCTGTAAGCACTTTTTCATAGAAAGATGGTGGACAAGTGGGAGAGTGTATCACGTCTGCAATGGTAAGGAAATGGCAGGATCTGGGCAGTGCTAAGAAGGTGGGGATCAGGGTCACTACTTAACATCTGAGAGGAGCAGATGCCTATATGTTGTGCTCCTGATAGACAGCACAACCTACATTTTATACTTACAAACTCGAGTTTTAAGTTTCATTTTCTGCCTCCTTGAGCTCTCTGTCAGAACTGACTGCCAAAAGTGGGGCAACTGAAAGGCTGTAATGCCACCAAGGAAATTTATTTCACATTCTTTTTCCTCTGTCACTAGTGTGATCCATCCCCGCTTAGCTAACCTCCAGCCTGTCCTTCCCTTCCCTAGCGCTTACCACTCACTGGGGAGTCCCCAGTGCAGCTCCTGCTATTGAGCTGGACTCCATTCAGGGAAGGGGGCAGCAATTCCCCCAATCTGGTCAGTTTAATGTGTGGGAGAGTGTGGCTAGTCAGGTTGGTAGGGCCCGAAGGGTGCTAGCTTCATACTGCTCAGCACCTGGGCCTTTCCTTTCAGTTTCATTCTGGGTCACTGGTGCACATGTCATCAATGAGCACACAGACACACAGACACACACACACACACACACACACACACACACACACACACACAGACACACACACACACACACATATGGTGTGCTCACACTGTGGTGTGGGCAGTGATTCCTCTCCAGTTGCAGCTCCAAGGTGGCGGTGTTCAGCAGAGCCTGTGTTTCCCACTCCGCGGGGAGTGCCCTGTTGACACGCAGTCCTTCTTCCCACAGCCCCCCCACCACCCATCGACCCACACTTGCTCCCAAACTCAGGTCACCAGGGTTGTGGCACCTATCAATCCTCTTACCGCTGTGAAGCAGAACGCAGATATGCCATCTTCTGCATTGGCTGGAGCCCCCTGGGAGAAGCAACATTGAAGATGGTCTGTCAGACACTGACTCAGCTATGCCGTACAGTCCAAGATACTGTATGGACAAAAATTGGACACTCTGGCAGGAAAGGTCTCTACACTGGAGACCAGAGTAGATGGCATGCTGACTATTGTGGAGGTAGATGGCACCAGTGCAGGAAAAGCCTGGCACATTGCCCTGAAGCTCTTGCAGAAGAACCAGTTTCTGTGACAGTGACTCAGTGCTCTGGCAAACCAGTTCAGGGCATAAAACATGTGGGTGGTAGGCATGCTGGAGGGGATAGACGTTGACCCCAAAGCCTTTGTTGTTATCTGGTTTAAGCGAGTCTTGCATCTGAGACACATGAAGAAGGAACTGTGGCAGGAAGAAGCTTATATAATTATATCACACTAATGAAGATATAGGATTTAGAATATTTTTGACCATCTGCACCAGGGTCTACCTCAGAGAAAAGTTCCTAAAGACAGGTTGACAGAAGAAAGGACTTATGAAGAAGACTGGCTATCATTATGGCCTGATCTGTACTACAGCACAGACTGTGCAGGAAGTTTGATGGAGTGCAAAAAGAACTGCAAGACCTACAGTAAATGTACACTATCAGTTGCTAGTGCCTGCTAAGCTCCAAGTGAGAGAGTGGAGCTGCATAGTATATAGCCATTCAGTGTCTCCAAAAATTCTACAACATTTGTGGGGAGAAATCAAGCAGAGAAATCAAATATCTTGTGAGCTGGTTCAGATGATACAAGCTGGGTGCATTGATCTTACAAAAGAACCTGAACTGTAATTAACTGGGGTAGCTTTTGGGGGGATTATGGATTACAGCCAGTGTGAATAAAGCATTTTTCCATGTATGGTCTATAAAAACTATCAACTGTGGAAAATAATAGGGGAATTCTCACCATGTGGTACCTTAAGACTGCTTCTAACCCTCTTCTCCATGAAGAATAGCCATCTGTGTTCTGGCTAAAACATGTTTGTTGGAAACACTAAGCACTTTTATTAAGTGATGGTTTTTACACCACATTGCAGTACAGACTAGACTGTGCCTGGGCCAGTTTATAAGTTCACAGTTTAAAGTAATGTCAGTGGTTTGCAATATTTACAATTTATATTTACCCAGGATAGCCCAGCTGACGTGCAGCATAGAGAACATTGGTTGGGTAACCATGAAAAACCAGCCTGCGCTGCCGCAGAAGGGTTGTGATTACATCAGACCTTGAGAGCATAGCTCGAGAGTTCCGATGTAATAAGAAGCCTGTGATGGCGCACAAGCTGGTTGGGCATGTGGCTGCGCAACCAGTATTTTTATGGTGTATAGTTTTTTTTGTTTAATTTTTATTTAAAAAAGGGGAAGTGTTTTCTCAGCACTCCCGTGGCAGCAGTGAACATGACAACAGTTTCATCTTGAATTGATTGTTGTGTGTGCAGCAGCACTGAAAACAGCACATGGCTCAAGGATTTCCAATCAGTTGCAACCTTGCTGTACCACAGAAGGGTACAACTGCATTCCAAGACCTTTGAACTGTGGTACAACAAGGTTTTAGCTGGCATGGAAATCAATACAGAAAAGCCTTCACTGTACACTATGGGACAGATTTCCAAAGAGTGGCACAGGGCTTGCGTGCGCCAAGCCCTGCACAACACTTTGAAATCACCAGTGCTCCAGCCCCTTTTGCCGCAACTGCACCCAATGTTTGAAGGTCAGGCACGGTTATGATAGTTTTCCCATCTTATGGCAGCTTATGCCAGATCTGTGGTGCAAGCTCTGCTAAAATGGACCCCAAGATTGATGCAAGCTGGACCACAAAAAGATGGTCTAACTTGTGTCAATTGCCACACAGAATGGCAAATCCCATTAGAGTACCAGAGACCTGGTGCGTTATATATTTGGCACACCAGGGGCTAGCGGTAACCCAATGCCTTTGAAAATTGAGCCCAGTATCTTATTATCAGTGGGTTCCTGCTTCTACCCATTTTTGCAGCTGGGTTGACTGGAGCACTGGAAGGTTAAGTGACTTGCTTAAGGTCATACAGTCAGCATTTGGCTCTAGCGTTGTTTGAACCTGTACTGTCCTGGTCCCCATGCCAGTGCTTTAACCACTACACAACCCACTCTTATTTGAGTCACATACAATAGATGTGTACAACAAATAACTAGGGAGTCTTACTGAGCAGCATAGAAACATAGAATCTGTCTAAAGAAAGAGACTGGTGGTCCATTAACTCCCCATATTACAGCACCTCACTCCCAGACCTATTGTCCTGGGGGTTGTCCCCCTCCCCTCTCCACCAATAAGCCTCCTCTCATGGATCCCTCTGTGGGCCTATGAGTCCTCTTGCTCTGTCCCAGCTGTGTTCGAACCTATTTAGGGTACCTGCCCCCACCACTTCTGCACTTCTGCAGGCAGTCTGTTCCATGGCTCCACCACCCTCTAAGTGAAGTTGAACTTCCTCACATTCCTCCTGAATTTACCCCCCCACTAACCTACAATCATGCCCTCTTGTGACTGTGTCCCTATTTCTAACAAAGAGGTCTTCACTGTTTATCCTGTTTGTACCCCTCAGAAATTTATACATCTCTATCATGTCCCCCCTCTTGTGTCTGGCCTTCAGTGAATACGTGTTTAGAGTCACCAGCCATTCCTTGTAGAGCTTCCTTGTTGGCCCTTTATCATTTTGGTGACCCTTCTCTGTACTGACTTTAGCCTGTCTCTGTTCTTTCTCCAGTGAGGGCTCCTGAACTTGGCATAGTGTTCCAGATACAGCCTCATAAACAATCACTTTGTTTCTCCTGCTATCAAAACTCCTCCCGATGTACCCCAGCATCCTTGATTCCTTGCTATATGCCTTATTGCATTGGCTGGTTTGCACCAAAGACTTAATAGCCACAATGTTCACTTTTTGTTAATGTTTTCCTTTTTTCCTGGCTCATGTAATGAATGAAACATAGAAAAATAGAAATTGTCAGCAGATAAGGACAGCTAGGCCCATCCAGTCTGCCCATAGGCCCTATACATTGTATGTGCCCAGTGACCCTATGTGATCAATGGCTTTTCATCACTCCTTCCCCCTCTCAAGCTTCCCTTGTGCCTGCCCCATGCTTAAACCCCTCCACTGTGCTTGCCCTACTACCTTCTGTGGCAGACTATTCCAAGTGTTGACTACCCTTTCTGTGCAGAAAAACTTCCTCACATTAACTCTTACTCTACCCCCTTCCAATTTCATATTGTGTCCCCTTATTCTAGTACTTTTTCTACATTGGAAAAGGTCCCCCACCAGCACCTTGTTTATGCCCTTGAGGTACTTGAAAGTTTCAATCATGTCCCCCCGCTGTCTTCTCTCCTCCAGTGAGTACATACTGAGGTCCCTTAGTCTCTTCTCATATATTTTGTGGTGCAAGCGCTGCACCATCTTTTTTGCCCTTCTCTGGATAGTCTCCACCTTATCTATGTCCTTGCACAGGTGTGGCCTTCAGACCTGCAGGCAGTACTCTAGGTAATGCCTTACCAATGTTTTATACAATGGTATCACCACCTCCTACCTCCTGCTAGTGATACACCTGCCTATGCACCCCAGCATGCCACTGACCCTCCCTGCTGCACTGCTTTGATACCTTAAGGTCATCAGAGATGATAACCCCTAGGTCCCTTTCCTCTTTGGTGACAGTCAGCTCCCCTCCAACCGTAGCTTTCCCCAGGGTTCCCTCTACCCAGGTGCATTATTTTGCACTTCTTTGCATTGAACCTTAGTTGCTACACCTCTGGCCATCTTTCAAGCTTCTCCAAGTCCCTTTTCATTTTCTGCACCCCTTCTGGAGTATCCACCCTGTTGCAGATCTTGGTATCACCTGCAAACAGGCAGACCTTTCCTTCCAGTCCCTCTGCAATGTCACTAATGAAGACATTGAACAGGACTGGTCCCAGTACTACTCCCTGTGGTATCCCCACTGGTTACCCCTCTCCCCAGATTGTACCCCATTTACCACCACTCTCTGTCTCCTGTCTGTTAACTAGTTCCTAACCCAGTTTACCACCTTGTCTCCCATGCCCAGACTACCCATCTTGCTAATCAGCCTTCTTTGTGGGACTGTGCAGAAGGCTTTGCTGAAATCAAGGTTAATTACCATTATTTACATAGGATGACCTCATGTTTCTGGGACTGAATATTACAGTAGTACACAAGTTGTGCAAGAAATACTTCAATCATGTATTAATTAAGAAAACATAAATCAGATTTAAAATAAATATTTCAGAGTGCACGTCTGCATTTCTAAGTCATGACTGGCTGTAACATGGATAGCTAGTTTACTTGCAAACAGAGCCTGCCTTAGTACATAGTGGGAATTGTGCACCCTCACAGGCCCCAGGAGAAGAGGCCCCCCCAAAAGTTTTATGAGAGGTTCCTGGCCAAATGTTGCTCTGGGTTATGGTATCATACATACAGTATACCTGACGTAAATGTCAGATACTGTACAAGCCCAAATCCATTTAACTGGGGTGTGAAGAGCTTACTGTATCTTCCTAGCTATAGCAGTTACTAGTTTATTCCAGCTATAACTATTCAGCTTATAAAGGGTTAGAGAGATTTTCCATTCTAGCAAAATAATTCACTGTTTTGTTAACAGAACTCCAGCTATGCAAAAATTCTCCCAAAGCTAATAAAACAGGCAAGGTAAATGGCAAGGCACATTTAATTTATATGGTGCCCAATCCCTGGATCTCTGGGCATCTTACATTAAAAGCAGGTAAGGTCAATACAATACAAACACTCTATAAAAACATATACAAACAGCAAGAATTAAAACAATAAATAAATCTCAGAATGATTAAAATAACCATGTATAATCAGTGCAGGTCAATCACCTTCACCAGGGAAGGCCAGACAAAACAAATATGCCTTTAGCACATTTCTAAAAGAATCAACTGTCAGGGCCTTCCTGACAGCAGCTGGAAATGTGTTCCACAGGGTCAGACCAGCGACACTAAAAGCACAGTCACCAGATGTTTTAAGTCTGACCCTGGGAATAACAAGGAGGCCCCTAGCCGAAGAGCAGAAGGAATGGACTGAGGTGGCAGGTGTGAGGAGATCAGCCAGTAGCCATGGCCCAGTCCATATAGGGCCTTGCAGGTGAGTAAGCCCACCTTGAAGATGACCCTCCACCTGACAGGCAGCTAGTGCAGAGCCCGCAGGACTGGGGTCACATGACTGGACCTAGCCAAGCCCGTCAGCAAACGAGCCGTTTCGTTCTGCACCAGCTGCAGCCAGTGGAGGGTCCCTCTAGTGACTCTGAAGTATAGAGCGTTGCAGTAATCAAGGCTCGAAGTAATAAAGGCATGCACCAGTGATGGCAGGCCTTCGGGCAGAACTAGGGGCTTAAAACAGGACCTTTCATTTTTTGTTACTGAAAACATTTTCATTAAAGCAGGATAGTTTGCCCTTAGACTTCATCTTTTCTGCTGTGAAATCATAATCCTTGGCATGTGACATTACAAACTGCTTGCTACAGACATGATTTTGATGTCCCAAGCAGAGGATTATGACTTAAAGAGCACAGGAAAATATTTCTTTTTTGTTTTTAAATTACTGTAGTTTTTCCACCTTCTAACCTGATCTGCCCCATCATCCCTTACTTGCCAGCCCTATCACCCGCCTTCTCTGGGACTTACCTTCTGTGTTCCTCCTTAGCTTACCCCAGGGTGGGAGCTGCCAGGAGACTCAACTCCCAGTGGAGGTAGAGTACAGTATCGGAGAGCACACTAGTCGGCAATGTGGGGCCTACGAAGTGAGGCAACTGTCATCTTGCTTCAGTCAGGTATTTTCCCTTTCTTCCCCAGGACTCCATGATGTAAATGGAGTGCACAGCACATGTGCCCATGCAAACGTGCTCATGCATGCCGACATCCACCCTCCATGAGCTGTGGTTTCTGCTGCATTGTCAACTCTGGTCACACAGGTGGTAGTACTGTGGCAAAGACCCAGCCCTCCCTTCCTCCCTTCCCTGAGGTGGAGAACATCCCCATGTGATGCTCAACCAACCTCTCCTGGCTAGCCCTCCAACAAACTAAGCTTGTTCCTGAACCCATGTCATTGGTGTCGCAAGTGGTAGCACTGCTGCTGAGCCAGGGGCCCAGCTTCCCAGGAAATGATTTCTACTGGCAGTTGTCAATAATGTTCCTATTTTCAGAAATAATATTCATACCTCTAAATGATCCACATGTAACTATACCTGAATAAATACTGTTGTGGTAAACTGTGTTTTCAATTGTTTTGTTTTTATGGACAACATTCTGAACAGTTCTCATCATGGAACCAGTATTCTGGAGTTTTACTGTGTCATGGTTTATGTACAGAAGAACTCTGAGCACGGTTCTGATAAGTCAACAGCTCATGCTTAGTGTTCTGTACACAAACCGTGACACAATAAAACTCCAAATACTGGCTCCATAAAGAGAATCCTTCAGAATGTTGTTCATAAAAGAAAAGCATTGAAAACACAGTTTTCACAACAGTATTTGTTCTAGGTATAGTTAAAGAGCTGGTGACACATTCAGGAGAACTTTAACAAAACATAATATTTAGACACTGTCCAGCGTGTATTTACCATTAATTCTGTAGTCCTCCTCAGCATTTATATATTTATTGAATTTATTTTATTTATTTACTGAATTTTCAGAACGGGTAGGCCACTGAGATAAGACAGTCCCTTTTCAGTGGCGACCTGGTAAGTGCAGTACATTGATGGTGCAATAGATGACACAGGAAACCATACAGGTATGACAATTGCAATAACAAGACCAACTAATATAGTTACAGGAACATGTCATAATGCAACTCAATTACATCATACAAACATTCGCAACTAGTATAAAAAAAAATGTTCAGAGAACATAATTACTACAGTTAAGAACCACTAGTTTAGATGACATAGAAAATAATGGATAGTTACCTATCGGTAACAAGCTGGTTAGTTCGGTGAGAGGTTACCATGGCGACCGCATTAACCTCGAGAGCGCAGCCCGAGAGGTTAGGTCATCATTGGTAACCTCGAGATGAACTAACACGGCTTGTTACTGAAAGGTAACTATCCATTGTTTTTTTATAGTGTAGGATGCCCCACAAGTAGTAAAAGTAATTGGTCTTGCTTTTTTTTTTTTATCTCAGTGCCATTTTCCTTCGACCGCCTTTTCACCGCTGCTATTTCCTGGAAGTGTAAGGCGCATGCACTAGCGTGTTCGATATTGTTATGCTGTAGTGACTACGTAGCTAGTGCAGCATAACAGCTACGATGATGTAGCTACTACAGCATAACAATGTTTTGAAAGGTACCGATTTTTATCGGTAACAACGTTCCAGCATACACTATAGTACCATAGAGTATACTGTAACAGACACTAACATAATCATCAATCCCTATTTACAGATAACATTGTACATAAATTCAGATTGCACAGATAATAATGTACCTAACTGAGAAATCCAGTGATGCTAAGAACATGGGCAGAGGAGAGGTAGAAAGCCTGGAAGTCATCGACAGCAGGAACAAGGTGGGGCAGCTAGATGAGTTTGCAATGAGCATTGAAATTGTGGGAGTGAAGAGCAAGTCAGGACTGAGGAGGGTAATGAGTTCCAGGAGGACACTGCAGAAAAGGCGAATGATCTCTGGGCCATGGAGAGATGCAGGTTTGGCACTATGAGAAGGGGTAGGAAGGCAGATCTGAGAGCACACTGGGGGAGTTGACATTGGATGATATAATCTAGGCAGGGAGACTTAAATCGATGTATTAGTTTGTGAACAAAGCTCGGGGTGGCATAGCGCAGTTTGGTCTCATAGCACAAACATCCTAGGGCAGATAAGACATCACAATGATGATGGCGAGCGTGGGTTCCCAGAACAAACCTACCCACTCTGTGGTAGACCTCCGAGAGACGAGATGATATGGTTGCAGAGGTCGAGAGAAGCAACGGGACACCATACAAGGGAGAGGCAGGAGGGTGGCATCTGCAATCTTGTGACAGGCAGTTGAAGTAAGGAAGGGATGAATGTGGTAAAGGATCCCAAATTTTTTGTTAAGGATTTTGGTGAGAGCTGTTACATGTCCATCCAGTGTAAGTGAGGGATCTGAGGTGACCCCTAGGTATTTAAATGATTCAATAGATTCAAGGGCAATACCAGTAAGTGAGAGCACAGCCAGATGGAGGAGGATGCATGCAGGTGATCTAGAGAACAACATGCACTTAGCTTTTTTAGTGTTAAGCACCAGTTGCTTTTGAATGACTCAATCCTCGAGGGTGTTAAAGTTGGATTCCAGATTTGCATTGAGCCAGCCTATGTCAGAAGAGGAGGAACGGTTGAGGATAACATTGTCCACATAGAGGTGGACTGAGGCTCCACCACACTTATTAGGGAGATCATTGAAGTACAAAGAAAAAGTAGAGGACCCAGTATGGAGCCCTGGGGAACACCATGGATTATGGGTCTTGGAGATAATTGGGATCCCGACCATTTCACATGCTGAGTGCGGTCGCAGAGTTAGCTTTGAATCCAAGCTAGGGCAGAGGAATCAAGGCCAGGTATGTTCAGCTGGCATAGTAGCAGGTCATGATTGACTAAATCAAAGGCTTTTGGTCAGGTCTACGAATATTGTACCCGTGGCACAACCAGTGTCCATGGCATAGAATGTGTCAGATGAGACTTTGACCAGTGCAGTCAGGGTACTGTAATTTTTCCTAAACCCATGCTGGGAGGTTGCAAGCAGCTGGTGTAGGTCTAGGTAGTCCTGCAGGTGATCATAGATTATTTGTTCTGGTATCTTGGCTAGTGGGCATAAAATAGAGATTGGGCAGAAATTTTCCACTATGAAGTAAGGACCTCCCTTGTGCATGGGGACAACTACCACCATCTTCCATTTCTCTGGGATGGTACAAGTAAGGAATGATCTGTTAAATAGATCCTGAACTGGACGTGCAAGGGCATCAGCTCCTAGCTTAAGGAATTTTGGTTCCAATGTGTCATGCCCAGGGGGAGCTGTCAGCCTTCAAATCAGGGGTGCCAATAGAAATTCTTGGGCCTGGGACACACCTTTAGGACTGGGGCCCCCCTTAGCCTCACATCCCCTGTTAAAGGTCCCCCTATGGGCCCCCCTGAGCCACTGGGCCCAGGACAGTTGTCCTCCCTGTCCCCCCCCATCTGCTTCCCTGCTTCAAATTCTTGAGCAGACGATGGACTTTATCAAGGTTGGCTAGCGTTAGGTGGAAGGCAGGACGAGACATGGAGTCAGCTGATTGCAGAGTGCCCGGATTGGTTGGGGCTGTCAAAAATAGATATATATTTATGAAGACCTGTGAAGAACTCATTAAAGCCAGTTGCCATGGAGGGAGAGTCACTAAGAATGGAACCCCGGGCATCAAGGGAGCTGGGGATCTCTGAGGTGTTCCCCTTTAAAAGGGAGTTTACCTGTCTCCAAAATTCTTTTGGATTGCTGAGGTGATCAGTCTGGAGATTCCTGAAATGTAGGCACTTTGCTTTCTGGACGGCATTCTTGCAGCTGTTCCTTAGCTGCTTATAGGTTTGCCAGTCAGTAGGTAATCCACTACCCTTGTATCTATGCCAGGCTTTATCCCGTAAGGACATGAGCTGCCTCAGTTCTTTAGAGAGCCAAGAAGCTTTGACACCTGTTATCCGGCATCTCTTCATAGGGGTGTGGAGGTCAATAATACCAGTGAGTTTAGTCACAGGGTAGTCTAGGGCTGATTTGACATCCGATAGTGTATTTATTGGGCCCCAGTCTGTATCTTGGATTGCATCTGTGAAAGCTTTGCAGTCGAATTTTGTCATGTCCTGGACCATAACAACCCTAGGTGGAGGATTAGGGAAGTTATTATGCCAAATGCAGATAGTTGGGGAGTGGTGACTTATATTGTTTGAGAGGACCTCTACAGATTTTATTTTCAAGGCACAGCTAGTGACCACCCAGTCGAGTAAGGTGTGGTTGCCCGACTTTGTGTTAAGGCGAGTAGGGCCGCTAACCATTTGAACCAAGTTGGAATCAGCCAGTGTGGCAGACGGTTTGGCAGAGCCAGGGTTCAACCAGTCAATATAGAAGTCTCCCCCATGCACCGAGTCATGACGCGGCAGGCTAGAAAGGGAGGTAATGAAGGAGGATAGGCAAGAGAACGCTACTTTAGGTGGTACTTTAGGTGGTAGACATACACACCCTACCAGTAGTTTTTTTTTTTATGGAGTCAAGGGTGAAAATGAGGAATATCGACTTCACCTTGGAGGGTTCAGGTCCAGGGATTAGGGTAGCATCAAGGCTGTCCCTGACGTATATAATGTTGCCCCCACCCCTTTTTTCAGGCGATCCAATCTGAAACATTTGTACCCAGGCAGCGCCACTTCATGTTGCCTGATACTTGGTTTTAGCCAGGTCCCTGTGATGCCTAGAATGTCAGAAGTGTGAGGACTGGCCCATGCTTCCAGCTGAGGCATTTTAAGTCTAGGGCTTTATACATTTAAGTTGGCAATTATCAACCCTTTCTGTACTCATTGAGATACTGTGGGAGGGTGGGGAGCAGAGGTATCATTAGCAGGCCCAGGATTTCACTCAATGTCGCCTGCAAGGATTAATAGGAAGAGAAAGAGGAGTGAAGGCCTGTTTAGTAGAGAGGTCATTTGCATGAACACAGGATCTTTGCTCCAGAAGAGTTCCTCAATTCCTGCTGCTTTTTCCCTTCCTGAAGTCATAGAGCACTGCTTGTGACCTCAAACTTACTCCCATGGCAACAGATTGTGATGTCACAACAGAGGATTATGACTTGAAATAGGGAGTAAGCTATAGAGGCTGATGAACTCAAAATGAACTCTAAGGGACAACAATCATCTATAGTGTTCATACACATTTCTTTAGTAATAAATTATGGGGTGAAGAAATATATAAAATAGAAATGGAATGCAAACAGAATTGTACCTAATTATTATGTATTTTAAAGTTCTCTTTGAGGCGTCAATAGCTCTTTAAATGTAGATAATTTGGAGGTGTAAGTTTTATTTCTGTAAATAGGAACATTACTAACTGCTGCAACTGAACAAAAATTTCTTGTTCCCTTCAATATCAGGAAAATCAACAAAGATAGATGAGGTTGAAAAGGTAAAGAGCCTGTTTTAATTCAAATGTATTTAGTGATACATAATGGAATGTCCAGAAATACAAATTGTTTGAGACTACTGTGAGATTTGAGCAGGGGTGCCGACAGAAATCTATGGGCCCGGGACACACCTTTAGGACTGGGCCCCCCTCACCCTCCCATCTCCTCATAAGTACAGACTAGAAAATGTAACTTAGTGCTCCCCAGCCCACCTTATAATTCCTTGTGCTAGCTAGGTGATATGGCACTGGTAGCCTAGATAGGACAGGTTGAGGCTAGAGTGAGGTTGGTATAACTGTGGAGAGGTAGACTATTCAGTTAGCCCCCGCTCACCTGGCCCACCTTATAATTCCTTATGGTGCTATCTAGGAGGTACAATGGTATCAGCTACTGGTAAGGTAGCCTAGGTAGGACAGCTGGACAGGTAGAGGCTAGAGCGAGGTTGGTATAACTGTGGGGAGGTACACTATTCAGTTAGCCCCTGCCCAGCTGGCCTGCCTTATAATTCCTTATATAGCAGGTGCTAGTTAGGT
The DNA here is from genome assembly GCA_016271365.2 of Neoceratodus forsteri. NCBI lineage: Eukaryota > Metazoa > Chordata > Ceratodontiformes > Ceratodontidae > Neoceratodus > Neoceratodus forsteri. The sequence continues at coordinate 498,206,115 of CM028131.1, forward strand.
GGTACACTGGTATGGTACTGGTAGCTTAGGTAGGACAAGTAGAGGCTAGAGCGAGGTTCTTGTATAACTGTGGTCTGTGAGGTAGACTATTCAGTTACCCCCCCCAACCTGGCCTGCCTTTTAATTCCATATATAGGTGCTAGCTAGGTGGTACATACTGCCAGTGGCATGTGTGGTACCAGTAGGCTAGGAAGGACAGGTAGAGGCTAGAGCGAGGTTGGTATGGTAATTGTGGAGAGGAGGTAGACTATTCAGTTAGCCCACCTGGCCCAGCCTTCCCTCCTGCCTGGCCTGCCTTATTAATTCTTTACAAGTTCCAAGAAGAATCCTCATTAAACACTTTTCAAACTTTACTTAGCTTTAGTTGAATAAACACCAGTCCTCCAGGTGGCTCCACTCTGGGTTTCGGCTGTGGCTCCTCCACATTCTGTCCATCACCACCATCCACCACATAGCTTGCCTATCCTAGGCTCTGCTGCAGCAGCAGAATGAGGAATCCCCACTCCAGCGGCCTCCTTGTTGTCCTTGTCACCCGGGTCAGTCAATCGTTATCTGATCGATTCGAAAAATTAAACTTTATAAAAAAGAAGTTGCAGTCAGTACATGAGCAAGTGTGACTTCACAAAATCAAGTCCCAACTCCCAACGCCCACTACTGTCTCCTTCTCAAGGATTCGGTTGAGGAACATATGTGAGGAGTGCACGTAGTGACGTCAGGTGAAGTGGTGGCCATGGCCCGATGTGACCTGACATCCAATCAACTCAGTGACCTCCTGACCTGATCTGGGTGACCCCTGGCCTCTGACATTGTCTATTCCTCCAGGAAGAAGAGAAGAGGAACCTAGGAGCAGGAGACTGGTGACTGCTGCCAGCCCAGTACTGCCAACTGGTAGTCTTTGCCTTTGGGAGACGGTATTAGGAGAGCAGCCTGCAGCAGAGAGAGGGCAGCTGAGCCAGAGTGAGGCTGCTGTGGCTGCCTGTGAGCAGCCAGAGGAGCCAAGGAGGAGCCAGTAAGTGACAAGTCAACTGACGGGAGGTGTGCAGGAGGGTGCCTCGGGGGGCAGTGGCTCAGCATACCTGGCAACTACTGACTCACGCCTTAGCAATTTGCAGGGGAGGTGTAATTGGGGTCCCACACTTCTTTCTCAGCCTGTGAGCAATTCACAGTGGGGGAGAATTGTGTTTGGATGGCTGGGCCCACTGAGCCACCAGGTTCGGGACAGTTGCCCCGGCTGTCCCCCCTGTTGGTGCCCCTGGATTTGAGTCCTGCAGATGCCAGCAGTATTACTTTTAAAGAAACCTAGAAAAATCACGTCAACTTCTTTCATTTCTGATTGTGCAGTATATTCAGATAAACATTTAAGACCTAAGGTCACAACTTTTATATCTGCACTGGTAACTGAACTACAGCACACAGTAATTTATGTTGTTATCTAAGCCGTTGTTGTTTCTCTTAGGTCTTTTACAACACAATTTTCATTGTCTTTGGCCATATTTTAATGGAAGTCACAATGATGTAATGAGCACACTTTTTGAACACTTTATGGGCAGAATTCACAAAAAAGATGTGCCCAGTGCAACTGAGATGCACTGGCGTATCCTCATCTTGTACACTGGCGCGATTCTGGAAGGGGACTGATGTGCTGGTGGATTGCCAATTTTCTGACGCATTGCAGATGCCCCGCACACCACTCATAATGTTATGTGGTACATCTGGAGGGGTTGTGCAGGGGGCGTGCCCATGCATATGGTGTGCAGCCCCATTCACAACCCAACTTGGAGGCGTATCTCCAGAGCAAGTCCAGAGATGCACCTCTGAAAGATAAATCTGCAACAAGTAGACTTAAGTGGGTGTCCACCCACAGGCAGGCTGCTGTACTGCAGACAGCAGCATGACATCCTGCCCACCCTGGCAGTCCAGTGATCCCCCTCTCTGTCTGCATCCCCAGTTACATGCTGCTCACTGCTGCAGATGCCCATAGTAACAGCAGAATCCCCCTCCTGCCTGAGTCCCTAGTTACATGCTGCTCATTGTGGCAGAAGTCTGTAGTTAAAGCAGATTCCCCTCCTGCCTGAGTCTCTGGTGAACTGGATTCAACACTGCACATTCTCCTGTGGTGTAGAAGGCCCCTCCTCACCCCATGTGATCACACCACAGGCGGCAATCACATTTTCCCTGGTAGTCCAGTGAGCCCCTCCACCCACTCAGGCACCCCAACCCAGCCCCCCCCCCATCCCAACATGTTCCCACCATCGGCAGGCAGCTCAACCCACCTGCATATGGCCATGGCTGCCCACAGACAGAGTTGTCTGTGAATGACAAAGTACAGTACACACTGCAAGCCCATTGGTCGACAGGGTCCACCAATGGATTTCAGAGTGTACAGTAGCTGTCATTCACAACTTTGGGAATGACAGAGTACAGTACACACTGCAAGCCCATCGGTTGACAGGGTCCACCAATAGACTTCAGGGTGTACAGTAGCTGTCATTCAGACAGCTCTGTGGTGGGCAGCCATGGCGGTATGCGGATGGGTTGAGCTGCTCATCAATGGTGGGAACAAGCTGGGACGGGGAGTAGGGTGGGTTGGGGGTACTTGAGTGGTGGGGATGTGCTGGACTACCAGGGGAATTGTGGATTGCTGTCGGCGGTTCTGATAGGGGTAGGGTGGGAGGGGTTCTTCTACATCACAGGGGAATGCGTTATTGGAATCCAGTTCACCTGGGACTTGGGCAGGAGGGGAGTCTGCATTATCTGCATTAACTATGGGTCATCTGCCGCAGTGAGTGACATTTCACTGGGGACTCAGGCAGAGAAGGGGAATCTGCATTAACTATGGGCGTCTGCCGCAGTGAGTGGTATGTAACCAGGGAAGCAGACAGGGAGGGGGATCTCCGAACTGCCAGGCATACGTAATGAGGACAGCAAACAGGCCAGGGATGGATGGGGGGTTACTACATGCATACCTGGGGCTATGTGTGTGGCCCACAGCCCTTGCAGGGTGCCTGGCAGATTCTGCCAGGCACAGCCCTGCAAGATGCATGCAAATGGGGTCATAATGACATGCAAATGGCCTCATTGCACTTTGCATGCCTAATGATCCCATTTGCTTGTTTGTGGCTGTGAATGGCACATTTGGGCATGGCGCATCTGGAGATGCGCTGCCCCATTGGTTTCCCAGCCTGACCAGGGGGTTGTGCTGGTGCATCCCAGGCTGGGGGCAACTGTAGCATTAACAGAGGGGATGCGCTGGGAGCATCCCCTGGTGCATCTTCTGTGAATACCACAGTTGGTGCTCGGCCAATCTCATTTGTGCTGGGGCATCTGAGATGTGCCGATTACAAGTGCTTTGTGAACCCTGCCCTTTATATTCTGAGCCACCTAGGCCCATAAGGCTCTTAGGATGCATTCAGTATACCATTGATAACCAGTAACAGTAGATATTAACTTTCTCTTCCTGCACTGCTGTAAAGTCTGAGGAAGTGTGTGATAGGCCTCAAAGTGTCTTTAGTTTAAAAAACACATTTAATGACTGGTCAGATTCTGTAGAGATTGTGCAATTCTGATTCCTTTTTTCTTTTAAACAGTGCCCACCATACTGGTGTTACCACACAAAAAAATGTTTGTTTACGTTTTTTGACCAACACCTACTGCATCTTTTCTAGATTTAGGAACACCCTAACAGAGTCTAGCTACATATGATGCAGTGGGAGAAAACAAAACTATTGCATCATTAGTGGCTGTAGTGTTTAAGGGTGTTATTAATTTTTAAGAAGCATGCAAAAAGAGTAAATCTGCTTATTTGAAACAAAACCAGTTTGGGTATAATTACTCCATTAGCATGTATTTCAGTTCTACTTAGAAAAGAAGCAGATAAAACAACAAGCATCATCAATGAATTTTAGAGAGGTAAGCAATCATAAAATGTAGGTTTTCGACTAGAAATAATATGATGCAAAAGTGGTTGACAGTGTCTCTTTAATTGTGACCATGAGATGGCCTTTTATGTACCAATGGTTGTATATCAGATATATGTGTTCACATAAAATCTATCAATAAAACATATAAAAAGAAGATGGGGTCAACACTATCGTTTTTGGCTTAAGAAGAAATCATTAAAGAGAGAACTACTCTTTGGGTTTAGAGATAACGAGTTTTTTTTAAGACATGGTGATGTGTTTTGTAAGGGGTCAGAAATGTTGTAGACTAACTTCCAGACCCTTGAAGGATTCAAAGGGTCTGCAGATTGCAGGCAAAGTAGTAGGCTTTAGCTGCTCCCAGTTTTTGTAGGCAGGTGTTTCATAGATATGTGTGTAGATCTGTGGTTCTGTAGGATCCCATAATGCCTTAAATGTTTTAACCCATCTGAAGTCACACGCTATGAAAAAAGTAATGAGCTCTGGTGAAACCAAAGGGTATGTGGGGGAACTTTTACTTAAGATTTGACAAAAAGGATGTACCTGTCCCACACGTTCAAGAACAATGATTAAAGCCAGCCTGCCAGTGGAGTAGTTGGGCTACCACTTACAGTGCTGATGACCTGGGTTCAGGAATGAGCCCAAGGCATCAAAGGGTTGGCTGGAGAAAGGAGGATTGAGCATCCATTGGACAACTTTCCTTCTCTGGGGTGGGAGGGTATGCGTTTCTGACCCCTAGCTATGGCCGTGGGTCAGTGTGCCAATACAGCCCATCTACAGTGGGTTTGGTGGTGTGGCAGACATTGGTACATCAGGTATAGGAGCACACCTGATGCTGGCTTGGTTATTTCATGTACACACTGCTGGAAGAGCTGAAAACAGAACCCACCGCTCGCATAGCATGACACAAGTCCCACTCATTGCACCCTTTGACCCTGAACCCTGCCCCAGATTAGCATGGTTTCTCTTCCTTCCCCCCCATGGAGGCCCACTGGATGGGTTATTCTAGTGTCCCAGGATGCAGGTAAACCCAGGGGTCAGTGGGGTTCAAGGTGGTTTTCCAAATGCAGCAATGGGGTATATCCCCACTAGCTCAGGAAAGCCATAAAGAGAACTGAATAAAAAAAAAAAAAAGCTCAATATCATTACCTTATGTCAAGGGGGAACAAGCAATGCTTTAATGCTTTGGAGGGCAGCTTGTAATGCTCTGGAGTCCAGGCTATGCAAGGACTTTGTAATACTCTGGGTCAGCTTAAGCCTACAGATTTTGCAAACAGAGTAGGTTAATCTGGGGTCATTGAAAATATCAGGAAATGTGTCTGCTTCCCCAATATGTTGCAGGTGTGTGGCAAAGATCCAGTCAATGAGTAAGTAATTTAAACAGTAATGCATGCCAGGGTGTGTGTGTGACATGCTGGAATAATATCTTGCTCTGAGTGCATTGTGAGAAATGAGGACACGGGCCAAGCACCTTCAATCACTCGGGAAGTTACATTATCCAGTGACACACCCTGGCATACATTATATATATTAAATGAAGTGCCTTACTGCAGTTATAAATGGATCCATTATGGTCATAAGTAGACTGTCTTATGACCATTGGTTTTACTCATGGAGGGTTGCAAAGATAACATCATAGGTGCAACTGGCTCTCCACCAACCAGCTTTCACCATATTTTCTATCCATTTTATAACTGAAGATCTAGGGCTAATATAGGTCAAGTCAGTGATGAGTGAGTTGCAGAATCTGCATCTTTAGAACAAGATTTTTTTCAGAGGTTGAGTCAATCCAGTTTGTGTTGATGTTAGCAAGAAGGAGTTCCTAGAAGCAGCTAGGATAGGTGGTGGAGAAGATCTCCATTAGTTCATCAGACTAAATACCAGAGCAGCAGTAAATTGCAGTAATGGAGATAAGTAGGAAGGGAATAAGGAAAGGTGATTTGGGTCATCAACAGTTTATGGGATTTAGAGGGTAGGTAGGACTACTTAGGGTAGGTAGAACTGGGCACTGCTTCCAGAATGATGCTGGTGTCAGGGCATCTTGCAAAGAAAATTTGTTGAGGAGCACAAAATGCAGACAACTCTAGGGGTGCAAAGGCATGCCTCTGGGAAAATGTGACAATGTAGGTGCCATGTGATGCATTTGGCAGCATTTTAGGCACCAGCTGCAAGGTCCTAAAATACACCAAAATCCAGTCTCACCCCCATCTAAGTCAGAAGAGAGAGCGAGAGAGAGAGAGAAAGAGAGAGAGAGAGAGAGAGAGAGAGTAGAAAGAAAGAGGAAGGGGTGCCAAATGCAGTCAGCAGCAGCAGCAGCACGATTCAAACTGTCAGTTCCAACATGATAATGAGACACACACCAGCATTATTTCAGGATATCCCACAGAAGGCTAAACAGTATCACCCAGGACTTAATGAGGGCCAGTGAGCTGCTATAACAAGAAGCCTAGTGTTTCCTAACATCGATAAAGGCAAAATGAAATTGCTCGGATTGAGACTATAAAATACTGACACACACATACACGCACAGTCAAGTGTGATCAAAAATTGACTACTAATTACCCATTTTGGTATGCTGACCACATGCTGACACCACCACAGTGAAGACCATCACAGTGCCAGAATTTGACAGGAAGTGTTGGGTTGCTGTGATGGTCCCCACTGGAACTGGCACTGCCTCTCCCAGTGTTATGCCCCCTTCCTGACACTACTCCAGCTTGGAGTTGTATATCTAGAGACTGGGGATGTGGAGGTGGGGCCCCCCACATGGGGGGTTGGGGGGGCACAGCCCCCTCCGAAGAAAACATGCCGACATCCCCTGACGGTACATTGCTGACACTCGGCTGTGTCTGTCACTGTCAGGATGTCAGCATAGTAGATCTTGACTTGTGATAGGTAATCACCCATTTCTACCCTAAACAGCTGAAACACACAGGAGTCTAAATATTTCCTTGACCTATATACTGTATAAAGAGAGGGCTGCTGGTAGGAATGAGTTTATCAGATCTTTCTGGTAAGTTAACTGCATGGTGCCCATGCTTCACAGTTAAAAGGCAGTGAGTCTCCAAGAGGCTTAGAACTGCTCTGCAATAATCTCTAGAATACATGGTTGTCAGCACTGCTTGTTGCTCTCTTCAGGTCCTCTTTCTACAAATAAAAACACTCAGATTACAGCACTGTTTTAGACAACTACATCATCTATCCCAACAAGTCCCATGCCCCTCTTCTTAGCCGATTGGTTTGCACTTCTTGCATCACCTTTCAGGCTTGCACCGATTCATGGGCTCTGTATGCCATGTCTCCTTTGGCATGCACACATTCCCCTTCCTCTCTCCCTCCCAAAACCTTTGACTGGAGCACAGTCCTGCCTCAGCAGATTGCTTACAGGGAGCTGCTGTGATTCCCACACCTCTGTATTGTCCCACCTGACTCCCTGATTTGCTATGCACACGACTACCTTAGCGGAGTGTCTGAGGCTGCCCGGTTCCCCACAATCCCACCCCTTTGCTTGTGTGCAAGTTGAAGACATATTATCTTTTAAACAACCAGGACACTAACAATGATTTCCATATTTAGGTTCATGGGTGTTTCAAAGCCAGCATAGGTGGAACATTTGGGGAGTACATTTATTTATTGAAATGTTTCACCAGGAGGGCACACTGAACAACAACTTGCTCGTCTCACACTCTCACACGTCTCACTCGTCTCTTACTTAGGGTTGTGAAGGATGATCAGTTACAATAGTATGTACAAACAATAAAACATGGGTAGTACAAACAATACAACATTATAAGATTATGCAACAGTTGGAACACAAGGTATTGTACAATAAACAGTAGTGGAACATTGGGAAAATTACAACACATGTCCAAAATCATACAAAAGGTCATATAAATGCACAAAACAGTAATAATGCAACAGAACCGTTACAGTGCATGTGTGTACAGGAGTAAACTCGGGGTAATGCACTTAAGTGCTGTTAGTAAAAGGGCAGGGGTAGGTTGTACTGCAGGTGACCCAGAAGGGCAGGTGATGAAGAGAGGGGAGAGGAAAGACATGAATATGAGGAGAAGGGTGCAATTTCCTAATTCACCCTTCAGAATGTTGAGAACCCTGCGGGAGGGTCAGGGTAGGAAGGCAGAAACTGGAGATAGGTATTGAGGAGGGTTAAGCAGGAACAGCTGAGGGAGAGGGACTTGTGTAGGGAAGAGGTAAGGGAGAAGTTGGAGGAGGAGTGTCTTATTTCAAGGGGGAGGGAATTCTAGATTTTAGGGAAGCGATGGACGAAAGCAGTCTGACCAATGAGGGTGGAGTGGCGAGGGACCGTCAAGGTGCGGGTGTCATTAGATCTGAGAGAGTGGGTGGGGAGAGGTGGAGTGGAGAGAGAGAGAGAGGATGAGAGATAGGAGGGGAGCACTCCAAACCAGAATTTGGAGGTTAGTTTGGAACAGTGTGAGATGCGTTTGTGAGATAGTGGAAGGAAGGTTAGAGAGTGATAGAGTTCACAGTGGTGGGAGTGGTAAAGGGAGTCGAGAGCAAAGTGGCAGAAGCAGTTAAAGAGAGTGTCCAACTTGGTCAGGGAAGATTTTGGAGTAGCACCATAGACTACGTCACAGTAGTCAGTGATGGAGAGTATCATCTTCTGGACAATTTCATGCCTCGCAGACAGCGGGATACAACTATGATACCTGTACAGAGTACCAAGCTTGGGGCACAATTTCTCCAGGATAGCATCAGTATGCACAGAGAAGTTGAGGTGCTGGTCCAGCCAACCCCCAGATATCTAAATGAGGAGGTGTCCTCCAGGATGGTCCCATCAAGGGTGTGGAAGGTGGGTAGGGCCAGGAGCCTAGAGTGTCTCTACCTGATGCCAAAGGTCATTGAGACTGTCTTCTTGGCATTTAGAAAAAGCTGGTGAGAAGCAAACCAGAGCTGAACTTGGTTAAAGTCATGCTGTAAGCTGGTTTCCACAGCAGCAGGGTTTTTGCCAGAATTGTATAAAACAGTATTGTCAGCATACATGTGGATAGATGAGGATGAGCAGTCTGTGGGAAGATCATTAAGGAAAATGGAGAAGTGCAGGGGACCAAACACTGAGCCCTGAGAGACACCAGTGTTGATGGGGAGTGGAGGGGAGATAGAATCAAGGATTCTCACCGATAGGGCCCTGCCAATGAGGTAGGATTTAAACCAGTTGGGGGCTGGCAGATCAAGGCCAGCTGAGGAGAGGGAATCAAGAAGCAGGGGATGGGAAACAGTGTTGAACGCTTTGGCTAGATCGATAAAGATGGCGAGGTGATCAGGCCATTGTCCATCCCTGAAAGGATGGAGTCAGTAAGCCTGAGGAGGGAGGTGGTTGTTGAGTGGTTCTTCTGAAAACCAGATTGGAAGGGGGTGAAGAAGGAGGAACTGGAGAGGAAGAGTGACAGTTGAGAGAGAACTAAATGTTCTTGAAGTTTGGCAAGGGTCAGAAGGAGGAAAAAGGGGCGATAGTTGCCAGGAGTGGATGTGTCACCACCCTTGGGGAGAGGAAGGACTACAGCGTGTTTCCAGGATGAGGGTACTTGGGCAGAAATAAAGGAGAGGTTAAGGATTAGGGAGAATGGATAACCAATTGCAGGAGCAGAAAGGTAGAGAAGTTTAGGACAAGCTCATCTGGTGAGGAGCCTTTAGAGGGGTTCAGGGATAGGAGGGCACTAAAAGCTTCATCAGAGGAGATAGTAGAAAAGGAAAAAGGGGGGAGGGGTAGGCACTGGCTGAGGTAAAGGGATGAAATTAGTAGGTGGCAAGGGGGGGGGAATTTAGAAGAGATGTGTCGCACGAGGTGTAGAAGACGAATCACCATTTATATAGCGCTTTTCATACACAGTATCCCAAAGCGCTTTACAAGCAATGCTAGGCTGGTAGTGAAATGACTGAATGTGTGGTGGCAGCCATATTGCACATCATCACCCACACACAGCCTGGGTAATTGCATGAACCGGTTTTATGGGAAGGGGAATGTTGGCCAGGACACCGGGAATGTTCCCTGCTCTTTGCGAAGAGTGCCCTGGGTTCTTTTACTTCTACCTGGACACCCACCAGGACAACACCAGGATGGGCAGAAGGGACCTTGGTTTAACGTCTCATCCGAAAGACGGCACACCCCAGCAGTACAGCACCCCCTAATACTGCACTTGGATGTCAGCGATTTTTAGGTGTAAGTCCAATCCCGGTGTGGGACGAGAACCCCCGACCTTCTGGTCCAGAGGCGGATGTGCTACCAACTGAGCCATGCTGACACCCAGGTGTAGTAGGCAATAAATTAATTGGGCACATGCCCCCTGTGCCACAATGGCATGACGCCACTGGCTGATGCTGTACATAAAATACAGACCCACCTCTTGTATTGTTCTGTCTGGGGACAGCATAACTTGATAAGACTGTTATCATTACTTCTTGTATTCTGTGGAACAACAAAGATTCAGTAGCAATCATGGGACCAATTAAAATGTAGAAATGTTACATGAATTTGAATAGTGTACTGAACACTGTTTAATATCTCTTTTAAAGGAAGTCAGCATCATTGTCTAATGCTGGTGTTAGTTTTATGCCATTCAAGCAAAATATAACATTTGTATGTAAAATTTATGTTGTTAGATATTGTAAACATACATTACTTGTTACTTATGTCCCACCATGCTAGTACAGTATTGTATAGTACATTTAGTAACTCTTCTTGCTTCCTGTGCAGAGTGCAGCACATGATGATATCAGTTGCATGAACAATATAAACTTCCCAACACGTATCCTAAAATCATACTCGGTAAGTGTTTCTGATGGATATTAAACTTAATTCTTGTAACATTTCCAGTGTTTTTGCTTAATAATTGTTAAGGCAGAATGGCTTTTTCCTCACACTGGTATACTCACTGGAATACTACTTCTCTATTTATTTATTTTTTTAGTTAGGGTGGTTGACTGGGTAAGAACCCGGGAGCATCAAATGCCCGTTTTCATCGGGGACCCAGGTACTTGGTACATTCACATAGAATGAAGTACAACCATATAGAGTAGGGTAGGAACAAAGTAAATACAGCTTCTCTATACAATCAGGTAAACACAGCAGTGAATACAGTCAAGAAAAGCACAATCATTTTGACAGGTTCATAGCATGAGCGCTCAGGGCAAGTTTAAATCTAGACTAAGTTACTATTTGATTAAGTTCCTCAGGCAAAGAATTCATGCTGCAATGGACTTATATAAAAACAGCATTGGCATGCAGGTATTCGATAAGCGAGATGGTTTAATGTTCCCTTTTCAAAGAGTTGAGTTGCATACCCTGAGGAGTTGGGCGATAAGGAATTCTTGAAGTGGAACATAACAGGGCCTCTGTAGAATCTCCAGAATGTAAGTAGTCTAAGATATGAGCATCTTGCTTTAAAAGTGGTCCAGTTTAGTTTAGTGTATAGCTCTCAGTGGTGAGCATATCATGGACTGAGGGTGACAAATTGGCAGATCTGGTTGTAGAGAACTTCAGCCCTTTTTAAACTGGGTTATACTAGCTGCAGCATAGATGAGAAGGCCATAGTCTATGCGTGATAACAGCATAGGCTGGGCTAACACTCTCCATGAGTAAAAGGCTAGACAGTTTCTGATTTTATACAATAAGCCCAGTCTGATGTGGGCATTTTTAAGCAGGAAGTTGTTGTGGTGATTAAATGACAGAGCACTGTCTGGTGAGAGTCCAATGTTTTTGAATTTATCTATCCTCTCTACTGCATTATTGTGGATATCATGAATTATTAGGGTAGTCGTACAAGTAGACCGTTCAGAAGCTGAGCCAAAGACCATAGATTTGGTTTTCATAGGACCGGCTTGTTATTGATTAGCCACCTTTGTACCAAGGAGAAATCAGTCTCAAGTTTATCTATGAGAGGTGGGGCGCCAGAGTCCTTGGTAAATAAAACAATGTCACCTGCATACAGGAGAATGTGGGTCTTAGTAACTACCCTTGGTATATTGCTTATAAACAAGTTAAAGAGAACCGGGCCTATTGTTGATCCTTGGAGTACGCCACTGTTTACTTCTCTAAGGGATGAGTTAGTAGTACCTAAAGCAACCCTTTCTTTCCTGTCTGATAAGTAGTTGGAAAACTAGGAGATTATGATGTCAGAGAAACCAATCAACCTAAGTTTGTATGAAAGTAAGCTGTTGTAAAGAAAGATTTTGGTGTGACTGTGAAGGTACCAATTCTAATAAAGACACAAGACTGGTGTATTTACTTTCTATGTTATGCAGTTACACACAGATAACATTACAAAGTTGTGGCACAGCATCTCTGTATGAAATATAATATGTCTAGCAAACGACTATAGAAGATTAGTAATCTTTTCATATTTACCTCTTCTGTGGAAACACAGGCACAGTGAAGGACTTCTTCCAAATGGATTCCTGGCTCACCTTCATGTTGTCTGGAAGGCATTATTATACCTAACTTTGTGTACAGTTACATGATGCATGGCTAAGGCACTTAACTTCTGAGAAATGTTATTCGGTCATGCTTACATGTGAGGTGAGTTTCACATGCATCAGCACAAGCCCTTATTAGTGTGTTCAGACACTGCCTCTTTTCCCACATACCTTTCTCATAACAATATATGAGTGTGAGCATGTGTAAGGCTGTCTGTATTCTGTGGGTTCAGCAAACAGCAGTTCTCCACTTTAACCTTTATCTCCCAAAAGGGTCCCTGCTTGCACTTGGAATATTAGCTAATAAGCAATAATATATTGGTTATACCTAATGGTAGATGCACAGCTACTATTACTGCACTGTAATTTACTTACAATTGCAGTACATGGTATAGGCAGTAGTTAGAATAATGACAAACATTTCTTTACAATATCCCCTATGAGGCTATGGTGCAAAATGCTGAACAGCCTCACAGAAAAGAAAGAGTATGTCATTTCAGATGAAAAAAAAATAGCATATGCAATAGCTAGTGATGGCAACAGTGCTAAATGCATGAGCTATATTTCTACAGTAATAATAAGCTGTATTAGCATAAACAATAATAGTAATAATCCATTTTGCTCCCTACAAACCCCGCTATTGACACTATGTATGCAAAACAAACAAACAAAATAGTGCCAAAAACAGTTACATGAAATGTAAGATGGGAACCATTGCAGATTAGCAACAGTTGTATGGCTAGGAGAGTGGAGAAATATGCACATTAAAATTTGGAATGTAATTGATTACATCATTTTGATAGCCAGAATCACTAAGGACATGTTCATCCTGGTGAACAGGAACTGGCAGGATAACTATTTGTCCAAGGACAGTGCATATAGCAGACATAAAACAGAAGTGAGGGGTGGCCATTGGGCAAGTGAGGATCCCATATGTGAAGAATTTATAGTTTGTTATTATACAGTACTGACCAGCCATATTGAATGCCACTATAGCCATAGGAAGGCGCCATATTGTGAGCTTCACAGGGCACGTGCCAGTCTGTGCAAAGCTGTTGTAGTGCTGGGAGCCACCAATAAGGCCACAGACAGGTATAGCCACATCAAATACATTGCAGCAGACATAGTGATGTCCTCTTACTGAACACTAAGCAGTATGTGGAACCAGCCAACGTGCCATGGTGGGATTATAGACGACCAAGAAAGGATCTGCAATCCATTCCTTATAGATGTCACCTTCCAAGTGACCCACAGAATGCACTGCAGCCACTATGTCAAATAGATCCACATCAGGGCAAATATAAGGCAGAGAAATGGCCTCAGTTGGGATGTAGAGTCACACAACCCAGGTTCCTGGCTGTCACGAAGGAAACCTTCTGACAGGCTTCAAGGCATCCTCTAAGGATGTCTTGTGTTCTGGTTACCCAGGCTGGGCAATGCCACTTGGCCAAATAGTTCTCAGAGATGAGATCCAAGGAGCGCCCTTGATTCTGCATCTCATGAGCAATTTATAAATTAGTGTGAGGACATAGTTCTCATAGGCTGTGCATGTTACTCCTTTACCTATGAGCCAGTATCAGACCTTTAAAGATCATGTTTCAGTAAACCAGTGTGTAATACATACATACTGATATGATATACATATCATATATACTTTTTGTTTGTTACTAAGCCTGCAATCCCATATACATAAATTTGGTACTTAATATTGATGGATATGTCTCTTAATGGTCTCCATGTCAGCCCTATTATATCTGGTTAAGCCAGATGCAAATAGGCCTGAGACAATGCCAGTAAATCCTTTCAGGTCTGGAACCTGTTTGTTATGGAAGACTCCATGATGGGGTCTCCTGCATTGCATAGCTATGGGATTTTGGCTCTTACGTGATATGAAATGTCACATGAAAGAAAAGAAAAAAAAAACTTTTATACCATGAAGACTATGTAGCACAGGCTTTGCACCTTTTGCTTCGGTCCCTAAGCACCCAGTATGTTGCCTTATAGCCCTGTTTCAAATTGATGTCCTTTACCCAAATAGACCTAACACAGACCTGACCATTCCATCCAGTTCTGGTAGACAGCTAGAGCGCAATATGCCATGCTGTGGGTAAATCCTTTGCCAGGCTATGGGATCTTGTGCTATTGCCTGATAGGCAGTAATAATATTTATATATTTGTACCACACAGTATTAAACATACATCAGTAGAGGCACACGAATGACAATGTTTAGACATGTGCTAAATGAGAAGAATGTTAAAATCATAGAAGTATGTATTGTATAAACTGCTGTAGGACAAAACATCATTTTCTTTTTGTCTGAATAATGGCAATTACATTTAAAAGCAAAGAAAACATGAAATAATAATACATTTGTATCCAAGTGCCATAATAGCAAAGTCACAGATTCATACAGCATGTTTATGCATAAACAGTACATCATCTCAATAAAGTCCTTGGAGAACAACAGCAATAAGTTCATTGTGTGGGCCCTGTCCCACTGTAGGCGGGCACTTGTGGCACAGGTGGTGATGTGTCACTGGAGGATGTCAGAGTTCACTGTAAAGTGATGCTTTACACTACCGCAGTATTTACAGTATTTGGATTGCCTTTGTATATTGCTTAAAACCGAAGGATGCATTGTCCAGAAAAATAAGAAGCAGAAACAATGTCATCCAAACGTGTGCCTTCATGGCTTAGATTGTATTTAAACAAAAGTCTGAAATGTTTCTTAAAGAGTTTCTGCAAAAGTACATGACAGCATGCTGTGAACAACATGATGATGTCATAATTATTAGAAAGTCTCTTAGCAGATAGCAAATGATTGAATTATGGGAGGCAACATGGTTACTTGATGTCCCGAAGTTTTGTGGCAACATTCCACAAGTGAATTAGGATTAGCACAGTCACTGATAGGACCTTTATATTTCTGAAAGACGAGAAAAATGAAGAGGAGTGCCTAAGGCCCCTCCCCCTTTAGTACGTTAGTGTTGTGACGCTAACATAATTTTGCATTATTCTTTTCAATTGAGCTGGTATCTCTTGAATACAATATCTGCTGCCCTTCCAGCTGTGGCTGTTAGCCACACATTACTGGATATCTGAAAAACAGAAGAAAACAAAAACAGAGAGTAGGGCATCCCCTTCCTCACTGGTAGGTTAGTGAACAGTTTACATGATGCTGTTTCCTTGCTATTCCCTGTAATATTGATTTTATACACAATGGGGCTGCACCAGTTCGTTACAGGGTGGGGCTGTTCCATAGTTTGGAGATGGTCCCTTTTCATCATAAATTCTGATTAACACCATGTCACTTACTTTTAATGGCATTTCATGGCATTGTTTGGTTATGAACAACCATCAACACCCACACCCTATCCTCTGGTGAACCATAAAAGAGCCTTCCACCAGAATAAGTATGGTGTTGTGGGAATGGTATACACCTGCCATTTCTAGGGCGATAGCCTTAATTAGAATAGATTGGAACAATGTAACTAGCATTTAAAAATGGTTATGGACACGTCAGTATTAGGACTCCCAGATCTACAGGGAAATTCTTCCCATAGATTTGCACTGGTTATACAGGATAACAAAGCATTTTAGCTGCCATAGGAAACAATGCAATCTACAGGAAAACACAGGAAAAGTACCCTGGAGTTACAGGGAACATTTCAAATTAATCTGGGAGCACTGCTGTATTTCATCCCATGCTTCCCTTTTGTCCTAGAAACTGCTGCAATGCATTCAGCAATGGGGGTGGGGAATACAGACGATCCATATCTCCCCCCATGAGCTCCTTGGAGGGCATGGAGCTTGGCAGTGGCATCCCATTATAAAAAAAAGGAGCTTGATATAAAAAATGTTAAACTGGCAAGGGTGCTAAAAGAAACAAACACAGCAGAAAGTAGAGTGTTATATTCACGTCAGTGAAACCCCAGTACGGAACAGTTGATTAGTGGTTCGAGGTGACCCACCCATACAGGAGCATGTCTATAAAACAGACCATGTATGCACAGTAACACTGGAAATGTATTTATAAGGAGAAAGATAACACCTTCAATTTTTAGTTTTAAAACATAAACTTAGTGTTTCTTATGAGCACCTCACAGTCACATTCTACATTTTAGCCAGTCACTCCTTCTCAAAGAGGAGTGCTCCATCAGTCAAGGTCCTAAGAGTACTTCATGATGAAACAATGTAATTGAACTTTGCTTCTTTACAGAAGTGTCCCTTCCTCCCAGTGAATGAGAAACTAAATTAAAGAAAAACCACTATAAACTTCATATGCTTAACAAGCAATATAGTACAAGGGAAAACTGTTTGTTACAGAATAGGTGCATGGGATCCCCTTGAAAATGTGAATATCCGCCCTGGTATCTAAAACCTGGGTGTGTGTGTGATCTCACATGCTGTATCAATGTTTTCTCATGGCTTTCATCTTTCAGCTGAAACCTGGTGGGGGGGTGACAGATTTTCAGCAGAGACAGTCAGTAATACATTTTATATTTAAAAAAAAAAAATGATACAGCACTCAGAACTGACTGTCACAATTTGAACCTGGGTTCTCAGCATACCATGCAGTTCCGTGTACTGCTCAACTCCAAGGGACTGACTAAATCTTTACCGAGTTAGTTTAGAAACTGTTTTCTAAGCTTTGGTTGGGGGACTCCTAAGGTAAGCGATATTGGTAAAATACAGTATCGTGTTCAGTCTGTTGGAGTCTGCCATCAAGCCCATCAAAAAAAACTTCTGGTTTTCTAGCAGGTGGCTGCCTTATGAACCGAAGTGCCAGGATGTCACTTGAGATGTCATGCCAGGAAGAGGTGCTAGAGCAGAATTACTACCAAGAGCTCTGATTAGCTCTTTGGACATGTACCCTGGCTGGCAGTTGAGCAGTGGGTCCCTGAGGAATGGTGCTGTTTGATTTTGTGATTACAGTACCCCAACTGCTTCCACTGGGGCTGTCACAAGCCAAAAGTCATACTTTGTATCTGCAGCTCAGAGGTCTTCTTGTGAAGATGTGGAAGGTTGGGCAAGAGGCAGTCCTGAAGGTTGCCAGCTCAGTAGTTGCTTCTGTAATCAGCAACACCTTAAAAAAACAAAACAAAAAAAACTCCAAACATTTTATGCTGTTAAAACATTATTTCAATGCTGGCAGGGAATTTTGGAAAGTACCTTTAACTTGCCTGAGCTCGGGCCATAAGAAATTGTTGCCTCCCATGAATATTTGTGCAAGCATGTATTGCAGCAGCATGATAATGTTGTCATGGTTCCCAGCAATAAGATGCTGCATTTCATATTTTGATTTATAAAGTGATTGGATACCACACTTTTATTTTTCATATTGTTGTTATAAATTATCTGCAGAAATATTTTCAAGTAGAAAGCTTAGCAGTGGGAACTGCAGAAGTATGTCAAGCATCCTGCTAACAGAGCTCACTTGCCTGATATTTACTGTGGTTACATGGCCTTGTCATTTGCAGTACTGCAGTGTTGGGAATACTGAGTAGTCTGCGTAAGTATTCCAAATACTGAATTTACCTGGCCACTGGAATATGCTTTCCACATGTACTCTCAGTTTACATGTGAGTTGCAGTATTCAGAAAAGGCAGTACTTCATGCGTGTTCAATACACCGCCTAGTGTTTTAAGTGGCACCCCGGAAGAATGTGTCTGAGGTCGTGCATGTGCACATGGTCAGTGCCTTTAGGCTGGTGCGTATTCTGAATACTGAGCATTCAGCCTTTGCATAGGACAGTATTCTGCTAGTATTTGGAATACAAGTGGTATATCACCACTATGTTATTCCGAATACTAGTACATTATTCAGAATGTTTACTCAGTATTCACAGTATTGTTGATCTTCCAAGCATCAATCTTTCTCTTAGTGCCCCACTCTCTGGTTTTAATGCCAAGGTGCTAGATCTCCAGGAACCAGAGGAACAAGACCATTTGTTGCCGGGTTGCTTCAGTACCTAGCTCGATGCATAGCGTCATCTACAAGCTCACTGCCTGTATTGCACTGACCCCAACTGCCTCAGTTCTGTTTTTCCTGCTGTTGAATCACAGTGCTTTAGTATTTCCTTAGGGACCAGAACACCAGTTTTGCATACAAATTGTGTTCTAGTCTAGTTCATTCAAGTTCTTTGTCAGCAGTTTTCGGTCAGTTTTGTTTTAAAAAGTTTAACAGTTTAAATCTATTTACACTGTCAAGTTTTTCTTAGAGATTTTCTCTGTTTGAAACTTGAAAATGTTATATCAGGTAGGATATTTGAAAAGGTCAGTTGCTTCGGCATGAGGGTGTCTCCAACATCACTCCTCTCTGGGTGAGTGTTCTAGTACCGGACAGTCTCTTAACTAGGAGGGAAGGATGTCCTGGAATTGCAAATAATTCCCCAGGTTGTGGGGATTCAGATGGGTGGAGCATAGTCTTAATGAGTGGCAGCATTGTGATGAGGGAAAGTGCTGGGGTGGGCACTTATTCTGTACAATTTAGGAGAAAGGTGAGCAAATTTTGCTACAGTTTGCAGCATGCAGTGAGATTCAGACTGCTGGAAGAGATTAAAGAGAGTGGTTAAATATAGGGAGGTTAAGTGACTTGCACATGGTAGGCATTATTTTTGGAAGTTTTAGTCAGGGTATGCAGGTTCATAAGGTTGTATTCAAACCACTTGGCCAACCAGGAAAGCCAGAGAGCTGAGAAATTAAATTAAAATAACCGTATGAAAATTAAATGTAAAACTGAAGAAAGAAAAGATGTCATTCAGAAAATATGGGTTACTCACCTGTAACTGTAGCTCTTACTTCGGGAGGGCTCTTGCAGTAGGTATTCACATATAGGACTAAGCCGCCAGGCGTCAGGACCCCAAGGAAAAATTTCTAGCTAGCAGTCCCACGCCCGCCTTCCAGTTCTTTCCCCGCCATCGCTTGTGAAAGTTCCTTCGCAGAACAGCTGATCAGTCATTCGTCGGTCTTAAAGTTTTGCAACTTTTTCAATCTTTTCTCAGGTTCTTTTTTCAACATTTCTCAAACATTTGCTGTGTATGTCCCCGACGCCCTCTGAATCGCATAAAAACAATTGCGACTCGTGTGGTTCCCAGCTCCCACACAAGAATGGCCACTCCTTGTGCTTCTTCTGTCTAGGTCCAGACCACCCCATGGAGAAGTGCCAGCACTGCCAGAAGTTCAACTTGGCTACACTGCAGATATGTTGACCACCAGCTCCTCTGACGACCGCCTGACCAGGAAGCCTGCGCCAGACTCCATTGTCCTGTCTGACTTCCCAGGCTGTCTGCAACATTTCACCACATTGCTTACTGAGTTCCCCGTGTCCCCTCGATTGACACTCGGGGATTTTAATCCTCCTTCCTCGGTCGTCACCGAGGACCTTGAGACACTGCTGTCAGGGATCCCTCCTCCTGTGCCAGACCCCCTGATGCCAGATCCTCAGATGCCGGTCTGCACGCTGGCCATCATGACGCTGCCCTCTGGCGTCCCTTTGCCTGATGTAAGACCTATTCCTCTGTCAGGACCGTCTGACTCGCTCGATGGTATACTCTGTGCTGGGCCCAACACTTGTAGGCCAATGCTTCCTCCGTCTGGCCTGCCCAGCCAGGGCCTTTACCAGGTCCTTCTGCTCCGTCGGAGCCCCTGGTGCCAGTGTCCCGACACTGCAGTACCGTGCCACAGTACCTGGCCCTTCAGTATCCGGTGCAGTAGTACCCGATGCCTCAGTACTGATGCCGGGCTACTTGCTGTCGGGCTATGGATACCCTTTACAGGTACACACATTATCTGGATCCTTCACTCCGCCTCCCACTCCACAGCCACCGGCGGATCTGAAGGAGACCTTGGTCTCCTGGTGGGCTGAGGCCAGGGCTCAGATCACCAAAGAGATCGAGAGTCGTCTCCCGACATCGGTCCCTATACCAGACCCCCTACGCCAGAGGCGGAGACTCTCCCTCTTGCCCGACACCAGAGGAGAACTCTCCAGCGCCCGAGGTGGGGAGGATACGCGCCCCTGGGAACTCCCCAGAGAGGTTGTCCCTCCCAGGGAGGAGTCTTTTTCCTCTTCTTCAGAGACTTCTGATTAGGACATGGAGTCCGGCCACTCTGACCACGAAGACGAGCCCCATACTCCAGAATGCCCAAGGCCAAGGGACTCTCCGAAGTCTCCTCCGGAGAACCCTTCCTTTCTGGAGTTATTAAGGAAAATCCAGGAAGTACATCAATGGCAATAAGTGGAGCCAGACCCAAAGCTTGAAAAAACTTGCTGCCCATCTGGATCTGCCCGAGACCACTCCTACGCTGATTCCACCCTGGATAGAGACTCAAGCAAATCTTGTTTCCACCATCTAGAAACAACTTTCCACGTTAGCCTCCCTTCCAGGGAAGGCGGATAGGCTGTATTAGGCTCCTGAGGGTGTAGACTCTTTAGCCTTCACCCGAGGTGGATTTGGTTGTCATCAGTGCCGCCCATGGCTGCTCCGCCAACCCTAAACATCTAAGCTCGTCTCTGCTTGATAAGGAATCCGCTTCTGGACCAGTACAGGAAGATCTATTTCTCTTCTACCCTAGGTATCTGGGCCCTCAGTTATGTTGCCCATATGGGGGATTTCAGAAGTCAATCCTTAGCCAGGTGGAATCTAAGTTGGACTCCCTTCCTGAGTCACAGACTAAGCAGGAAGTGGGAGGCCTTTTCCGTTCCGCATGCTTGGCCTATAGACACATGCTCTGTGCCACCTACGATGTGGTGGACACAGCTGGAAGGAGCTTGGCCTTCGCCATAGGCCTACGGCGTCATGCCTTGCTCCGCATGTCAGGATTGGACCCTGAGGTACAGTACGCTATACAGGATGCTCCCTTCAGGGGTGATGTCAAGGACATCATAACCAAACTGCAAGAGAAGGGCACTGCACTCGAGTCTGTCCAGACTATGTACAGACCCCCATTCAAGGGCAGCAGCGCCCTTTTTGTTGCCAAACCCAACAAAGACAAAAGCCCCAAGGAAAGCGTGCCAACAAACATCAGGCCCTTTAAGCAACTAAGACCCCCCCCCAGCAAAAAAAAAAAAGCGGGAGCCCCGGCTGCTGCACTGCCCCACACCTCCTGACTCCCTGCCTCTCCCTTTGCCTCTGGATGTTCCAGAGAAACGGGTAGGTGGGAGATCTCCTCCCATCTGCCGGGTTGGGAGAGGATAGCATCAGATGCTTGGGTTTTCCAGCTAATATCGGCAGGACACGCAACAGAGTTTCTGCAGAAACTACCCCGAAACCCACCCCCTCAGTTGTCTTATTCCCCGCAGCATCTTCCTCTGGTTCTAGAGGAAATCATCTCCCTTCTCCCAAAGGTGGCAATGAAGCCAGTCCCCATGCATCTTTGGGGGACAGGTTACTATTCCCATTTCTTCCTAGTTCCAAAGAAGACTGGAGATCTGAGTCCGATTCTAGACCTCAGCTCCCTGAACATGTTCGTGGAGTACAGATGCTTCAGAATGCTCTCCCTGCAGAGCCTTCTATTGTTACTTCGGCCGGGACAGTGGCTATGCGCCCTGGACATGTAGGATGCTTACCTGCATATCCCCATGTGCCCTTCCTATCGCAAGTACCTCCGCTTTTGTTTTCAGGGGGACCACTACCAATTCAAGGCCCTTCAATTAGGTCTTTCCTCGGCGCCCAGTGTTTGCAAATGCCTGTGGGTAGTGGCGGCCCACCTGCGTACCCACGGCATACAGGTATTCCCGTACCTGGATGATTGACTCCTGGCGGCCTCATCCAGGGAGGAACTCCTGCACTCCCTTTCTCTTACTCTGCAGGTTTTTACCAGCCTGGGTATCGCCATCAACCAGGCCAAGTCCCACTTGGTCCCCTGCCAACACCCCCAGTTTATAGGGGCGATTCTGAACACGACCACAGGCAAAGCCTTCTTACCTCCAGACAGGGTCGAGACCCTTCAAAATCAGGTTCATCTTCTGTCTGGTCACAGGAGGGTCGGAGCCAGGTCAGTCCTCTGCCTCCTTGGGCTAATGGCGGCTGCCATTCTGATAGTCCCATTCGCTTGGCTCCATATGAGGGTCTCTCAGTGGATGCTTCGGTCACAATGGGACCAGTCCAGGGACAATCTAGACCAAGAGGTACTAGTATCGGATTCCATGATCGGGGACTTGCAGTGGTGGATGGCTCAGGAGAACCTGTGTCTGGGAGTTCACTTCTGCCTCGATCCTCCTTCCCAGATGTTGACAGATGCGTCAGGAGAAGGCTGGGGTGCCCACCTAGGGTCTCGCAGGACTCAGGGCAGCTGGTCCAGGTTCGAGCAAAATCTGCACATAAATGTGCTGGAACTGAGGGCAGTCCTCTATGCCCCCAGGCTCTTTTTCTCTTCATTCTCCCGGTCATCTCCTCATCCAATCGGACATTTCGTAGTCTGGTACCTCAAGAAACAGGGAGGAACACTTTCCTACCCCCTGTGCTGGGAGGCGATGAGAGTCTGGGATTGGGCAGCCCAGCATCACCTTAACTTGACCGCAGTTCAAGTTCCGGGAGTGGAAAACATACTGGTAGACTAACTCAGTCGGTCCTCAGCCAGGTCCCACAAATGGAAGTTAGATCAGCAGATCGTAAATGACATTTTTTGGCGATGGGGAACACCGCAGATATAGACTTCTTTCCCTCTCCCCAAAATGCAAAACTTCCTGGCTTTTGTTCACTCGCTCCAGGGCAAGACGCTTTTTGGCATGGCGCTCTGTCTCTCAGAGGGACAGATTCGTTTATGCCTTCCCTCCCATTCCTTTAATTCCGAGGGTCCTGAACAGAGTCAGACCGGATGGGGTTTGAATGATTCTCATTGCTCCCTTCTGGCCCAGGCAAGTTTGGTTCTCTCTTCTGCAACAGTTTTCAGAGGAACCACCTCGTCCTCTTCCTCTGTCGCAACAATTGTTGACCCAGGATTGGGGACACTTGTTCATCCAGGTCTGAAATCCTTCCATCTCCATGCGTGGCTCCTGGAGACATAGAAACACAGAAACGAGAATTTGACGGCAGATAAGGACTGCTTGGCCCACCCAGTCTGCCCATTTCCCTACCTGACGGATAAGCTGCAGATTCTAGTTAATCAACAGCTTACTTCCTCCTGCCCCCCACTAGAATTGCCTTATGCCTGTCCTATGCAATCTTGAATCTCCCACTGTTCCTGACTCCACAACCTCCTTAGGAAGGCTGTTCCATGCATCCACAACTCTCTGTGAAAAATACTTTCTGACATTATCTCTAAGCCGTCCCCCATCTTTAAATTGTGCCCCTTGTTCTTGCACAGCTCTTCTTCTGAAAGATACTACCTCTTGTATCTTGTTAATTCTCTTGATATACTTGAAAGTTTCTATCATGTCCCCCCTCTTCCTCCTTTCCTCGAGGGTATACATATTAAGCTGCTTTAGTCTCTCCTCGTATGTCTTCTGGTGCAGACCTTGCACCATTTTGGTTGCCCTCCTCTGAACAGCCTCCACTCTGTCTATGTCTTTGCGGAGATGGGGTCTCACTAACTGTCTGTAGAGAGGGATAACAACTTCATGTTTTCTACTGTTGATGCCTCTCCCTATGCATCCCAGTATCCCCATAGCCCCTCCTTACTGCCTTCTCACATTGCTTGCCCACCTTTAGGTCATCTGATATAATTACTCCTAGGTCTGTTTTGATTTTTGTTATTAACTCACCCCCCATTGTGTACTCTTCCCCTGGGTTTTTGTTTCCCAGATGCATTACCTTGCACTTCTTTGCATTGAATCTGAGCTGCCACGTATTTGACCATTCCTGTAGCCTTGCCAAGTCCCTTTTCATTCTTTTCTCCCCAACCTGTGTGTCAACCCTGTTGCAGATCTTTGTATCATCTGCAAAGAGACATACCTTTTCTTCCAGGTGCTCTCCAGTGTCGCTTATAAAGATATTAGAGGACCGGTCCCAGTACCGAACCCTGCGGTACCCCGCTAGTTACCCTCTTTTCTTCACTGTGGACTCACATTATTACCTTATGCGTCCTGTTGTCCAGCCAGTTTTTTATCCAGGCTACCACCTTGGGACCCACTCCAAGGCTGACTAACTTGTATATTTATCTTTTGTGTGAGACTGTGTCGAATGCCTTGCTAAAATCTAGGTAGGCCATATCCACAGCCCCTCCCTGGTCTACTACTTTGGTCACCCAGTCAAAGAAATCTATTAGGTTCGTCTGACATGACCTTCCTGCTGTGAAACCATGCTGCTTTGGGTCCTGTGCCCCACTGGCCTCTAGTTATTCAACATTTCTTTCCTTCAGAAGTGATTCCATCATTTTCCCTACCACTAAGGTTAAACTAACAGGTCTGTAGTTTCCTGCCTCTGCCCTGCTCCCACTTTTGTGAAGTGGAATCACATTTGCCTCCTCCAGTCCTTAGGTGCCACTCCATCCTCCCATGATTTGTTAAAGAGTGTAGTCAGTGGTGTTACTAGTTCTACCCTTAGTTCTTTTAGTATTCTTGGGTGAATCCCATCAGGCCCCATTGCTTTGTCCACCCTCAGTTTCAAGAGTCCTTTCAAAACCCTTTCTTCTGTGAATGGACTGGTATCAACCCCGCTATTCAGAGTTTCCCCCTTGTTTGGTTTTAGGCACCTCTCCCTCCTCATCTGTTGTGAATACTGAGCAGAAATATTCGTTCAACATCCCTGCTTTTTCACTGTCACCCTCTGCGCACATTCCCTCCCCTTTATTAAGTCTCTGTATCCCTCCCTTGGTCTTTCTTCGCTCTTTAATGTAGCTATAAAAAGTTTTATCCCCCTTCTTAACAGAGTTGGCTATCTTTTCCTCAGTTTGTGCCTTTGCTGTTCTGACTGCCTTCCCTGCCTCCTTCTGCTTTATCTGATAAAGTTCTCTGTCCTGCTCCTTCTGTGTTTCTTTATATTTCCTGAATGCTATCCTTTTCTCCTTAACCGTTCCAGCCACCTCTTTTGAGAACCATAGCGTTTTTTTCCTTCATTTTGTTTTATTGATTTGCTTCACACAAAGGCTTGTTGCCTCTGCGATGGCTGATTTGATTATTCCCCATTGTTCCACCACCCCTCCCTCTTGCCCATTTTCTAATGCTTTTCTAAGGCACGCTCTCATTTTCCCAAAGTCAGCCTTCCTAAAGTCCAATACTCCTGTTTTTGTATGGCTTGACTCTATGGCTGTGTTTATTGTGAACCACACTGTTTGGTGGTCTCCTGTTCCCAGATGGCTACCCACTTCTAAATCTGAGATCCTTTCTCCTTCCCCATTTGAGAGTACCAGGTCTAAGATTGCAACCTCCCGAATGGGTTCCAACACTAGCTGTCTGAGGCATGCCCCCTGTAGGGCATCAAGAATGACCCTGCTCTTGGATGTGCGTGCAGCAAAGGTACTCCATTTAACATCTGGCATATTCAGATTCCACATCAACAATATCTCCCCTTTTTCTGCCATTTTAAGGATGCCTTCTATCATTTCCTTGTCCATTTCCTGCCCCTGAGATGGGGGTCTGTACACAACCCCCATGCGGATTGTGGTGCCATTTCCTGTCTCCAGGGTGACCCATACTGACTCATCAACTTCCTGTTTACTCTTTAGTTCTGTTGCTTTAATCCCTTCCCTATATAGGGAGCTACTCCTCCTCCTCTTGAACCCCCCCTGTCCGTGCTGTAGACTGTGTATCCTGGTATGTTGACTTCCCACTCATGGTTCTCTGTGTACTATGTTTCAGTGATTGCCACAATATTCAGGCTTCTCTCTTCCATTAAGGCCACTAGTTCAGGGAGCTTGTTTCAGAACTACGGGCATTGGTACTCATCACCTTCCATTTATTTTTTATGGCCTTACCCCTTTTAGCCCCATCCCTGTCCTTAATACCTTTTTCTGCATTTATCCCTGTCCTGCTCCCTACTGACTTCTCTGCCTTGGTGTTTACCTCTGTAACTACTGCATTTTGTGGGGGGAGGCTGGGATTTCCCTGCTCCTTTTCAGTGCCTCCCCCCTTGGCTAGTTTAAATGCTTGCCAATGAAGCATTTAAACCTGTCACCTAGGATCCTCCCCAGACAGATGCAGACCATCGTGCCAGAATAAGTCTACATCCCTCCAGGTGGCTCCCCAGTCCCCAATGAAGCCAAAACCCTGAGCTCCACACCAGTTTTTCAACCATTTATTGAATCTCATGATACGGAATACCCTAGCATCATCCTTGCCATAGACAGGCAGCACCACCGAAGGTTACCGTACATGCTACTTGTCTAAGGCCCTCCCCAACTCCACAAACTCCTCTTGCACTGCTCTGATCCCATTTACAGCCAGGTCATTTTGTCCAGGTGGACAATGACATCCAGCTCCTCCCTCGTGCAGCTGCTGCCACACGATCCTGAAGTCGCTTCCTGTCCCTCCAAGCTGTGGCGCCAGGCAGGCACCTTACCCCCTATCTCCTTCCTCCCCACGCCTACCCCCCCAATGATTGAATCCCCACCAGGAGTTGTTTCCTTCCCTGTGGGGTCTCGTGCCACCCTCCTGTTGGTCTCCTTGTGAGGTTCCCAGCATCCTCCTTGGTCTCCACTGCAGGTGCCTCCTAGAGGAACCACTTTTGCCAGAACAGCATATGAATTGTGGAGAGCTACAGCTGGAGGGATGCACCTCTGTTCCACCACCCTCCCTCCCTGAGCCCACCTTTGGTCCAACCGCCTTCTTCTTGGCAACGAGCTGAAGCCCGCTTTGAGTCTCTCCTTCAGCGCGGACATTTTGGTGGAGGCAAGGAAGTCTTCCACCAGGTCCACCTACGCTATGAAGTGGAAACGGTTTTCTATCTGGGCAAATTCGGAAGACTTTGAGCCTTTTTGTGCCCAGTCAACAAAGTCCTGGATTACATGGGTCACCTCTGATCTGGGTCTCAACCATTCTCGTTAAAGGTCCATATGGCAGCTATTTCGCATACCATATTCCTTTGGAGACAGGATTTTTGCTCGGTTGAAGTCTCTAAGACTTTCTTCAGTGGGGTTCTCCATTTAAGACCCCCATTCGCATTCCTGTCCCTCCATGGGACTTGAATTTCATCCTGGAGAAAGCTCACTCTGCCTCCCTTCGAGCCAGCAGCGGCTGATTTAAAGTTCCTTTCTTGGAAGATGCCTTCCTAGTGGCCATCACTTGCTCCTATGAGCCGAGCTTAGGCCCTGATGTGTAAAATCCTGTACTTGATTTTCCACAAGGAATGTGTGGCTCTACACAACAGTCCTAAATTTCTCCCTAAGTTGGTGGCTGAATCTACGCTGAACCAATCTATTGAGCTACCCCTTTCTTTTAACACTCCAATCAAGTGGAGTACTTCTTGCATGCTTTGAATGTTCACAGAATCCTGAGATACTACACCAGTCAGGCTAAGAATCTCAGAAAGACGGATCAGCTTTTTGTTTCTTTTGCTCACAAAAGAGAAGGCAATGCTGTTTCTAAGCAATGCCTATCAAAATGGTTGGTGAATTGTATCACTTTCTGTTACAACAAGTGCACCAAGACCCTTCCAGGTCAAGTCAGAGGTCACTCCAGCAGAGGAGCAGCCGTCTCTGCGGCTTGTTTCAAGAGTATGTCAGCGGCAGACATCTGTGCAGCCGCAACTTGGACTTCTGTCCATTCCTTTAGGAAACACTACAGTTTGGACATTGCCTCTCGACGTAGAGCAGGCTTCGGGTTGGCTGTCCTACAAGTTCTCCTTTCATGAGACCTGTTCAGCCCTGAGGTTCTATGTTATGGATGACAGTCCTCCTCCCGAGTGTTTTTCCTTGTTCCAGACTGCTTGGGACTCAGTTCTGTATGTGAATACCTGCTGCAAGAGCCCTCTCGAAGTAAGATAGTACAGTTACATAAGAACTTACCGTAACAGTAGATCTTCGAGGGAGGCTCTTGCAGTAGGTATTGCCTTCCCGCCCTCCGCCCCCTAACTGGTGTTTTTTTTTGGCTTCATTTCCATGGGGGAAATATCCTCTTCTCTCTTGTCTTGCCTCTTTTGGCCTTTGGCAAGAAAGAACTGGAAGGCGGGCGTAGGGGGCCGCCCCTTTATACCAGCGTTGCATGACGCTGGTCACCTGACGGGGGGGGCAGTCTCCCGCCAGAGACTGCTAGCTAGAAATTTTTCCGTGGGGTCCTGATGCCTGGCGGCCTAGTCTTATATGTGAATATCTACTGTAAGAGTCTCTGTCGAAGATCTACTGTTATGGCAAGTTCTTGCATAACTGTACTTTGTAGGTGTGGTATACAGTTCATATCTACATTATGATAGTTCCATTGGAACAAACTGATTTGTCGGATGTCTTCAAGCTAAGCTTCTCCCACCACCCGGGTGGTATATCCGCTGGCTCTGCCACATATCAAATCTTTGCATGCTGGATGCAGGGGTGTATAAATCCTATTGCCCCCTGTCCAGGGCAAGTAAATTTCCTTGAAGGGCAAATACAAAACAGAGAGCTGATTTCACTGTAATGAATAGGGGCAAATAAAAATTCAGATACTGTCATGGCTGGGCAAGTCCAAAACATTTTGATTTGAACACCCCTGGCTGGACGCAGGGATCTGTGTCACTTGCCAGGGGAGGCCAAGTGGGTTGTCTGAATGCCAACTGTATACCACTCCTAGAACCATGGGTACAGATGAGTAACCTATATTTCTGAGAGTGTGGCTACAGTTCACTGTCCACACTATAGCAGACTTCTTGCAGTTCTCTGGAAGGAGGGGCCAAGGCTCACACCCTGTTTGGTGAACAGAGGCCAGAGAATCGAGGCCCCAAGACCAGCATCCCGACATAACATGATGTTGAGGCTCTAATGGGAGAGAGTCTGGCTTCTCCAGGTGGCAGCCCTCCTGTATGGGGATGCCTCTGGAGGCAGCCACTGAGGCAGTGGTATGTCTGATGGAATAAGCCCCAAGTGTTCTCGTAAGGGTAAGGAAGGGGTAAGAGTGCCATAGATCATGTGGGTCTGCAGCAAAAATGAAGATAGAAAAATAGGGCAGACTGGGAGGGCCAAGTGGCCTTATCTGCTGTCAGATTTTGTTTCTGTATTTCTCTGGGATGCTCCCTACCAAACAACCAGTAGCAGAGGTTGATGCAGGATGTAATCCACCTGCCACTCCGTTTGGTGGGGCTTCAGTGTATGTTACAAACAGTTGTCGAACCTCATCCTGAACACCAGCTGTGAGAGCCTGACAATAAATGAGTGCTTTCCTCAGGTTTTGAGTAGGGAGTCGGTGGTCAGCCTTCAAAGCAGGGTATTAAAATGTATTGGAAGATTAAGAGCACCTGAAGCTCACTATTCCTTCTGGCTGATGTGATAGCCACCAAGTTGGCGGTTTTTCACAACAGGTGTGACATCTCACACCTGTGTATTGGCTCAAATGGCTTGCCCATGAGCATAGCCGGCACCAGTAGTAAATCCCAAGGTAGTGGTGTCTTGTGCACCAGAGGGAAGAGTGGTTAAGGCCCTTAAAACAAAGCATTTTGTCAATGCCGAATGTTTGCTTGCTGGCATTGGCATTGGTAGTGTAGAAGTTACAGAGCTGCATAATAGAAATGGCAGTGAAGTATTGAACTGAAGCCAACCCCACCACCATCCTGCAGAGAGTGACAGGCATTGGGGGTGTGCCTTTGGGTCGTCAGGCATAACGTCCACGCCATATCATCACGCCCTACCCTGCAGACACTGACAAGTGTCACGGTGTGCCTTGGGGTCTTTGGCCCCTATGCGCACCACCCCATTCCATCAGGAAATACGGTGAGATGGGTGCGGTTTAGGAGAATGGGGTGAACTTTGGGGCCAAAGAGTCCAAGGCATACCTCGATGCCTCTCACTGGCTGCAGGATGTGGAATGGTATGAGCATTACAGGCGAGAATCCCAAGTCACACCCCTGATGCCTGTCATTCTCTACAGGGTTGGGCGTTATGGTTGGAAACCCTAACACCTCAGGCATTCATTGGTATTTTCACTCCAAATTTTCAACATGGTTTTTGTGACCCCCACCTCATGAGCAGTGGCAATATCAGTTTGTTAGCCGAAAGCTGCTTATGCACAGCGACTCGGCATTTAGCACCACAGGTGCAAAACATTCGAACAGGATGTGAAAAATGACAGCTGTACTGTTCATGCAGAGGTGTTAAAATGGCAAAATCTTAATCAAAATATTTAAAAAAAAAAAAAAATGAAGTCACGAGCGTATAGAAACTGTGCAATGCACAACTGCAATGTAATTAGGGTTTGGGATTTTTTTTTTTTACAGCAGATTGTCAACACAGGCATTTGGGACCTCCGTCATGAACAGTGTCACTGTGATTTTCTTTATCTGTCCCGAACAATGATTTCCCACAGCGACCACGCATCTCTGCGCTGAAAGTGTGAAAACACATTTCGGCCATGTTGTGAAAAATGACAGCTGTACTGTTCATAAGGAAGTGTGGAAAAATGCCACTTGTGAAAATCTGGACTGAAAATATTACAAAGTCATGAACTTATGAGGGTGCGTGGAAACTGCACAATGCTCACTCGTAACACAGTCACTTTATGGACTTTTGTCACCAAATTTTCAACATAGCCATTTTAAGACCTCTGTTTATGAACAGTGTAACTGTGATTTCCTTAATCTGTCCCAAACATTACTTTCGCACACCGACTGCACCATGGTGCGCTACATGTGCAGAAACACATTTGGGGTGACATGTGAAAAATGGTTGCTGTACTGTTCAAAAGGAAGTGTAATAAAATGGCAATGTGGAAAATCTGGAGTGAAAATATAGAAAATTCGCAACCTTACGAGCGTGCGTAGGAACTGCGCAACACACACTCGTAAAACAGTCATTTTAAGGAATTTTTTCACCAAATTTTTAACATAGCCATTTTAAGACCTCTGCTCATGAACAGTGTCACCTGTGATTTTCTTAATGTGTTCCATACATTGATTTAGTGAATAATCGACTGCGCCTATCAGCGCCATGGCTGGAAGCACATTTTGGGCAAGATGTGAAAATGACAGCTGTACTGCTCATAAGGAAGTGTAATAAAATGGCAATGTTGAAAATCTGGAGTGAAAATATTGATAATTGTAAACTTACAGTGTGCGTAGGGAGCTGCTAGCAGCACACTCATAAAACAGTCATTTTTAGGAATTTTTCCACCAATTTTCAACATAGGCTTTTTGAGAGCCCATCTTATGAGCAGTAGCAGTGTCGTTTCATTACTCTGTCCCGAAAGGTGATTTCGTACAGTGACTGCGAAATCACCCTTCGGGCCCGATGAACGCCATGACAGTGAGATCATTCATGAGAAGGGGTCCCAAAAACCCCATGTTGAAAATTTGGTGCAAAAATTCCAAAAAATGGCTGAGATATGCAGCAAAGTTGAAAAAATCCTATTTATTACATTATACAGCTTATCAGCATTTCCTCAGTTCGCGGTCGGCTTTGAAGAGTGCAGACGTGTTCCTGGTCCACCGAAGATAGTCACGCTGGAGTCCGGAGGTAAGTATGGGGTGGGGGGTGTAGGGAGGCAGGGTGCGAGTGGGTGGGTGCGGGTTGTGGGAGGGGGCAGGGAGACGCCGAGGACAGGTTTTGATTTGCAGGTTTTCTTTGGGTGACAACGCAGGGGCGTTTGCCATGATGGGGTGGGCTCCCAGCGTGACACAAGGGCGGCGGGGGCGTAGGCCGCCGGGATTGGGCACCCTGTCTGCAGTAGCATCTGTTGCCACGCTGGGGTGTGCTCAAAGCGTGGGCACCTGTACTGGGGAGGGGTGGAAACCGTCGGCTACATAATGTGTGGCCACTCTGGGTGGGCACCCAGCGTGGCATATATAACTCTGCTGGGGGCGCAGTACAGCCGACGGGGACTGGGCACCCCATTGGCTACACAGTGGGAAGTAGCACGCAGCGTGCCTGCCCTGTGTGTGTGTGTGTGTGTGTGTGTGTGTGTGTGTGTGTGTGTGTGTGTGTTTGGGAGCGTGCATGAGCAGGCGATATCTGATCGCTGCTCACTGAAGCATAGCTCCCCCTTTCAACTGTACTCCACTGCATTTTGAAGCTGTCATAGACAGCTCCAGCAGGCATTGGAGAACTGCGGTTGTGCCTACAAACACACTGACTGAATTGGAAGAGGGCTGCCACACCTCTGAAAACTCTGATGATGGCACTATGTTTCTTGCACATGCGTGCAAAAAAACATATAAAAAAGCACCTGACTACCATTTCCTAAGCCACCATCGGCTTATCAGCCCCTGCCTGGTAAGTAGAGTTGACTGCCAGGCGCACCTTTTGGGTCCTCGCTCGCAGGCCCGCCTGAGAGAGGACCAGAGGTAATCCATGCTGTTTGTCATAGGGCAGGCTTGGGGATCAAATCTCCTTCCTCTGGCACCAGATAGAGAACCTCTTCCATTTATGTGCATAGCATTCGAGTCTCGACTCCTTTTGGGAGGCCTCCACATTGTGTAGCACATCTTTTGATAGACCCAGGGCCTGGAACTATTGCTGCTCAGGAAGCATGCTGAGAGGCCCTGGGATGGAAAGTCGGGGTGCAGGACCTTCCCCTGTTGTCTGGTTGGCAGGCCTGGATGAAGAGGCAACCACCACAGAGGTCTGCTGCTGAGGCTGAGAAGTTCTGGGTACCAGAACTGCAGTGGTCCATTTGGAGCTCTCAGGACATCCGTACCCTGTCCTTCTGGGCCTTGATCATGATCTTGTGAATCGAGGAGAAGAGAGGGAAGGGATATGAAGCCTGGGGTCTAGCGCCTCACAGTGGCATCTCCCGACTGTGTGTGTGTGTGTGTGTGTGTGTGTGTGTGTGTGTGTGTGTGTGTCTCACAGAACAGCCTCAACTTTCATTTCTCGCAAAGGTAAATAGGTCCACCAGAGGCTTACCATCTCCTTACGCAGGGACCACACATACTCCATGTCTCCCACTCAACTCAGAGCATCTGCCAACTGATTGTGGACTTCTGTGACATGACTTACCAGACAATCTTTGCCCAGGCTGTGCATGAGTGTCCAGGTGAGGAGAGCCTCCTGACAGACGGGAAGGGAGTGTGTTCTGCCTGCCTGTTCAGGTAGAAGATTGTCTTAGTATTGTCCATCTGGACCTGCCCGACCTGACAACCTGATCAGTGGAGCAAATTCCATGAGAGTCAGTTGCATTACACAGAGCTCCAGCAGGTTGAAGTGGTGATAGGACTCTAGAGGGTAAACAGAATCCCTGGTTCCTGTGGTCTCCCAGGTGTGCTTCTCACCTGAGGCATGTCTGTTGTAGGTGTGGCGGCTGGCTTTGGGTGGATGAACGGGATTCCTTTCTCCATATGTTGCAAGGCCAGCCACCAGTAGGGGCATCCCACATCGGCTGAGTCACAAGGACCTGATAACCTAAGCATTGAGACCATTGGCACAGCTCTCGCTGCAGGTAGTCCTTCGCCAGCTGGACTAACAGACCATGCTAGTGGTGGATGCCATGTACCCCAGCAGCAGCAAGAAATCCTTGGCAGGGCATGAGAGTCCATCCTGAAATGATCTGGCAGATTATGCCTCAGGAATGCTGCCACCACTGCTGTGGACTTTGTGAAGACAAGAGGTGAAAGGGCATGACTTGGAACTGATATAGAAACATAGTAACATAGGATTTGATGGCAGATAAGGACCGCTTGGCCCACCTAGTCTGCCCATTTTTCCTACCTGTTTCATGTACTGCAGATCCTAAATTATCTGCGGTTTACCCTTTCTTTCCTATCGCTAGAATTCCTTTGCCTGTCTCATGCATTTTTGAATTCCCCTAATGTATTTGCCCCTACAGTTTCTGCCAGGAGGCTGTTCCATGGATCCACCATCCTTTCCATGAAAAAATACCTTCTCACGTTACCCCTAAGCCTACCAGCCTCTTATTTTCATATCATGGCCCCTTGTTCTTGAACATTTTTTTTTTTTTAAAGATGTTACCCTCTTGCACCTTATTTACATCCTAGAGGTATTTGAAAGTATCTGTCATTTCCCCACTCTCTCTCTCTCTCTCCCTCCTCCTCCTCCTCCTCCTCCTCCTCCTCCAGGGAAAACCTATTGAGATCCTCCAGTCTCCCCTCATATGACTTTTGATGCAGCCCCTGCACCATTTTTGTCTCCCTTCTCTGACCCGCTTCTGCTCTGCCTGTGTCCTTTCAGAAGTGTGGCCTCCAGAACTGGACACAGTACTGTAGATGAGGTCTCACCAATGTTCTATTCAGTGGCATCACCACCTCCTTCCTTCTGCTGGAGATACCCCTCCCAGTGCAACCCAGCATTCCATTGGCTCGCCTCACAGCCTTCTCACGTTGTTTGTGTGGTAACCTTTATATCATCAGATATGGTTATGCTATGTCCTCTTCTGTTTGGTGGCCGTCAGTACCCCCCCAATCATGTACTCCTCCCCTGCATTTCTGTGCCCCTAGTGCGTGATCTTTCACTTCTTTGCATAGAATCTTAGCTGCCACACTCTTGACCACGCCAAGCTTGCTTAAGTCCCTTCTCATTTTTTCTATCCCTCCTGGAGTGTCAGCACTGTTGCAGATCTTCATGTCTGCAAAGAGACACATTTTTCTTTCCAGGCCTTTTGCAATGTTGCTTATGAAGACATTAAAGAGGAATGGTCCAAGCACTTCTCTTGATCACACCCCACTGTTTGGATTGAACTCCGTTCACCACTACCTTCAGTGTCCTATCGCTCAGCCAGTTTTTTTACCCATTTCACCACGCTGGGACCCACTCCCAAGCTACCCAGCTTGTTTACTAGTCAGCCTATGTGGGTTGGTGTCAAAGGCCTTGCTGAAATTCGTGTAGGCCACATCCACCGCCCCTCCTGATCTGCTTCCCTAGTCACCCAGTCAAAGAAATCTTGATTTGTTTGACAGGATCTTCCCACTATGAATCCATTGTTGCCTCAGATCTTGTGCTCTGCTGTATTTGAGATATATCACAAACCTTACTTTTAATAATGGTTCCATTAGTTTCCCCACCACAAGGTCAGGCTGACAGGTCTGTAATATTCAGCCTCCTCCCTGCTTCCATTGTTGTGGAGAGGGACTACATTCGCCCTCCTCCAATGAAGATAACCTCCTTTTACTCTACATAACCCTAACGGCTAGATCACATCTGTCCCTGTGGTCTGTGGGGCATGCCCCCCCATCACCGGCCTATGTATGGCAAAACTCCTTTGTGGTAGTGGTCACTATCCACTCTTGAGGCTCGCATCAGGTGCCATCTCCGGGCAGTGCTACTTAACTTAAGTGTTGTGCTGACATGGTCCTGTATTCATTTGGTTTGCACCTGACTGAATATATCATCCTGGGACTCCCGGGTAACGCAAAGTGCCTTTCTGCTATGCTTTGTGTCTTGCTGAATATCGAGCCCCTAGTGTGTGGTTATATAACCCTTAGACAATGATATTGTGACTATATGCTTGTCTGATTATGCAATACCCTTGGTAGAAGGGGGCACCAAAACTGTCCCTTGGTGGAAAGAAACGACCAACCAACCACCTACCCAAGCATCTCCCGCACCCCTCACTTGGAGCACCCCTTGGAGTATATTTTATTTTAATTGGCCAACCATTACTGTCTTAAGGAGGGCCCCCCACCGATGCATTGGCCTCTGTCATTGATGTGTCTCTAGATGTTTTCTACAGAGTCTCAGCTCTGCTGCTGTTCATTCCATTTGTGTAGTTCTCGATCTGGTCCCTCCATTCTGAATGTTTGGGAGTCTCCAAGACAGACAGTTCAAAGTTAATCGCTTTATTGCCATTAGAAGCATCAAGGAAAACCACTCCTTTCTGCTTACGGGACCCCAGCCCCTTTACTGGAAAACCCAAGATTTAATATTTAAACTCTTGAAGTGCTGGCATCACCCTCAAGATCTTCTTCAGATCCCCATGGATCTAAATCCAGTAAACCTGAATAACAGGGCAGTGCGGTGGTAGTTCACACCCCTGCCACCTTTGTGCAACGTTGTGAATCCAAAAATGCTCTGAGATGGTTGGTGTATGGAATTGTCTGATACCTTAAATTGAAATTCCCTCCATGTTGGGGGTTGGGGGGAGAGACCTTTCAGCCTTCCTCCCATAAACCGACCCACTCTTCCGTTGATAGTATTAGGCTTGAGTCTTGCTCGCACAGATCCTTCACTTCTTGGTTGGGACACCACTGGCCTTCAGTACGGTCTGGTAACCTGAGTGTGAGAGAGATCCTCCCCCCAAGCTAGTTAAGGCAACCAGTATAGGAATTCCTCCAGACCAGTTAGATCGCTGTTGTTTTGGGGAGTCTACTCTTTGTTTGCAGGTAATGGTGTATTTGTAGGAATGGGAAGAATTCCCTATTCATCAGCCTAAATGACTTTTTCAGGGTTTGTCAGAGGGCACAGCATGGCCCAGTCTCGACCAGTTGTCAGTAGTGTTTCAGCATCCTAGAGTTACAGCAGCTTAAGTAGGAAAACCTCTGGGTTCCCAAATATTGTTGTTAAAAGGTCCTCTGTAATATCTGCATCGTGTGACTTGTCCACAGGTTGAAAACTCACCGCTAGTCTCTGGAGTATCTAGTCTGAGAGGAGACACAGTGGGGCACACATTGTAGCCATATTCTTTTCAACAGTCCTTTCAGATGTCCTCCAGAGAGAATGCTGGAATATTTCCTGAACCTTTTTCAATCTGGCCTGCACTGCTTCTTGATCAGAGTCCACCTGCCATCCATCTGGGCATACCATGAGTTAATGTGAAGTCCTCACCCTTGCTCATCTTCCTCTTTTGAAAATATTTCATAGAGATACTCTGCATATGAACGGCTCCCCCACACGAAACCTTTTGCTGATTGGATCTTTCTTGTAAAGAACATGCTCACTTGTAAGCTACAGTATTTGAACCTGCTATTAACTGTGACATGAAGCATCTGACCTGAAAACAGCGTTTATAGTGGCTGCTACCTTTGAATACAGAGTGAGATACAGATCCTCTGTACACAGTTTTCTGTAAGGATAGAGTGGTACCCCACATATATCCTAAATTTCTATCCGTTATAAATATATATATTTGTACTTGCCCATAAGAAACTACTGGGAATTCCATCCTAGCTGTGGTCCCTCAGTACCTGAGACATTTGTAGTCCAGTGTGGCTTCTGTCATGCCCAGTGAGCACTTTGGGTAATTGGCTTTGGAGCAGAAATAAAAATGGCTGCATTTGTTAATCTGCATCCAAATCTGTCTGTCCCCATAGTCTCACACACTTCAACCAATTTTGGTGCCTCAGTTCTTCCCAAAATATATAATCCAAGAGAAGTGATACAGTGTAAGCCGCTTACCATTTATTTATTTTTATTTATTTAAATTTTGGGTACCGGGTAGGCCCACTGAGACCGTAATGGTACCTTTTTCAGGGGCTACCTGGGGTTAATTACAGTCAACAGTGCAATAAGAAGTAGGAACAATTCAAGGGAAAGTACGCATATACAGATATTAAAATCAGAACATATAGTACAATCACAGGCAGGTTAGGTAACGTTTAGAATAACATGGGGGCAAACACTAGTTTCACAAGAGTGTCTGTTATATAAGGTTCTTTTTTTATCAGGTCAGTTTTACGGGTTACAATTTCAAGTGTTTCAGAAGTGATAAGATTCAACTGAAACAGGATACCAACCTGTTAGGCGGCAGGTTTTTAATATCAGACCATGGACCATGAACAGTTTTGTGCAGCTTCATTTTGTCCACCTAAAGCAATGTCTGTAGTTGCCGGCAGGGGGCAGCATTACCTAACAAAATGCTGCTTGCGATATTCAAAGCACTTTACAAAACAACATTGAGTACTTTAGGATGCTGTTAACAAAACTGTACCCCATAAGACGCTGCATGGAACTGCACAGTATTCAGTACATTAGTATTCACTACAGTACAGCAGGTACAGAACAGGCATAGTTGTGCTATGAATTTGGTTTTTTTTTTTTTTTTTTACTGTATTTTGCTTACTAGCGCTACATCCCCTGCCAGGAACCGAGACAGTACCGCTTCTCACTTTCCCAGCAGGAGCTCCCTAGCTTCCTTGTGACAGATTGACCCGGCACTCCTACTTGCTCTTTCTCACAGTCCACTCACAGTCGCTAAAATGGAGTTACAGTAGACTCCACCGACTGTATTGCTGCTGGCACCACCACGGGCGGGGGTTAGTGGTTATAAGTGGGGTAAGTGCTGACGTGCCTAAGTGCTTAAGTATTGTTTGCTGTCCCAAATGGTGCTAAAAGTGGAATTTTAGTGGCTCACTTAGCGCTTATTACCCACATCGGCTGTCCGCAATTGCCTGGCAGGCAAGGTCCACATAAACGGGTATAACTAGTATTAGTGCCTATGGGAATGGTTTGGGTTTCTTGTTTTCGTCCGTGTTTCCCGATTGTCCGTGATATCCATGTCCTCCGTAGGTGAAGTCGACTGTACTGCACTCTCTTGAAGCTAGAAAGATCCTTCATTTCTACCTTTGCTGGAACCGGGGACTATGGACAGACACCAGTTGTAAGGGATGCCCCGTATGCTTTCAGTGACTACTTGACTGGAATGTCTGCTGCATTCAGAACTGCACACTAGCAGGTCATTAGTTGGGAGACTCTTGGAGCTCATTTCACCCCTGCTGTAGCTGCTTCAGTGGCTTCACTCCGGTCCCTTTTTTAAAAGATTTGTAGGGCAGCTACATGGAGTACCATTCATACTTTTACCAGGCACTGTGCTTTGGACGTCCACTCAAGACAATGCAGGTTTTGGATTGGCAGTACTGTAATGCCTACTCCCCTCGTTTGTCCTACAATAGGTCTCCAACCAGTCTCCAGTCTACCAAAGGAAAAAGAACACCAGGACTAGGGGGCATGCAGTGAAGCTGGAGGGGGTGATTTTAAGAGAGATGTGAGAAAATGTTTCTTCACTGGAAGGGTGCTGGACACTTGGAACAGCCTGCCAGTGGAAGTGGTGGAGGCCAAAACAATGGGAGGCTTCAAGCATGCGTGGGGTGTATTAGAAGAAGGGAGGCAGGAGGGTTAGGGTCTGCAGAGGAAGATTAGGTGGTGAGAATCTGGGCAGACAGGGTAGGCCAAGTGGTCCTCTTCTGTTGACAGATTGTGTTCCTAGCGTCTCTTGTCCCAGGACTTGTTTCTGATTGCATGTTAGTTGATACCAAAGAGTGGGACTCCATGGGGAAATTAATTCCTGGAAGACAGAGAAGTTCATCCCCTGCAGACTGCTTCCCAAGTTTGAAAAATTTGAAGCTTTAATACTTGCCAAAAACCCTGAAATGATACGGGAAACAGATAGTTGGCTGGCTAGAAAGATTTTGGATAGCGAGGTAGCACTTCCTCTTAACACCCTCCATAGACGTGATTGTGCAGGTAAGCAGGGAGGAAGAGGATGTCTTGTATACAAGGACCACCCTGAGAGACCTTGCTGCTCACTACTAAGGACACAGACGGTGACCCATCCTGTGAGTTCTTGGTACAACATTGAACTCTGATATGGAAGTAAAACCTAAGTGTGGCTGTCACTTACAGTTCCCTCAATATTGTTGACTCGGTCTAGACTCATTCCTTGGTCACATTAATTGCCTGATCTGATGCCATGAAAAGTTCATTTTAGGATGTTTTTAACATCAGCTGGCTCTCCCCACACACAAAGTGGTACAAAAACAAATTGGTTGACCTTTACCTCAACCAGAAGGTGAAGTCCCCTACTTGTGTCCGTTACAAACAAATTCTAGCCAGAGCCAAAAGGGCTGTGAAGAGCTACCAGATTCCGAAAGTTGCGTGTGTGTAGGAATTATTCAACGCCCGGGTGTAACTTGGCCATTTTTTGGAGGTGTTGCACCAACTTTTCAACATAGCCTTTTTGGGACCCCTCCTCATGAAGAGTACCAGTGTAATTTTGTTCACTTGTCCTGAAAGGTGATTTTGTAGAACGAACGTGGTATTCTGTGCCACAGGTGCGAAAACATGTTTTGGGCAGGTTGTAGAAAATGACAGTTGTACTGTTTTGAAGGAGGTGTGCAAAAATGGCAGTGTTGAAAATGTGGAATAAAAATATTAAAAATTGGCAAAGTTAGCATGCGTAGAAACTGCGCAACGCGCGCTTGTAACAGTAATTTTTTTGGAACTTTTTCACCAGATTTGCAACATGGGCAT
Organism: Neoceratodus forsteri; assembly: GCA_016271365.2. Taxonomy (NCBI): domain Eukaryota; kingdom Metazoa; phylum Chordata; order Ceratodontiformes; family Ceratodontidae; genus Neoceratodus; species Neoceratodus forsteri. Next base: position 498,246,671 of record CM028131.1, read on the forward strand.
TTTGGGACCCACCTCATGAACATTGGCACTGTCATTGCTTGAATTAGTCCCGAAAGGAGATTTCCGTGCAGCAACCGCAAAATCATCTTTTGGGACCAAGTAACAAAATGACAGTGACAGTTTTTCACGACGAGGACATACCCGGGGGTTAGAGGTTGCCGAAAAGAACTCCGCCGTTTTAAACTTGTGTGTACGTGTTGCAGCACCGCAGCAAGATTTCGAGTTCCAAACAGCCTTTTTTCCTAACTGCATGGGCGCGCCACTGCGCCTTTGCGAGTGCACAACTGAGTGTTAAGGTGGAGCTGTGGGCGGGCATCTAGCTGTGAATGGTGCTACCTTTGGGCTGGTCACATGGCTGACAGACTGCTCGTAGGAAGGTCAGGTGATGGAGGGATCAGCTAGAATCTGCGGGCGGGACTAGTCCTCTCAACCTGCCTTCCTGCCTCTGCGCCACAGACTGACAGTAGGAGTGATCAGCCCAAAGAAGCAGATGAGCCTATTACTGCACGGATATTGAATGGCAGCAAGGTAAGCCAACAGTGAGCCCTCCCTCCTGCCAGAAGCGCGTGAAGCAGCAGTAGGACAGAAATAACTGCAGCACTAGTCAGTCACTGAAGGTTCACTGACTGAATGGTTGCTTCACGGAATGCTGCAGCTCTTTTCTATGTTATAGAAAAGCAGCTCAGTGGCTCGTTTGTGGAAAATTGTGTTGCTAAGCTAAACATAAATAAGGGATAGCAGGACTGTGTGTGACACTTATCCTTGGTACTGAAGCAAAAGAGTTGGGGCAGGCAGTTGCAGGGTGTGTGTGTCAGTGTGTGAGGTCGTGGTCACGGTGGGGATGGGTGAGGTGAGACGCGGACTAGAGATGAGAGGGAGAGAGATGTTTTTTCTGTTCCTGAAATTATTTTTTTTGGGGAACTAGATGCTGAACAGACGGAAATAAGGCCAGGGAGCTTCAGGCAGCTAATACTGAATCGTGGACTGTCTGTGAGGGACAGGGGCTTACTTTTTCTGTGTTTATATTCTTTGGTAAAAAACAGTGTGCGTGTATATGTATGTATGTGTACATATGTATGTATGTGTGTGTGTGTGTGTGTGTGTGTGTGTGTGTATGTATATGTATATATATATGTATATATGTACGCGTGTGTATAAAAGTAAAGGAAACGGGAGAGAGAGAAAAGTCAGGCAGCAGCACAGGAGTCGGTGTGTGAGACTAGAGCAGTGGAGGCAGACTGTCACGGTCTTACTTTTTACTAAATCCACTGTGATGTGACTGACTACTGAGTGTGACACACTACTGTCTGCCTCTGCCTGTGTGTGTGCAGTGTGTCTGTGTGTACTAATTAGTAGAAGACAGATCTGCAGCTGAGACCTCCAATCCCTGCCTGCAAGATTTTTCCTGATTAAACTGAGAGCAGAGAGCACTATCTGTATGTGTGACTGTACTGTACTAAGTAGACCACTGTGACCAGTCACCAAGCCCTCCCTTGCCAGATTTCTTCTGATTAAACTGAGAGATCAGAGGCGCACTATCTGCACTGCGACTGTCTTGTGTGTGTACTAAGTAGTAGCCCCTGGCTGGCCTGCAGCCTCCCAAGCCCTTGCTAGATTTTTTCAGATTAAACATTAAACTGAGAGAGAGATCTGAGCACTGTCTGCACTGCGACAGTCTGTGTCTGTACTAGTAAGTAGCCTACTAAGCCCTTGCTAGATTTGGGTAGAGCCGGAAGGCACTGCCCTGTTATGCAAATAGGTCATGTGACTGACTAATTTGCATATCATGGGCAGACCCAAACAACTCCCCCCAAATGAAAAGTCTCGCTACGTCCGTTTCATGAGGTGGGGTCCCAAGAACCCCATGTTGAAAATTTGGGGCAAAAATTAAAAAAAAATGAGTGATTTTATCAGCATAAGTTGAAAAATCCATTGAATTCTGAATTTTCAGTTTGGCTCTTTGAAGAGTGCAAACATGTTCTGGTCCATAGAAGAAGACAGTGCCTACCTCTGGAGGTAAATATGGAGTAAAGGGTGTGTGTGGAGGTTGGTGCTCGTGGGAGGGTGGAATGGGGAGGGGACTGCAGCGATGATGAGGGACCGCTTCATTTTACAGGGAAAAAAATGTCATCGACGATGGACCGCTTTTTCTTTCCTTTTTATTTTTTATTTTACAGTTAGTTTCTTTCTCACTCCCAGGTGGCACTCCTTCTAGACTGATCCCCAGCCCTGTCCACCACTTGCTGCCTACCTTCTGCTGTCCTCCATGTTGGGGAGACGGGATCTCTCAACCCGCCAGAATGGATCTGGTGTGGAGGTTACCGCTATTTGCAGGAGTGGAGCCTGCGGGGATCAGCTGTCATCATGCCGTATCCAGGACTCTCTTCCACTTTCTTCCCTAAGGAGAGGAGGTGTGCAATGATGCCCTAGGGAGAGAGCATGCATACGTCTGCACATGCTCCTCCCAGGGCCTGCCCCCCCTCTCTGAGTGTCAGTGTTTTATCTTTGGGCACACTGAGGTGGAATCCCAGTTTGCCACATGAGTTTGGAGGGCACAGAATGCCACAGAGCTGGCGGTGGCGCAACTGCACATGTGTGACACTTGTGCAGGGCTCGAAATAACCGGCTGTCCACCTGTCCTAGACAGCCGGTTCTCAAATGGGACAGCTGATTTTTTTCAGTTCGCCTGTCCATAGGACAGGCACTTTAAATTACTGCTTGCCGTCATCCTTGTGGCACTAGGACCAAGCAGAATCCATGCTTCTGAGACCCTTCTGACGTCTTGCGTGCCCCCGCCCCGCAGGAAAGTGTAGCACCACTCACCTACTCCTCCCACTAGCTCCGCTCGCCCTGCCGTTGCTGTTCTGGGTCTGGTCAGGTGACTGCTGCTACTGGATGTCACCTGACCTTCACCGAAGTGACAGTGTTCCCGATCCTGCTCGGGAAGAGCCGTACGTGCAGCAGAGTTCAGTTCTGCAATCGCGCATGCGCTAAACGCCACTGCGCATGCGAGGTTGCTGCCTGAACTCGCGCAAAACATTTTCTGGGTCTGGTAGTGAGGAGCGAGGAGTGATTGCAGAGCAAAATGACACGAGGCAGCTTGTTTAACTTCAGACACTCGACAGCCCTTTTCAGGGCTCATTCGTTTTTTTGTGCTGCTATTGTAGACTGGAGTCTGGTACACAATAAAAAAGTGAATGAAATTTTGACTTCTGCTGTTGGGTGAGCAGAGCTAAGTGGTGGTGGAGGAAAGAGGAGTGGGGCGGGAGGAGAATTAAAGCAAGGGGGGGAAGGAACAAAAGGGCAAAAAATAAAAAGGACAGACGGTACTTTGAGGAAAAAAAAAAAAAAAAAAAAAAGTAATATTTAAGCCAGACTTAAGGGTCTGTTTTGTGTTACCATCCCACTCACATCTGACTGAGACAGTAGTGTGTGTGGTGTTGTGTGGAACCAGGTTGTAGCAAGGGAGGGAGCGGCAGGAACTATTTCATAAAAAATGTTATAAAAACTAACAAAGCAGGCACTGTAGTCTGTGAAGAGAGAGAGAGGAGGCTGAATAAATCTAGGCTGCAGCAGCCTAGTCTCGCACTTCCTGCTCTGTTTGTTTGAATTTCTGCAGTACCTACCTTTACCCTAACCTACCAAAACCAGATTGAGATAGATCACTGATCAGATCACCACCATATACAGTTATTTAGGCTGAAACTACCTTGCTAAGTTAAGTTGCATTATAATATCTTAAAATTTAAGAGACAGACTTGAGAAGGCTGTTCGTTGAATTACCATATCCCACTAACATCCTTCAGTGAGTGTGTGAGTGTGGTCTTGTGTGGAGCTGAGTTCTTTCCCAAACAGTCCTGTTTGTGTAGCCAGGGAGGGGAGAGGCAGGGAACTATAACAAAAAATTAATAAAAACTAACAAAGCAGGCAGAGACACTGTAGTCTGTAAAGGAGAGGGGAGGGGAGGCTGAATAAATCTAGGCTGCAGCAGCTCTAGTCTCCCACTCTCCTGCTCTGTTCATTTCTTTTGCATCCCAGTATAAACCTACCTACCTAACCTAACCAGCTCGAGAGCACTGAAACTGCCTTAGTCTTTAAGTAGCTGGCTGCTCAGTTTATAGACTTCCTGGCCCTTCCAGGTGGCTGCAGCTTGAAAGATACTGTGCGGTTGCGGTACCTACGTCCTACCTACCTGCTAGTCCCTCTGCCCCTGCCAGCGTATTAAACGGCTGCTGCCTCCTGCTGTACTTGCACTGAGTAAGTACTCTGCTCTGCCACTGCCAGTGGAGGGGAAAGGAGGGGGTGGTGGTCCGTATAAAAGGGAAGGCTGGTGTGAATTAGAGAAGGCAGGCACTCTCAAACTCTGTACACTGTTGTGTGGCTTAGATAACATAACTTGGTAAACCAAAACCAACACAAAAGAGAAGGGAGATTCATTCTTGAGAAAAAAAAGATGGCAGCTTGAGAGCTAATTAAGTTTGTTCTTTCTACTCTAGACTACTCTCTCTCTCTCTCTCGATAAAAAAGAAAACTAAACCAAACGTTCACTGTCACATCAAGAGATTATCTGATCATCAGTGATCACTGTAGTGTAGTGTGCATCTTCTGCTCTACTTAAATATTGTCATTACATTAGCACTAAAGTAACCTCCACTAGCTAAGCAGAAGCCAAAAAGGGAAAAATGTCTTTGTTAAAGTTTGGATTTAAAAAAATTACAGGAAAGCCTTCAGTTTCAAGCCAAGAGGGAGGAGAAAGCTCGGGTTCTCCATTACTGATAGACTCAGTAGCACCGACTACTCACCCCACCATTGTGGCCACAGATGTGACAACTTCTTTCACTGGTAGTGCCACTGCCAGTGCTGATATGCCAGCAACTGACTACTGTCATAACTGAAAGTGGGACAAAAGAAAGGGGGTTCCAGGAAACCTGAAGAAAAATAGGAGTGGCTACTATATGAGCCTGATGTAGGCATGACCTGCTCATATTGCAAAAATACTTAAGGGAGGCAAACACTTTCATGAGTGGCTGTAAGAGCATGAGACTGAGAAAATGTACGTGCTCATGAACTCTCCAAACCTCATAAATTAGCCAGTGAAAAAATATTGTGTGTTACACTGAACCTTCCAACTTAGCAATAGAACGAGGAATAATACAAATGGAAAAAATGAGGCGACACAAGTAGAACATTTGTTTAGAACAACTCTTTATTTGATTAATTCAGAACGCCCATTCACAGATTTCCCTGGCATCTTAGAATTACAACATGTAAATGGTACAAATGTCGGAGTCGGTTATAGAAGTGACGAACAGGCAGCAACGTTCACACATTTTATTTCAGAATCAATAAGGATAAAAGATGCAAAACTGGTTAATAGTAACACTTTTATCTCTGTCTTATGTGACTCGAGCACTGATGCCTCAGTAATAGAAGAGGAGGCAGTCTATATTAGGACAATGGAAAATTTCCGTCCAGTTAACAAATTTGTTTCCTTCAGCCAGTCTGTATTCCAAATGGTGAAAGCATTTATAACTCAATAGGTGATGCCTTAGACTTCACCTTGGACTGGAAAAGACTGGAAAGAAAAAAATTGTTGCTTTTGGATCTGATGGGGCACCCGTCATGTTGGGTAAAGTGACTGGGTGTTTGGAAGGATTTTGAAAGGCGTACCTCATTTGTTATGGATTCAGTGCCGTGCCCACAAGTTGGAGCTTGCTAAAGCAATCAGCAACATCTATTCCATACATGAAAACAACAGATGAAGTCTTAATGGGTATCTATAAAATATACCATAAGTCTCCCAAAACTGGGCCGGTCTCAAAGAATTAGCCAGTAATATGAGCTACACCATTCACAAACCAGTTAACGTGCTAGGGACCCGGTGGGTTGCACACAGAGAAAGGGCTCTGTCTGTTATTCTGTCCAGCTGCAAGGCCTTAGTTGTACATTTACAGCACATTGCTTCCACACCAGGGTAAACAAAGATCAGGCCAGTGGGTTGTTCAAAACAATAAGTACTGTGAGATTTGTCCTCTTTTCTCAGTTTCTTGAATACCTTTCTGTCATGATGGCCTTCAGTCTAACTCTACAGAGAGACAGCTCAACAGTAGAAACAATAGTCAGTAAGGTTGAAAGCACAGTTCTCTGGCTAGAGAACTACCCTCGCAGGATAAACTTGACAAAGTCTGTAAGGAATTTCTCTTGCCCCTGACTCTGACACAGCTGACAGTGACACTAGCACAAGTTGCACTGACAGGCTCAGCCAGTACTCAGGTTCAGTACTGTGGATCTGATATCTTCCTTAACTTAGAAAGGGATATTCTATAGCTAGAACCAAACAGGCAGTGTTGTGTGATGTTACAAGCCTTCTTTCATCAACACATTGAAAGTATTAACTCACGATTTTCCAATTTTAAAACGGACAAAGTCCCTCGGTCATTCAGTATTTAACCCATTACAGTTACCAGATAGTGACCACCAGTTAGCCCTTTATGGCAATGGGAAGTCAGAACCCCTCACAGAGCACTACAGTGACCTACTGAAGAAACACAATCATAATGTAAACTTGATTGAAGCGCAATGGTTAGAGCTTAAACCACTTATGAAAAATCACTGAATGAGCTGTCTCCAATTTCACTCTTTGGATTTCTGGCAAAAAATTCTCCATAATGATGCACATGAACAGCGATTCCCTGATATTCTGGTCTTAGTCACAATAGCTCTACTGATCCCAAACCAAACTGCAGTAGTTGAGAGAGGATTCAGCTTGATGGGCAGAGTGAAGTCTGACTGGCGGTCCTGTCTGTCTCCTGTGACTACATCTGAACTAATGCATGTCAAGCTGTCAGATGCTAGCGTTGCTACATTTGACCTGCAGGATGCCATAACACTATGGTTCAAATCTGGAAAACAAAAGAGAAGACCTCATGTGAGACCATATGGCTGCAGACTAGATTCAAGTTCTGATTCAGAAATAGACTCAATCAGTGTTTTACCTTGAAAAATAACCCCCAAAAGCAACAGTTTTCTCTGTTTCCACTTTACAGTCCATTTTATGTTTAAAGTTTAAAATTCACCTTACAAAATGTGGACAGGTAAAACTTTGTCCGGACAGGCAACATTTACATTCCACCTGTTCCTCGGACAGGCACCTCAAAAATTATTTCTAGCCCTGCACTTGTGCATGCAGTTCGGTGAATGGAGCCAGTGGAACTGTCCATGCACAGTTCACGCACTGCAATGCAGAAGTAACAGCCGAAATAAGCGTGGCTGTTATTCCATAGTGGCCAATCATGGCGGAGGTTTCAAGCTCCTTTGGGCATTTGGAAGGATACTTCAAATGTCCAATGGAAGGATTCCATGATCGTCCATTTTAGAACTATGGTTGATCCAGTAGGGTTGAACTGGATTCTGGCTTCCTCCGAAAGGCTCTCTTGTGTAGAGATACTGCCAGATCTGATTAGTGATCATTCTCCTGTCTACTGCTTCTGGTCTGCCAGAAAGTTGAGACCTCTCCAGAATTCATCTACACTTGCTGCCTAAAAGGAGAAAGAGACTGTGAACTTCAAACTGTCTTGTAACGCTGATTGGCAGTACCTACCTTGAATTCTCTACAAACCTTGCCTTTGATTTCTTCTTGCAGACATTTCAAACTGCATGTGTCTGCTTTGCTCCACTAAGAAAGAAGAGAGACTGAGGAGAAACTAATGCTGGCTTACCCAGGAACTCCTAATTTTTTTTCAGAGGGGACAAATGTGGACCTCATACAAAGAATCGGCTCCACCAGGCCCTACAGAAATACAAGTAGCTGAGAAACCAGTATAAATATGCCATTTGTAAATCCCAAAGCAAAATCTGCTAAATTAAAATTCTTGAATCTGGGAACAATCCCAGGAGTCTGTGGGAATCTATCAACAAGTCCTAGGATGGAAAATCTTCATCTCCAGCATCTCTAATGTCAATGGAGCGAACACCACTGACCCTCAAGCCATTGCGGAGGTGAGCATCTCTTTGTTCGTGAAAGTGGGCAAAGACCTGACCATTTGCACTCACCCTACCACCTGTCCCCCATAGTTTTCCAATCTCTTCCAGAAGAAATAGACCCAGATGCTATTGTAAGTGGGTAACACCAATACAGTAAAAAATAAATAAATAAATTGTGCTAAGCTCAGCAACAAAAACAAAAAATTGAACTTGACTCCTTGGGCAAGAACATACTTAAAATGGCCATTGAGAAACTAGCCCTACTTGTCCAAAAAATAATCAACTTTTCCCTCCAGTCTGCCCTCTTCCCAATGTCTGGAAACAAGCCAACATTGCTCCAGTCTTTAAATCCAGTGATAGCAAAGCAGTCTCTAACTATAGGTCAGTGTCACAGCTTTCTTATTCTATAAGGCCTTAGAAAAGATTGTCAACAACCAGCTGGTGTCCTACATCACATATCACAACTTTCTTGTTGCTGAACTACACTGCTTCAGAAAGCTGCACAGCATGACAGCCGCTCTAACTGAGGTATCTGAAGAACTCCATGGGGCACTAGAAAAAGGTGACTGTCGGCACAGTGTTTCTTGATCGCTCCAAAGCCTTGACTTGGTTAGCCATGACTACTAATTATAAAGCTATGGGTGGTGGGCCTGCCACACAGTGTGGTTCTCTGACTACTTAGCCCACAGATCACACAAGGCTAGATGTGAGCGGTGTTCTCCAGTTTGCACCTCTGACCACTGGAGTCCCACAGGACTCATTCCTAGGTAACCTGTTGTATAACCTGTTTGTCAGCAGGGTCCCAGAAGTTTGTGTCCACTCCAAAGCATTACTGTATGCCGATGACACAGTCCTCTTCACCGCACATCGCAACTTGAAGAAACTGAAATGCAACCTATAGTCTGACTTTGGCAAGGCTGGTGACTGGTTCACTTCTAACAGGCTGGTCATTAATGTTAAGGAAATCAAGTTTTTTTTCTGCTCGGGAGCACCCATGCCCTGAAGGGTGGCCCTGAGCTGCACATCACAGCACCAGCTGGGGACCCCATCGAATATGTCCAGGTCTTCAAGTATCTTGGCGTACAACTTGACTGACTCCTTGGTCAAACATATCCACCAATGCCTTGGCTTGCTATACAGAAATGAGCACAGCCTCACCCCTGAAGTAAAAAAAAAAAAACAAACTCGTAGTATCCAGCCTCATTATCTCAGGATTGACTGTGGTGCGGTCATTTCCTTTGCAGCCAGTGACACTGTACTCGAAAGAACCTCAGTAGCGGTCAACTGAGCTTGCTGATTTGCACTCAACATGAAACTAGAGTCCCACCGCCTCTCCACCAGCTGGCTTCCTTTCCACCTCTGAGTTGACCTCAGTGAAGCCCTTCAGTGCAAGAGAGCACTTCTTGGTCAGATGTCACTGGGTATCTGCAGCCTCTTCTCCCCAATCATAAACAAATACAAGAACTGGATTGATAGGGGATCAGAAACTCCCTGCCTTTCAGTAAAACTACTTTTGGTCAATGCTTCTTTGTAGCTAGAGCAGTCAAAGCCTGAAACCCCCTGCCCACAGCCATCACCACCTTCCCCTGCTTCTCTCGCTTTAAGGCCCAACTCACCGCCCACCTTTTCGAGAAACAGCACTGCATGTGTACTTGGTTCGTTGTATCTGCTAGATCTTACTTCGAGAGGATTCCTTCAGTAGGCCATCACATATAGGACTGACGCCACCCGGCGTCGGGACGCACGGCAGAATTTTCTAGCAGTACCTGATGGGGGACCGCCTACCCGACGTCAGCGTGACTGTATACAGTGGGTGGTCCCCACGCCCGCCCTCCAGTTCTTTCCCGCTGTCGCCTCGTGTCCTGCTTCAGGAAGTGGCGGAATCCATCTTCCAGTGTTGGGGGCATCTGGAAATCGACCTCTTTTCCTCAGAATCCAACGCAAAGCTTCCCAGGTTTTGCTCGCTCGTTCCAGTGCACAGTGCTTTCTGGAACGACGCATTTTCTCTATCTTGGACAGGGAAATTTGTGTATGCATTCCCTCCCGTTTCCCATTCTGTAGAGCAGTAGTTCTTAGACTTTGTCACAGTGAGCTTCCCCAAATCCTTGGAAAAGATTTTGAGCCTTCCCTAAAAACTGAAATAATCTTGGGCCTCCCCAAAGAAAAAATAATACTGTTCTTTGCGCGAGTGCACAATAAATATATTGAAACCCTTTGAGTACGTGGCTCACATTCAGTTCTTTGTCTTATACTGACGTGAAACCTTTGAAAAAGAGCTTCTGTACTCAAAGGTGTTATCTGAATAACAAATAAAATAAACAACTATTGTTATTCAGCTTATTACTTTGCTCCTTACTGCTATTCCTCTTAGCACTTCTATGCTCAACCCTTGTATTGGGCTGTTCTGCCATCAGGCTACAAATTGATCAATTGCTACCACTTATTATTAGTTTATTGTTCGTATTTGTTTGCACTATTGTTCACTGTGTATTTCTTGATTGTTTTGCAGTTACCTTTTGAAATGTATTCACTCCCTACCCTTCCCTGGGTACACCTGAGATGAGCCTTGGCTCATTCAACTTCCTTATCACCTATTTGTAAATAAATACATTCAATTCACCTACTATTATCCACTTTCAGTTTGCTTCATCTCTTCACACAAAATATATACAACTCAAAATTTAAATGCAGTACTTTTCAGACTTGCTTGAGTCTCTCCTGGAACAGGTTGGGGCCTCCCAGGAGGCTGGCCTCTCATTTGAGAACCCCTGCTGTAGAGGGTTCTACTCAAGCTTGACGCGGAGAAAGCAAGAATGATTCTCATCGGCGTCTCTCTGGCGAGACAAATCTGGTTCCTTCTGCTGCAGCAGCTTTCCAGGAACCACGATTCCATTTCCAGTGACTCATGACCTGACTGAGGATCAAGGTCAACTGTTGCACCAGGGCTTAGGACCCCATCTCCATGCATGGCTCCTGCAGACATAGCAATCTCCCATTTTGGGGTTTCCTCCATGGCTGCACAAGTCCTCACTGAGGCTAGAAAGCCCTCTACCCGTTCCACTTATGCCATGAAGTGTAAGTGGCTTTCCAATCTGGGTGAGCGCTAAGGGTTGGAATCCCTTCTCTTGCTCGGCCCCACAAGTCATGGAATACCTCCTTCACTTATCTTACCCGGTCTGTCCTGCTCCTCTTTGAAAGTCCATATCTCGGCTATCTCAGCATACCATGAGCTAGTGGATAGTAAACCCATGGCTCAGTTGGAGGTCTCAGAAACCTTTCTGAAGGATTCTTCATCTGAAATCCCCCCAATCCATAGCCTAACTTTGCCTTGGGACTTGAACTTCGTCCTGGAAAAGCTCACCCTTCCTCCTTTCGAGCTGGCTGTGAGCTGTGATTTGCACTTCCTTTCCTGGAAGATGCTTTTTCTGGTGGTTATCACGTCAGCCCAAAGGATTTCGGAACTTCATGCTCTGGTCTGCAAGGAGCCCTGTCTGATTTTCCATAGGGACCAGGTGGTCCTCCGAACAGATCTGAAGTTTCTTCCCAAGGTGGTGTCAGAAGTCACGCTGAATCGATCAGTAGAGCTTCTGGTGTATTATCCGTCCCCCTCTAACAGAGGCACTCCTTCATACGATGGACGTCCATCAGATTCCCCGGTGTTACACCCACCGGACCAAAGAGTTCTGCTCCTGTGACCAGTTCTTTGTCTCTTTTGCACCGAGATTGAGGGGCAAATCTGTTTCTAAGCAGGGCCTGTCCAAATGGTTAGGCAACTGCATTAGATTCTGTTACCAAAAGTACGAGAAGCCTTTGCCAGGTTATATCAGAGGTCATTCTGCTAGGGGCATGGCTGCCTCCGCAGCCTTCTTACAGAACGTATCCATGGCTGATATTTGTGCGGCTGCTACTTGGAGTTCTGTCCATACCTTTACCAAGCATTACAGTCTGGACATTGCTTCTAGGCGGAGGGCTGGTTTTGGCCTAGCCGCCCCACAGGGCCTTCTGTCCTAGACTGGGTCCATTCTGGATCTGTTTTTCCACTGGAGTTATGTTTCATCCTCCCTAGTTTGTCTTGGTCTCTCCTTGGAGGGACTGCTTGGGACTCTGTCCTATATATGATGACCTACTGAAGGAACCTCTGGAAGTAAGATAGTACAGTTATGTAGGAACTTATCGTAACAGTAGATCTTCAGAGAGGTTTCTTCAGTGGATCCATATTTTCTATCCCTCATTTCTGTTTTAGAGGGACTCCAAATCCTGTTCGCTCCTGCTGTCAGGCCTCTTCTTGGCTCTGGTGGGATAACTGGAGGCGGCGTGGGGACTGCCCACTATATGCAGTCACACTGATGTCAGACCGTCATGTTGGGTGGGGAGACCCCTGTAGATGTGTTAGAAAAGAGTCTGCTGTGCGGCCCGACAATGGGTGGCATCAGTCCTGTATGTGATGACCTACTAAAGGCACCTCTCGAAGATCTACTGTTACGGTAAGTCTACATAACTGTACTTTGCATTAGCCTGTACCCTTGCTGATGTTTCCTGCAGTTGTTGAACTCTGTGGTTAACTCACTTCCTTATAATTTGATAATTCTTGTTATACAGTACCTGTTGTTTATTGTATTGGTCTGTTGTTTATTGTATTGGTCTGCTGTTGAATGTAATTCAATAGACTTGGACACCTTTGAAAAGGGCTTTTGAGCTTAAAGGTTCTCTGAATACAATAAATAAATAAATGCAGCTTACTGTAACTCTAGATCTCAAAGAATATCATCTCCATAGAGCACCACTTGCCCAGCTTCACTCCCATGGAGTGACTTCAGTTTCATTTATATTGTTTTCCCCTCCTCAGATAGGTACAGGCTGTGAAGACACTTGTTGTTGCTGTGGCGATTGTCCCTACTTATGGGGATAAATGGGTGATCTTCTGTCCTTAGTTGTTTTTTTCATTACTACTTGTCAAATGATTAGATCTTACTTTTGAGAGGGTTCCTTCAGTAGGTCATAACATGCAGGACTAGCACCATCTGGCGTCCGGACCCGACAGCAGACTTTTCCAGCAATACCCCATGGGGGACCGCCTCCACCTGATGTCACGTGACTACGTCAGCATGAGCCTATATAGTGGGCAGTCCCCGAGCCCACCCTCCAGTTCTTTCCCGCTGTCGCCTTGTGCAGCTCTCTCTGGTAGACTCTCACTTCAGCGATCACCGGTAGTTTCACGTGTCTTTGCCCAAAAAGTCCGTTTTTTTTTTTCTTCGTTTTCGTGTTGCTCTATGTCATCTCCACCAAAGAAGTGCGAATCCTGTGGCACCCAGGTCCCGCACAAAGATGGCCATTGATGGTGCGTGATCTGTTTAGGCCCATACTACCCTGTGGCCACCTGCTCTGGATTGCCTCACATTTAATCAGACCACCCATGAACGGAGGCAGCAGGCTCTGCAGGCCCATCTGTTAAAGACCCGCTTAGCTTCACTTGAAAAACAGATCGAAAAGATTTGGAATTTGACTTCTTCTTCTTCTTTGTCCAAAGAGAAGCATCAGGAGAAGGAACACTCATCCGAAAGTAAGCCAGAGGCTTTGAGGCACCACGTCTATGAGCCACTCTGCCGCCGCCTGCAGTTAAGGTCCAGGCTGCATCCGGGGATGCTAAGGCTCAGGCAGCTTCTCCGGTTACTGTTTCAGATAAGTCTGTCCCTGTCTGCTCCCGCGGACTGTGCTGCGACTGCCAGCAGTTGCTCCCCAGCTCCTCTGGGGATCGCAGAGGCTGATTAAGTTAGCTCCCGTCCTTTGGGGTCCTGCATGGCGAAGTCTCATAGCGGTGGGGACTCTCTCTCCTCGCTCAGCGCACCCGTCTAGTCAGTCACTCCACTGGGGATTGTCAGCGGATGCGGCTCTCCTTCTGGGACTGATGTCTGCCAGCCCAACATCTGGCAGAGCCTGGGGAAGACTGCCCCTCTTTCCCCTTCTCCACCAGTAACTGTTACCTCAGATCCCGCTTCCTTGGCTGGAGATAGCACAGGTCCCCTGGAGGTCATCCACACCCCAGGGTTGAACCCGCTTTCCCCTTCGGGGTCTTAGACTGGGAGGCCCCTTCTCCTCCACTGAAGTTACCTCTGGAGGTCCCTCTTGCTCCCGATCCATGGAGTCCTTCCCGGCCGGTTAGCCAACCGACGCCAGACTCTACTCCCTCATCGGACCCAGTTCTTCCACCTCTTGCACCGGCTCCTCCTTCGACAGTCTCCTGGCTGGAACCTGTTCGCCTGCCTCCGCCTCTAGACCTTTCGGCAGGAGCAGGTCCCTCACTGGACACCACGCAGCTGGCCCCAATGCGGGCCCCTCCTACACCAGATATCCTGATGTCAGTTCCATCTGCGTTGTCGATGGTTCCAACGCTGGACTCTACATGTGTGTGTATATATACCATGTCAGGCCCGACGTGGATGCCCATGACATCAGCTCCTCTGATGTCTGGGATTTTTGCAGGACCCCACTGTGCCCCTCACTGCCATTCAGGGTTCCCTATGGACCAGACTCCAGCTGGGCCGTTGCCAGACTGGCATCATTTGGGGGCATAATTACACGGGTTGCAACCTGTTCCCGGGCTACTCTCTACAGGGGTAGCACAGATATTCTTACCCTCCTCTGCCCCTTCCGCCTCCACCTACAACCGCCCCCCCACCTCCTCCGGCCCCACAGCCGGATGTTAGGGAGGTCATGCAGTCCTGGTGGAAGGAGGCGAGGGCCGAGCTGGTGACGGACCCAGAGAGCAGTCTCCCCCACCCTTCTCCCTCTACCAGGTCAGAGCCCCCCGTGGACTATGAATCCGACACGGTCCACGTCCAGGTTGTGGCACTTTTGCAGACATCACACTTCTGGAAATTCAGACAGGAGACAATCCGGACTCGGGGGCAGACTCATCGGGAGAATCTTCGTGCCCCCAGAATTTCCGGTCCTGGGAAAGGTATCTCCCAGATCTCCTCCGGAGGACCCTTCTTTTCTTTTTTTTTTTTATGAAATAGTAACTTTATTACTTTTCCAAGACAAAATGTTACACATATCTTAACACACAATTAACATGATGTAACAATTGAATAAATAAATAACATCAATACAAACAGAGCAACCAATACACCAAAAAAAGGGAGGGGGGGCGGAAGGTATGTCAACCATTAGGCCACTGACATTTCAGACACAGAAAAATTGATATTTTTAAACTCGGACATGGGAAAAGAGAAATTAGACATTGTAGATTAGGAAAGAGTGTGAGAAGGAAAACAAACCAAAACCATATGGCACAGGAGTAGACATGCCCCTCCTGCACAATCCCAATGAAACAAAAACAGGCTTTCCTGCTATGACTAAATGAGAGGCGCATGGGGAACCATTATTTGATATTATTAAAATTCCAAATATTAGGGGAGTGAGGGTCATCCGCCTGAAAGCAGACAAAGGATTTTGAGTAAAAAAAACCCACCAAAAGAAGACAACCTAGTCTAGAAAAGCTAAGTTATTACTTCCAGTACTGTTTTATTTTCCTTCTCTGCCCGACAGTGAAACCAGGACAACCATCTCCCCCTTAAATTTTTCTATTTGAAATTTAAGTTGTGCAGTCAGTTGTTCCAATACTACAGTTTGAATACACATAGAATACGAAAGATCTACAGAAGGGGGATTCTTCTCCAACCAGTGTTTTGTGATAGACTTTTGAGCCACTGCTATTAAAATATAAAATAAAAACCTTTGGGCCTTAGAAGTAAGCTGAGGAGGGGAAAGACCCAGAACCCAATCCCTGGGATCCAAGGGGAGCTGGGTCCAGAATATCTTCTCGAGTTGCTGAACAATCAGGGTCCAAAATCCTTGAATTAGGGGGCATCCCCCCAAAATATGGGTGTGAGTGCCCTTGCCTCCACATCCTCTCCAGCATAAATCTGAGGATGAGATGCCATAATGCTTAGTAATAATTAGATTGCGAAAAAATCTCATTCACCTTCCAGCGAAACTCTTGCCAAGAAGAAGACTAAGTGGAGTACACCCCACCCCATATTAATTACCAGTCTTCTGTGCTCAACTGCCATCCCATTTCCTCCTCCCACTTGGATTCCAAGCCTCTCAGCAAATCCGATTCTGATGTGTTAAAAAACGAAATCATTCAGAAAACCAAGTGAGTTTTATTAGCTTCAGAGAGCAGTGACAGAATAAACTCCATCAGAGGGTTAGTGTGGAAAGATCCTGGAGAGGTATAGACCCCTTACTCAGTAAAAAATGTTGTATGTGCAAAAATCTAAAGTGGTCTCTGTTTGAGAGCCCAAACTCTTGCTGCAACTGCAAGAAACTTTTAAAGTGTTGGGGATTATATAACTGCTTTATTCTAGAAAGACCCGTTCTTTCTCAAACTCAAAAGCCTGGATCTATTTGCAGCGGAGCAAAATCCGCACGTGCCCTCAAAGGAGTCATAAATGACATTCCAAGTGGATGTCCTTCACTCTTAACCACCCAGATCAAAACTTGCTTGAGAACCACTGCCCATGGGTTCGTCACCTGAAATTTTGAAAGTCCCTCTCGGACGAAATATATCACATCTGCCAGTTTTGCCCCTTGGACAGCTGGCTTCTCCAGGTCTGCCCAAAGCGGACGCCTCATTTCTGGGGATAAGGAAGTGAGAGCCTGGAGTTAGGCTGCCCAGTAATACTGTATAAAATTGGGAAGACCCAAACCTCCTGCCCGCTTGGACCTCTGCAACACCTGCATTTGACCGGGTGGTGGGGCTATGATTCCAGATGAACTTAGAGGTAGCTGATTTCAACTTTTCCAAAAACCCACTGAAGGCTTCAAGGGAGGGAGGAGAATAAGAACAGGAGGCAAGTAAAGCTGTTCATCCTGATTGTCTCTCTGTCCGACCTGAGCAGGAAACGGGAGCTCCTTCCACCTGTTACAATCCTCTGAATCATCTCCAACAACGTAAGGTAATTGGAAGATAGTTTCTCTAGTCCATCCGGGATCCAAACCCCAAATAACAAAACCCTCTGTTGCCCAAAGAAACCATCCCACAGGAGGGAGATCCCCAACACAGAATGGGAACTGGTAGTATCTGTGTTTTGGACTGTTTATCCTGAAATCCTGAGATGGACCTGCATTGTTGTATGAGAGACGATACATGGGGAATTGTATTAACTGGGTCTGACAAATATAATAGGGTGTCATCTGCATAAAGAGAAATCTGACCTCCACCAAGATTCCTCTGTAAGCTTGTGATTGTCTAACTGAGGCCTAAAAGGTTCCATACTAAGTACGAACAGTAGTGGGAGAGGACATCCCTGCTTGGTCCCAAGGAAATGCTGAACCTACTAGAAAGAACCCCATTCACTCGAACCCAGGCCCCAGGGTCATTATATAGATTAGATATCCAGTCCTAAATTTACCCCAAATCTGAATTTAGCTACAGTTTGAGTTAGGAACTCCCAATCTAGGTGATCAACCCTTTTCAGCATCCAACGAGACTGCAGCCCTGAGCTCTGGGGAATAATTGGGGGACCCAGATGACAGGACATTAAGCAACAACCGTATATTATCTTGAATGTACCTGCCCGGCACAAAACCAGTCTAGTCTTGGTGTACCAATTCAGAAACCACACCCTTGAGTCTTTTGCCCACAAGCTTAGCAAAGATTTTGGCATCTACATTTAACAGGGAGATAGGCCGGTAGCTGGTACACTCCGTCGGGTCCTTACCCACTTCAGGCAAAACTTTAATAGTGGCCTCCCCCCAGAACCCAGGGACTGCTCCTTGCTCATGGGCCACATAGCAAACTGCGAGTAGAACGGGGGTGAGCTCCTTGCTAAATGTTTTATAAAAAATCTCCCATAAAACTGTCGGGTCTAGGAGCTTTCCCTGAACTCAAAGAAGCTATCACCGCCCTCAGCTCTTCCTCTATAAAAGGACGTTCTAAACTGGAGGCCTGTTCTGCAGTGAGGACCGGAAGTTCCACTCTTCCCAGGAATTTTTCTGTTTTTTTTTTTCCTGTATCCTATAATCCTCTCCTGCTGATATAACCAAGAGTAAAAGTCTGCAAACGCCTCCTCAATTGCTGCAGGTTTTACCAGGGGTTCTCCCATGCTGGTAGCATTCCTGATCTTCAGGACATATCTATCTAACTCCTGTTTTTTAAGGCGCATGGCTAGCAATTTGCCTGCCCTGTCCCCTCCCTCATAATATTTTTGGTTTGTAAAACGAAGGGAATTGATAAGGCTATGTAGCATTAATTGTTTTTAGGCTTCCCTGGCTTCCTGTAGCTTTTGATGAGAGGTAGAGTCCCGAATCATTTTATGCTCGGTCTCCAGGGAAGCTACCAAGTCAAGAACCTGGGAAATTTTATGTTTATGAACCTTATTTCGATATGACGTGTAGCTAATGAACTTTCCCCACAAAAATACCTTAAGAGAATCCCATATAAATTTTAAAGGGGTATCTGTTTCTTTATTCTCTTCTAAAAACCACTTAATCTCCTTCTTTATTCTAGCTACCAAGGATTTATCCAATAATAGACCAGGGTCAAGCCTCCACGAACTTCTAGGGGCCCTTAGTTCCCAGACCGCCTCCACCTGAACTACTGCGTGGTCCAAAAATGAGGCAGGATGTATTCGAATCTCTCCAAACTGATGAGCCTCTGACTACCAGGAGTATATCCTGTCCAATCTGTAATAAGAATTGGCAGCTGGTGTATAAAATGTGTAATTTCTGGAGATGGGAGGTTGCCAGCGCCACAGGTCCACCAACTCTGAGTCAGCTACCAAGGTTCGTAACATCTAGAACTGCCTCCCATGCCACTCCTGCTGGGTGGATTTCTGTCTAATGTACAATTATCCACGCAGTTCCAATCACCCAGCACCAAAAGGTGACCAGGTTCAAGACCGGCAATAGCCGAAAAAGATCTTTGAAAAAAATTCCAGATGGTGGGGTGGGAGCGTAAACTGAGAGGATATGGATTAACTGCCCTCGTAATTCACCAGACAGAAGAACCCACCTGCCACTGCCCTCTCGGGACACCGAAGAGGTTCTCAAGGGTAAACCTCGCTTCAGCAAAATGACTGCCAGCTTTTGCTGACTGAGGATAGGAACCGGAAAATACCCTACCCACCCAGTTTCTGTGGAGTTTACTGTGTTCCAACTGATTCAGCTTAGTCTCCTGTAAACATGCCATCTCATACTTTAAATCTCTCAGTTCCCTCAATATTCTGGCTCATTTGGTAACATTATTTATATGTTTTACATTCACCGTATAGATGTTAAGTGATGCCATTAGGAAACAAAAGAACACCTGATCCATCGCCAGCTCCCCATGCCAGTGACCGTACCCAGTGCCCAAATAAAACAGTATTTCAATAAAGGACAACAAAAATAACGCAAGAATAGTAACCACACAAACATTTTAAGACCCCCAACAATCTCAACTGGAGAAGCCGGGTAAGCAACTATCAAAATTTAGTATGGGCGAAAGTTGGATATACTGCTCAGAGGTACCTGTCAGAATGTACAGTACCTTGGTGACTTCCCACCACGAGGTCCAGTCACTGAGGACACAAAGCCCCCCAGAAGCACTGAAGAGTTCTGCACTTTGTGTGCAAAGGGTAAACCAGCCTGAATTCAGGCCAGGTTACACCTTCCCTTCTTGTAGTTAGCATGGACTTCCGCTCAAGGCAGACCCAAGCCCCACCCCTCAGCCCCGGGTCCAGAAAAAACAACTGGAATCCATCGAGGTGAGTCCTGAGTGATGTCATTTATAGAATCCAACCCTGAATTATCTCAGGGCTTTATTAATAAAGAAACCTCTCAGCAAGCCATTCAGACCTTATTACAATAACGAAGCATTAAGAGAGAACTAACCACAGCTCCCACCCTTACTCAGCCCAGCAGGAGCCAAGAAGGGGAAGGGGGGTATTAATAATAACCTAAAATGTAATACCAGCCCTCCCAGAATATTCCAATCGACAGCTGCGAATTAACTCAAAACTTACTGACCCCGCTCATCCTAAAAGACCTGAACAGCGAGTTGAACTAGTGAGTCATTTTGATATTGAACATTGACCTGAGGGGAAAAAAAAAGAAAACACTTTAAGGAGACTCAAAACTTCAGACCGCAACAGGGGGTCCAACAGTTAAAACTTCAGGTCTATAAACAGCGCAGCATCTGTCGAAGTGGAGTGGGTAAGGAGTGGTCCCAGCCAGAACATACGAAGGGGGAAAGTTAAACAGAGCACAACAGGAAAGCTCCCTTTTCACATAAGTCGCGCTCAAAATGAGACATTGTGCCTGAAGGTTCCAGTGCAATCATAAACAGCGGTGCAGGACTCATCACGGTCACAACCTCCATCTGTGCACTCCCAAACCACCACAGACTCTCCCGACTGAAGCCAATCCAACCCAAGCTCCATCGGGTCATGGTGGGGGCTGCCGAGGAAGAATAAAGCGGGCAGCATCTGTGTGCAGAGGTAAGAGAGAATCAATCCTCCTTCCTTGGGGACGTCTTCCTCCGGGAGCTAGGCCCCATAACAAGTTTTCAATTTCCAATTCAGCCTGTTCAGCACAAGTATCCGGAACCACGACCTCCAGCCTCTCCAACACTGGGGCCGCATGTAAAAGAGCATAATAAATCTGCACTCTCTCCTCTTCCTGAAGCAACAACCTTGCCGGGTAGCGAAGGTAGGCCCTCAGCCCCTTCTCTCGCAGGGCCTTCACTACTTCGAGAATCTTCTTATGTTTGGTCATCATGGTCGGAGGAAAGTCCTGGTCGAAAAACACCCTTCGGCCGTCAAGAGTTAAGTCTTTTTTGACCCACGCAGCATGAAGTATTTTTTCTTTAGTGGTGAATTTGAGAAGCTTCACCACAATGGATCTAGGCGGAGCTCCCGGTTTGGGTTTGGGAGCAACCGCCTATGAGCCCTTTCTATGCCAAACTCAAAATTTTCAGGCAGTGCCAACTCCTGTTGTAGCCAAGACTCCAGGTGTCCTGCTGTGTCAGCCTGCTCAGAGCCCTCCGGAATTCCAAAAATAGGGACATTGTTCCTCCTAGCCATCGCCTCCGCATTCTCGGCCCTGTTTGTTAGCTCTCGCTCCCTTCGATGAAGGTAGGTTAGGGAGTGCCCAAATGCCATGTGTTCATTTTGGATGGTGTCTAAGTGAGATTCTACCGCGGAGGTCTGGGATTCCAGTGTTTTTAAAGTCCATTTGTAGACAGGAAATTTTTGAGTCAATCCTGTGAAGAATATTAAGCATACGCTGTCCGTCCACTTTAGTAAATGTGGAGGTTGATTCAGAATCGGACTCTTAGTCGTCCGAAGTGGTTGCTGCAGAGGACTGCGATGGGGAAGGGCTGGCAGGCCATTCAAGCTGAAACTGTTGCAAAACGCTTTTTATGGGTCGTCATATCTTTCTTTTTGGTTTTCCCCATTTCTCTGTTGTTCCTTAGTTAAAAGATGTTGAATTTCTAAGTATTACTGAGCTCGATGGCTTCTGATAACAACTTTTAATGACCCGGGGTTCGGGAGCTATGAGGCTAAGCAGCCATTAGGCACGTTGCATAACTAGATGTCCCCAGAGGACCCCTCTTTCGTGGCCCTTATGAGGTCAATCCAAACTTTTTATGAGTGGGAGATGGAGAAACTGGATCAGATGCGGCAGAGGCTTGCTGAGCATCTGGCTCTGGAGGCTCTATCGCAGATTCCAGATCCTCCTTGGAGTGGTCCTCATCTTGACCTCACCTCGACATCTGGCAACTGCCCAACTCCATCCCGCCATCCCTAAGAGAGCGGACAGGACTTACGGGCGCCTAAGAATGCCCCTTCTCTTGGCACATCCTAAGACAGACTATTGTCTTTCAGCTGCTCAGGATCATTGTCTGCTCCTAAGCATGTGAGTACTGTTCCTCCTGACAGAGTCCAAGCAGTTTGACCAGTTTGGGGAAAAAGTGTACTCCTTGGCTCGTGTGTGTTTTAACATCCCTGAATTATGTAGCCCATATGGTGTCCCACTAAAAGCTACCTAGCCAGGCTGGAGGACCGGATTCAATCTGTGCGAATTTGGACCTTAAGGAGGAACTCGCCTGGGACATCTGACTTTCTAAAATCTCTTGTTGGCATACTCTTCGAGCCACCTATGACTCTGTCGATTTTAGTAGCCCGAACCTCGGCGACTGCCATGTCCCTTTGGCGGCATGCCTGGCTCTGCATTTTGAGCCTTGCTAACGAGGTCCAGTTGGCCACCCCCTTTACGGGCTCAGTGCTCTTTGGTGGGGACACCAAGAACATTATCACGGATCTCCAAGAACAAGGCCAGGTTGTTAAGTCTGTATACCATCAGAGCAACCAACTGGGTCAACCCCAGCTGTCCTTTCGGAAACGACGTGGAGGCAGCGACGAAGAAGCGCCCAGTTAAGACAGGGTAAGCGTAAGGCCACAGGGACAGGAGCCCCCCTGCTTCCAAAACCCAGCATCACTCTGAAGGACCTCCTCCAGCCCGACCCACCACCTCCTGACTTGTTGGCCCCACACTCTCTCCTCCTACTCTGGAAGAGGAACCAGTGTGGGGGGGGTTGCCTGCCATGTGCAGGAGTGGCAGGGCATTACCTCCGACAAATGGGTCCTGCAGTTAATGTCCTTGGGGCACAGTCTGTGTAACGCTACAGATTGCCAGCCGGTGGGCGGTAGGTTACGTAGTGTTTGACCCGGGCACCTGGAGGATAAAGACATCAAAGCGTAACAGACTGGAGATCTTTCCTGCAGAGAAAAGACATCTTATTAAGAGCGACGGAGCGCTCTGCGCAATTTGGTTACATGATCTTACTTCGAGTGGGAGCTCTTGCAGCAGGCTATAACAATTAGGACTATGCCGCAGGCTCTAGGACCCTCTGGAAACCTTTTCAGCCAGCAGTATACAGCAGGGACTGCCCCCCGACGTCAGCCCCACCCTGGTACAAGGGGTGGACCCAGCTCCACCTCAGTTCTTTTCCACCGTGTCCCTTGCGTGAGAGGACTTCAGTTCCAGCTTGCCAGGAACAGCAAAATTCTACCTATTATCAACTCCGTTTTTGTACCGTTTTGACGTTTTTTCCCCAGTGTGATAGGGCCGCTTCTGGACGGTTTTTCAGTTTGGTCGATGGATGTCTTCACTGCCGTCCGTCTCTAGAGCCACACCAAAACAAGTGCGACTGTGGGAGGCGGGTCCCTGCCAAAGACTGGCACAAGAGCTGTGTCTTTTGCCTTGGGCTGAACCACGATACTGTGACCTGCTCAGCCTGCAAGGTGTTCACCAGCCGGACCCGGATCAGACATCTTAAGGCCCTGAAGGCGTTTCTGTTAGAAAAGAAGATGGATCTGCGCTCCTCTGAGGGAGAGCTTAAGGAGAAGACTAAGCGCCATGGGAAAGACTGTATCCGGTCTCAGCACCGGTCCCGGTCGCAGTCCCGTTCTCGTTTGCGGCCCTCTCCCAAGAATGCCCATATTTCTCTGGGCTCAGGAGAGCGCCCAGAGTCTAAAAAGGCAAAGGCTGGCCCATCGGGGGAGAAGCCGGCAAAGCCGAAGGTAACCCCACTAAGGGTTACCACCATGCCGTTGGAGGTGAAAGCTGTAGACCCCACCTCTCAAGGCACCAGCTCCGCCTGCTAAAGGCACGCCTCCGGGCGAAGGACTCTCCGGTGCCCCAGCGCACCCTGTCATTGGTCCCTGTTACCATGACGGGTCTGGTCATAAGGAGAGATCAGACTATTACAGATCTTGTAGTTTATCTCCCTTTTCTTCGTCCTCATCTTCTTCCTCTCTCAGCTTAGAGCGGTCCCAGAGAGAGAAGGACTAGCCTTGCTTGCCTTCCGGCGATTCAGCCTTTATGGATGTCATGAGGCACATCCAGGCCTCCAGTGAGTGGGAAACTGAGGACCTGGATCTGGAAGGCCGAAGATTGGCAAAATACCTGAGGCAAAAGGAGCCAAAACCATTGGTGGTTCCTCCTTTAGTGGACACTTTCCAGGACATGACTCAGACTACGTGGAGGCATCTGGCTTCCATTCCGGCTGTTCCCAAGAAATCGGACAGGCTGTATAAGGCCCCGAGGGCAGAAGGTTTTCTAGCAGAGAACCCTCAGGCGGACTCTTTGGTCATCACGGCTGCCCATGATAAGTCCAAGCAACCGAAGCACCTTAGTTCGCAGCCTCCCGATCCAGAATCTCAGTATTTGGACCAGATGGGCAAGAAAGTCTACTCTGCCTCCACCTGCTCCATCCGGTCCCTTAAGTTCCTGCCGCATATGGTCCAGTACCAGAATGCTCTGTGGGAGAGGGGACAAGAGGTACTGAAAGCCATGCCAGATTCCGATCAGAAGTCTGAACTTCTGTAAGTTATGAAATCGGGCTCCGACGTAGGTTCCCATGTCCTGAGAGCTTCATACGATACTGCAGATACAGCAGCCAGGGCAGCCGCTTCCGGGGTGTGCCCTCGGCACCATGCCTGGTTGAGAGTTTCGGGTTTCCGCCAGGATCTGCAGTCTGGTATCGAGGATTTGCCATTCCAAGGTACCGTGTTGTTTGGGCAGGAGACTGAAGCTTTGATTTCTCGTCTGCAGGAGTCTGGCAAGTCCCATCAGGTGAGTCCACCAAATGTACACGTGGCGACCAGTGGCCTTCAGCAAGGAAATGGCCATTACGCGGCCCTCAGGTGGTCCAAGGTGGGCGCCATGGTAACTGTAGCAGGGTCAGAGAGGCGGCTTTCATAGGAGAGCCAGTAACCAGCAACCTGAGGCACTCCTACCCGAGGCCCAAGTCCTCCCAGGCCTCTCTGCCTACGCCTGCTCAGCCCAGTGACTCCTTCCTCCCTCCAGAGGAAGACTCGGGAGACGGTCGGGGCTATCCTTCATCTCGAAGGGTGGAAGTCGATAACTGTGGACTAATGGGTCCTGGACGCCATCCGGAGAGAACACACGCTAGAGTTCAAGGAGTTGCCCAAATACTCCACCAAAGTACTCCCGATATCCTCCTTCTCACATCCCACTTATAGATGGAGAAATTCAGATCCTCTTGCAGAAAAAGGCAATAAAGGTAGTCCCCTTGCATCAGCGGGAAAGGGTTTTATTCCACTTCTTCCTGGTCCCAAAAGACATAGGATCTTCAACCCATTCTGGAACCTTAGCTTTCTCAATCTCTTTATTGAGTACAAAGGTTCGGATGGTGACCCTTCCAGGTCTACATCCCTGCTGTACCAAGGAGACTGGCTCTGCTCCCTAGACATGCAAGATGCATATATGCATATAGAGTCTTCCCTCCCCACAGGAAGTTTCTGAGGTTCCACTTCCAAGGGAGCACTGCCAATTCAGAGTTCTTCCGTTTGGCCTCTCCTCTGCTCAGAGTCTTTACAAAATGCTTGGCAGTGGTGGCTGCGGCTCTAAGGCGCATGGGGCCTCTCGTTTTCCCATACCTTGGCGATTGGCTGCTTACAGCCCTGTCAAGGTCATGCCTCCTTCACGCCCTGGAGACACCTCTGCTCTGTTCCGAGAGCTGGGATCACCCTGAACCTTGGAAATCATCCCTGAGCTCAGTCAAAGACCTGTCTTCATTGAGCGGTCCTGGATTCTATCCAGGGCATGGTTTTCCTATCCTCCGACAGGGTGATCGCCTGCAAGAGATTGCCAAATGGATCTCAGTAACTCCTCAGTTCCAGCACGGAACTTCCTCTGGCTACTGGGGCACATAGCGCGGCCATTCCAGTCACTCTTCTAACCGCCTCCACATGGGGTCCCACAGTGGATGCTCAGGGTACAGTGGGACCAGGGCTACGACGATCTAGACTTTATGGTCAGGATCACCAACCCAGTCAAGAGAACTTTGCTTTGGTGGATGGACTCTCGAATTTGGAGAAAGGGGTCAAGTTTCGTCCGGAGCCACCAGGTCAGACTCTTACGACAGTTGCATCAGATCTGGGGTGGGAGCGACCTGGGTGCTTATCAAGCGCAAGGGGTTTGGACACCTGAGGAGAGATCTCTACATATCAGTGTTTTGGAGATCCGAGGGGTTCTCTGTGCCTTACAGGCCTTTCAAGAGAACCTGGTGCCTGGCTCTCTTCTAATTCAAACAGAAAATATGGCAGTCGTCTTCTACATCAACAAGCAAAGGGCTACTCGCTCGTATCCCCTTTGCAGGGAGGCGATAGGAGTCTAGCCCTGGTCGCTGGAAAGGCAAATTCTGCTGTCTGCAGTGCATGTTCCAGACGTCCTGAACAATCTGGCAGACAGCCTAAGCAGGTCTCGTTCCAGAGCACACGAGTGGGAGCTGCTACAGTCTATAGCAGATCAGCTCTTGACAAGGGGTCATCCAGAGCTGGACCTCTTTGCATCACCATGCAACGTCAAACTGCCAATTCTTTGCTTGCGAGCATGCGCCTGGAGTTTTCTTAGCAAGACGCGTTATCCCTTTGTTGGGCAGGGAGGTTTCTCTGTGCCTTCCCGCCCTTCCCTCTCATTTAGAGAGTCCTGCTGAAGTTACAGGCAGAAGGGGCTCGAATGATTCTAGTAGCCCCCGATGGTCTCAGCAGATTTGGTTCCCACCCCTGCAGCGGTTATCCATAGAACCTCCAACTCCGCTGCCCATATGCTTGCATTTGCTATCCCAGGAACAGGGATCACTGTTCCATCCGGATCTTCATTCCTTACATCTGCATGCATGGCTCCTTCAGACGTAGCTCATCAGAGATATGGGGTTTCCCCGGAAGTGGCGGCAGCCCTAGTGTTGGCGAGGAAACCCTTCACCCACTCCGCCTATGCTGTGAAATGGAAGCGGTTTTGTTTGTGGGCCTGGTCACAGCATTTGGACCCCGTCACCTGTCCAGTGAACTCAGTACCTCCTCTCCTTGTATCAACATGGCCTGAGTTACTTCTCTATTAAGGTGCACATGTGGGCTGTCTCTGCCTATCATGCTCTGATTGGAGACAAGGCGTTAGCACAGTTGGATGTAGCCCGCACCTTTTTGAGAGGAATTTTACATACGAGACCTCCCATTTGGGACCCTGTCCCACCCTGGGATCTCCTTTTTGTGTTGGAGAAGCTCATCCTCCCTCCCTTTGAGCTGGCAGCAGATTGTGCGCTGTGCTATCTTTCTTGGAAGGTGTGTTTTTTGGTTGCTGTTACCTCAGCTTGAAGAATTTCCGAGCTTCAGGCTCTGATGTGTAAAGAGCCGTATTTGATTTTCCACAGGGAAAGGGTTTCCCTTAGAACAAATCCTAAGTTTCTTCTGAAAGTGGTCTTGGAGTTGACCCTCAACCAGTCGGTTGACCTTCCAGTCTATTTTCCTTCCCCATCTAATAGAGGAGAGGCTCTCCTTCACACATTGGATGGCCAATGAGCGTTGAGGTATTACCTCAAACAGGCGACTACTGCACTGTCAGTGGGAGCAAATCTTTGTGGCCTTTGCATCCACAAAGCTTGGGCAAACAGGTGACCAAAAGAGCGATTTTTGAAGTGGATCGTCCACTGCGTATCCTTCTGCTATGAAAAGCACAGTAATCTCCTGCGGGTCGGTCAGGGTCACTCCACCAGGGAGTGTCTGCTTTGCCGCCCCTGAGAAATGTCTCTATCAGGGACATACGTGCTGCTTCCTGGAATTTGGTGCATACCTTTGTCAAGCATTACAGCTTGGATAGCGTCTCCAGACGCCGTGCTGGTTTCGATCTGGCTGTTTTGCAGAGACTTTTGTCCTAGGCCTCTGGAGTCAGCATATTCCACCTCCCGGGGTCGTCTACCTCTTTGGCGTGGGACTGCTTGGTATTCAGTCCTAATTGTTATAGCCTGCTGCAAGAGCTCCCACTCGAAGTAAGATAGTACAGTTACGTAAGAACTTACCGTAACAGTAGATCTTCGAGAGGAGCTCTTGCAGCAGGCGTTACTTTCCCACCCGCCTTCCCCCTCGAAGGTGTGCAGATCCATCTTCATCTACATCTCCATCAGTGCTTCATCTCCTTCTCTTGTTCGGGCTTGTTAGTGGGCCTTGGCGGGGAACTAAGGTGGAGCAGGGTCCACCCCTTTGTACCAGGGTGACGGGGCAGGGTCGATGTCGGGGTGATCCCTGCTGTATACTGCTGGCTGAAAAGGTTTACTGGAGGGTCCTGAGTGCATCGGTATAGTCCTAATTGTTATAGCCTGCTGCAGAAGCTCCTCTCAAAATCTACTGTTACGGAAAGTTCTTGCGTAACTGTGCGTTCTCTGGAAGCTTTAGGCAGTTGGGTTTATATACAGTGTAACAAACAAGCATAGGATATAACAGTTTAACAGACCAGTACAAGATGTATTTTTCCAGTCCTATTATGGTAATAGACAGTTATATGAAAACTGGCAGTTACAAAGAAGCAAATGTTGCCGTTAGCATTAACATACAGGATGTATTTCCTAGAGCCCTTTTAAGGTATACAGAGTCTCTGATAGGCTGATAGTCTAGTCCATAGCTGAGGCATGTGCTGATCAGGCCCCTGATCATGCATAGTGACGTGTACTCTCATGCGTTGTGCTCATGATTGTTGAATAACAGACTTTAGGCAACGTGACAAACTCGAGATTAGAAATGGCTTGCTATACAACAGCTTTTAGGCTACGTGACAAACTTGAGATTAGAAATGGCTTGCTATACAACAGCTTTTAGGCTACGTGACAAACTTGAGATTAGAAATGGCTTACTATACATGGTGTGTCCATCCACTATTATGCTTGTAAAAGGACTTGTTTTAGTCACATACACTTAGCCGTGCCTGTCTCACTGCACATTTGCATTTGCCATACTGCACTTGTTTATGCGTAACAAAGTAGTAATAAAACACTTGTGCATAACAAATACATTATAATATAAGGAAGCATAGCAGTAATAAAATTTAACGATACAGTCTGGAATTCTTGGAGGTTCCTCCAGAATCTCCTCCTCGAAGGTCCACCTACTCTCAAGACCAGGTACGTCTAGTAAGGGAGGAAGTACAAGCTCTTTTATGAAAACGAACAATAGAGCCAGTCCCTCATTGGCAGAGAGGATGGGGGTTTTACTCCCATTTTTTCCTGGTTCCAAAAAAGACTGGCGACCTGAGACCCATCCTCGACCTCAGCAGGTTAAACCTGTTTGTCTAGTTCAGAAAGTTCACGATGTTATCGCTCCAGAGCCTGCTGCCTGCTGCAGGAAAATCATTAGTTATGTGCTCTGGACATGCAGGATGCCTACCTGCACATCCCGATATTGCAGAGTCACTGCCAGGGCTCCAGATAAGGGGAGTACCGACCTGTTTTACCCACCTTGTTTTAGGAAATACTCTTTAGAAAATGTTTTTAATGAGTACCGGTACTCACCCAACATTTGTAAATACCCCACACGCCAAAGAATACTGCTTGATAACATAACGGGTGATCTAAAAGGAGCAGTTTTTTTCCCAGATTTACAGCACTTGTATGTATCCCGATTTTACTTTACTCATTATATTTTAAAACTGGTTAGTAAATTACTCCTACCTGTCAACATTATCTCGAGCATTGTTTGCACTTGATCAGTTCTTATCTAAAAAACCTACATTGTTTGTAAAGATGTACTTCTCACTTCACTCTGTCCAGACATTTGTATGCATCCGAATTTGGTTTTACTCACCGCACTTTCAGAATGAATATAGTACTCATCCCAAAAAATCTTATCTGGAGCCCTGGTCACCGCTGCTTCCTGTGGTTTGCCTTTCAGGGGGAACACTTCCAATTCAGAGCGCTCCCCTTTGGCCTTTCCTCGGCACCCAGGGTTTTTACCAAGTGCCTAGCAGTGGTGGCTCTAGCCCTGAGATGCCAGGGTATTGTGGTTTTCCTGTACCTGGACAATTGGCTAATCTCTGCTCCCTCCAGGGAGTCCCTTTCAGAGGCCCTCAAGATTATCTTGGATCTGTTTTCCAGACTGGGGATTGCCGTCAGTATCTCCAAATCTTCTGTGACGCCCTCGCAACATCTACAGTTTATTGGAGCTATTCTTGATACTGTTCAGGGCAGAGCCATCTTCCCTTCGGAACGGAGGAGACACTGATGGAACAGGCCACCTTGGTGGCCTCTTCCAGATACCTTTCAGCCAGGGAAGTCCTCAGTCTTCTTGGCTTCATGGTGCCCTCTATCTCCAAGGTCCCCATGACAAGGCTCCACTGAGAATTCCTTAGTGGTCCCTCGGTGTTCAGTGGGATCAACTTAAAGATCAGCTGGATCAGCAGATCCTCATCTCTTCTGCCTTTCAGAGGGATCTTTTGTGGCGGAGGGAACCCACGAATCTCTCGCTAGGTCTTCCATTTCATGGCCCAGCTTCCGCGGCAGTCCTCTCTATGGATGCCTCCAGTCTGGGATGGGGAGCTCATCTGGGGGACCATCAGACACAGGGACTTTGGTCCTATCTGGAGATGTCCTTTCACATCAGTGTTCTAGAGATGAGAGCAGTGCTGTATGCTCTTCTAGCGTTTCAGATCATTCTTCCCAAGGGACTCTTGCTCATCCAGACGGAAAACACTACAGTTGTCTGGTATCTCAACAAGCAGGGAGGCACTCACCCCTATCCTCTATGCAGGGAAGCGATGAGAGGTGTGGAACTGGGCAGTCTAGCATGGTCTGTTTCTCACAGCTGTGTACGTTCCAGGAGTGGAAAGCATCCTAGCCGACAGCCTAAGCAGATTGTTCACCC
The DNA here is from genome assembly GCA_016271365.2 of Neoceratodus forsteri. Classification (NCBI taxonomy): domain Eukaryota; kingdom Metazoa; phylum Chordata; order Ceratodontiformes; family Ceratodontidae; genus Neoceratodus; species Neoceratodus forsteri. The sequence goes on from CM028131.1 coordinate 498,277,351, forward strand.
TCGCTCACGAATGGGAACTAGATCAAGAATTAGTGGAGTCACTATTCAAGAAATGGGGTGACCGGAACTCGACCTATTTGCCTCCCGATTCAACACAAAGCTTCCCAGCTTTTGCTGGCTTGTTCCAGAGCATGGTGCTTTCTGGCTCAACATGTTGTCTCTCTCTCGGACAGGGAAATTCTTATACGCCCTCCCTCCCTTCCCATTCTTCAGAGGGTGCTCCTCAAGCTTCAGTAAGATCTAGCATGAATGATTCTAATTGCTTTTCTATGGCCCAGACGAATCGATTCCCACTTCTTCTTCAGTTGTCCAGGGAACCCCCAGATCCACTTCCATTACAGCACAGTCTCTTAACCCAGGACAAGGGCCGACTGGTGCACCCAGGGCTCAGGACCCTGTATCTCCATGCTTGGCTCCTACAGACATAGCGATTTCCTGCTTTGTGGTCTCATCGAGAGTTCCTCAAGTTATCGTGGAGGCCTGAAAGCCTTCCACGAGATCCACTCGTGCTATGAAGTGGAAACGTTTCTCCATTAGGGCGGCCTTTTGAGTTGGGACCCTTTTACTTGTTTGGCCCCTCACTTAATGGAGTACCTGCTTCATCTGTCAGATTCTGGGTTCTCCTGTTCCTCATTAAAAGTTCACGTGTCTGCTATTTCGGCCTACCATGTGCTGGTGGATGGCAAACCCGTGGCTCAGTTGGAGTTTTCCAAGACCTTTCTGAAAGGGATTCTTCATCTGAAACCCCCCCTCCGTAGCCCCACACCACCTTGGAATATTAATTTTGTGTTGGAGAAGCTCGCTCTCCGTCCCTTTGAACCAGGGATGATCTGTGATATACACTTCCTTTCTTGGAAGGCGCTCTTTTTAGTTGCTGTTATTTCTGCTCGAAGGATTTCTGAGTTTCAGGTTCTCTTCTGTAAAGAGCTGTATCTTATTTTTCACAAGGACCGGGCGGTCCCTTGCACTCATCCTAGGTTTCTTCCTAAGGTGGTGTCACAGCTCACCTTTAATCGGTTGAGCTTCCGGTGTACTGTCCGGCACTAACAAATAGAGGTGAGGCTCTGTTACATACTGTACATTAGACATACACCAGATTCTCAGGTGTTAAACCTTCCAAACAAAAGAGACGCGCAAAGCTGATCGACTCTTTGTTTTATTTGCTCCAAAATTCTTGGGTAAGGCTGTTTCTAAGCAGTGCCTTTCTAAGTGGCTAGTCGGCTGCATTTGCTTCTGTTATCAGAAGTAAGAGAAGCCTGTGCCGAGGTCTGTCAAGGCTCATTCCACTAGGGGCGTGGCTGCTTCTGCTGCCTTTCTCCGTAACGCTTCTGCAGCGGAGATGTGTGGCAACAACCTGGAGTTCCGTCCATACCTTTACCAAGCATTACAGACTGGGCATTGCTTCTAGGCGAAGGGCTGGGTTTGGCCTAGCTGTCCTGCAGGGCCTTTTGTCTAGGCATGCTCCTTTCTGATTTTCAGTTGTTCCTCCTCCCATGTTTCTCTCAGTCTCTTTGTTGAGGGACTGCTTGGGAATCTGTTCTACATGTTATGACCTACTGAAGGAACCCTCTCGAAGTAAGATAGTACAATTACCTAGGAACTTAATGTAACAGTAGATCTTCGAAAGAGGTTCCTTCGGTAGCTCATGTTTTTCCTGCCCTTCTTCCCCCCAATTTTTCTTTTGGGTCTCCAGACCAGCTTCCTCTCCTTCCGGGCTCTGGCGGGAGAACTGGAGGGTGGACCTGGGGTTCACCCACTATATAGGCTCACGCTCAAAAATTTCTAGGTTCTGACATGGTCCTAGTGATTTCTCTAAGCCCAGAGAATGATACTTCTTGGAGAAGCTAGTCACAAAGATCTAGAGTTATGAGAAGTAACTTCCCTTTCATGGTTGGAATACTTGTTCAGAATACCGAGTATTCTGAATAAGACTGGAATATTCACTGCCATGTGACTGCACTACATTAGGTGCTAGCATGTACTGGTTTTAATATACTTACAGTGACTGTGTGTATAATTGCCACTCACAATACTTAACTTGTGAATAGATTGGTTACCATTTGTATAACCACAAAAGGTGTTTGCTGTGTGATTGCAATAAAAACAAGTTTTCTCCTTTTTTTCAGAGACTACAGAGTTGAACATACAAAATGGCATAGTGACAAGATTTTGTGATGACTATGGTATGATAAATGATCTGGTCTGTTTCACCCATGATGCTGTGATTAGCAGAGTACCTTTATACACTGGACAAAGGTGAATGTGATACGCCCAGAAGGACAAGTCATCTGGAGGCTGGAAGGCAGTCAGGGTAAGATACACAGTAGGAGTTACTGCATTTTGAGTACAGTGCTGTAAACAGCACTACAATGTAGTCCCAGAAACATTGCTAAAAGGTATAATTTTAGTGGAGAATTGCATTTCCTGTTCAGTCTGATTCATATTGTTTTCATGGTTTGCCACTAGAAGAGAATGATTGTATGCATTTTTCTTTTTATATTTCTATTCATGCTTCTTTCAAGTTCCTACTCCTGCCTTCTTCAGAAGATGCTAAGGCACCCAAGCTGCTGTTGTAAGCTCCTTACCTTGCACACGGTGCTCAGACTTAACCCCCATCAAGCCGTGGCTTCTCCCCAGGTGGGGATGACCCCTCATAGTCTTGCGCCTGTTGGGCAGAGGCGGCCTGAGAGGCGGAACAGGAAGGAGGGATCTAGGGCAGTGCCAGGCGCTCAGTCATCCATGAACACAGTGGCCATTTTCCTCGGTTTCTCCCGAGGGGCGTTGGCTGGCAGAGGGAATTGATGTGAGCATGCGCGCTGATCCTTGACCGGACAACGTTCCGCCCATTCTCTGATGTCCCACTGCACTTCCACCTGTGGTCACCCAGGTGGTAGTATCGAGCGGGATGGCCACCCTCCGTTCTCAGAGGAAGAGGCGTCCTGTGGGACTCTCAGTCCTCCTCTATCCGCCGGCCCCTGATGACCCAGAGCTCACTCCCTAAGGTGGGTCGCTGGTGTCGCGAGTGGTAGTGCTACCGCTGCGCCCGATAATCTGGTCATTTTATGCACATTTTAATATATTGTTTGGGTACATACAACGTGTGTGCCTCTTTGAGGAAGATCAGAGATATCTCACTGATCACATGTGAGATATCACTTTTATCTTCAGTTGGGTATATCACATTGGATATCTTAGCCAGTTTGGTATGTCAGAAAGGTTTGGAACTCCTTTAGAATGTCCGGCCTCAGTAACAGTACTAACTGTATTCAAAGGCAAATAATTTTAAAATGAAAATAATAGCATTATACTGTGAGCATAAAATTGTTCAACTTAATAAGATCTACAAAATGAGTGGTTTCATTTACAGATAACCTTTTAGTTTTTTATAATTAGTAAAAAAGCACACAATCAATTTTTTCATTTTTTGCAACAAACAAATGCAAATAACTTTAAAACTGAAAATGAGAGACCCACAATTGTATAAATCAAATATGACATGAGTGGCAGTGAGATAGTAGAAATATCTCACTCACTGTCATTGAACTCTAGATATCCACTTCGTGGCTTCTCCACTCGTGGGATATCAAAAGTTCAGTGGCAACTTGTGGAGATACTTCTGCTATCTCACTCTCACCCATGTCATATCCCACATTTATACAGCAACTATAGGGAGAAATCCAGTAGAGTAAAACTGATATGTTTGGACCCACTTTGCAAGATATCATGGTATCTTGCATTTTGGGGTATGTCAAAATTGATACTCTAGCAAAGCTGGGTACATCACAGTGGAATACTAAACAAATTAGGGAGCAGCCTTCCCCACCAGTATTGGGAAAGCTTCTCTCTGAACAATTGTAGTTAAATATTTGTTAACTAGGTAGGCACAACTAGGCTGAGGGCAGTTTTCAGGTGCGATCAGGGATGTACCCAGATGGCTGGCAGTATAGCCTAGCGGTTAGAGTAACAAGCTGTGAATGAGCATGGTACATCCAGCAGACCTGGGTTTGATTCCCACAGCCTCCACTTCACACACTGTGTAACCCTGACAAGTCACTTACTGTAGAACTGATTTTAATCGTGCTCAGTTTATTTTAGCTGTATTTGCTGTGTTGACTTTATAGTGAAAATAAGCGAAGCGATTAAATTTAGAAATTGTTACCATCTGTAATGCAGTATTAACGCATGATCAGTGAATTCGAAAGAGCAGTGAATTTTGCGCTGTTTCCCCAAGCTATGACAGCCCGTAATGCAAGTCCTTGCAGAATGTGCACATTCATGAAGGACTTTGCATGTTCGTGGAAATGTCACCCGAAACAGAGCTGCGGAGCTCTGAAGTTGAAACCACTTGTAGCGGTGTTATAAATAGTATGCCTGTTCATCGGAGAAGGTCCGCTGTGTTAGTTGCCATGGAGCTGTCTTTTGCTCCACCTTCTGGTGCTTTGCAGTGCTGCGCTGGTATCCACTCCTCGGATACAGAAAGGAGACTGAAATAAACTGTAGGACAGTACGTGCATGTAAAGGTAAAGCCCTGGTGTGTCCTACGGAAATATACAAAGGTTTTTTTTTTAGTTATGTAGTTTCAGTCATATAGGTAGAGAGAATGGCTGTAAGTTGGCTCCAGGCAAAAATGAAAGGTCAAGCTGACAGTTGAAATTGCAGCCGTCCATTATGCTCTGTTAGAGACTGTATTTTACAGTATTTTCCAGTACCACTGATGCGTTAATACAAATGGGGCAGAATGTGTGGGAGCTATGTGATCGCGAATTCTGGCAGCAGCAAATTCAGTCAGTTCTATATTAACTTTCCCAGTGCTCCTGGCTTACCTGAAAACAGGCCTTGTGCTTAGTGTGCCTTTTCTGGTTACCTAAAGAATTAAAAAAAAAAAAAAAGTACTCAAAAACTCAAAACACATTGAGATAAGTGATTAAAATACATAAAGTAGCAAGGCAAACATAAGAACAAATACAGTAGATTAGCATTAGATAATGTTCATAAAACTCGGAGAGCAGCTTTCCCAGTACTGATGACCAAAAAAAAGCCATGTGCAGTTCTGAAGCCAGGCTTTTGAAGTCCCGAGAGTGGAAGAAGGCCCGAGACCTATCCAGTCTCTCCAACCCCTACCTAATGATCCACAGCTCCTTCTGTCTGTCCTGGACCAGATTACCTAACACCCTTTTTATAAAATGATCTGAAAAGAAGAAAGACTTCTCCAAACCTCATTGGTTAAAAGTCATCATGTGGCCATTGATTAATCTCCAGTAAACCCACAGTTGACATACTGCACTACACATGAGCCTAACATAGAAATACATAAAATCCCTCCGAGTGACATTTTGACATTGCATAGCTTGACAGCAAGCGGGAGTGAGCAGTAGGCAGTTGTGAGCGACTGCAAAGTCCTCAGCGAAACAGAAGAAGATCCGAGAGGCGAGGTAGCTGCAGCAGTGGCAGCTCAGTACATAACAGGGAGAGAGGTACTGTCGACTCAGCACATAAAGAGTGGAAATAAGTAGAGAGAGAGAGGATAGTGGAAGCTGGCATTTTGAGGTAGTACAGCACGGTGGGAGGTTGGTCTACCAAATAAACAAATCTTTCTTCTACAGGGAGGAGTCTTTGCAAATAAAAGAACATATATCACTTATTGTTTGCTGTCTTGACACTTGCGACTCCTATTTCACTTTAATCAAAGAAAAGTGCTGCAGTTTGCAGTTCAGAGATGCCTGACATCATAAAATGTTAAAATTACCATAACATTTGTTAATAATCATTTTCTTAGAAACAAATTTCACGGACCAGTTTCTTACAATATTTCTTCCATAACTGTTCTTTTTACACCAAATAAAATATTCATGTATTGTTGCGGAGTACTTTTTCATGTGGCAGGATAACACTAAATTTTTCCTGTTTTAGCCTAAAAAAAAAAAAAAAAAACAGACTTTCACGTATTTTATTTTTAAAACAAATTTTAACCCACTCCCGGGCATGGGTTTATTGAGGATTAATCCATCCGTGGATAGTTGAAAGCTTGTACCTCACACAACCCCCCCACCCCACTCTGGCGTGGAATAATTCTCAATAAACCCATGTGCTGTAGTGGGTCAGCACTGAATTTATTCCACCCTGCCTTGAACCCTGCTACCATGTAAGCTTTACCCAGCAGGCAGGCTGTGCCACACTGCCCCCCCCGGCCGGAGAAGTTTCTCATGACCTTTTTGCATTTACCCCTGCCTACTTATAGTTACCGTCTGGTAGTTGTGGTCCCTTTTTCAATAAACTGTTTGTTGTGTCTCCTTTGCTCACCTTAGGTAGACAACTTGTACGTTTTTGTCATGCTCTCCTCTCCCTCCTGGTTTCCAGCAAATATTTGTTCACATTGGTGGATCCAGGGATGGTTAAGAAGTCAGACTGCCCCTTTCTTATCCCCATTTCTAAACAGTTTGAGTGGTGTTCTCTCTGGACCCTCTGTATTGACACCCCCCAATATTGACATCCTGGTTCAGTATCTTAAACCTGTCCTTGTGTGCTTTTTCCTTAAGATCAATGATCATCCTTGTTGCCGTCCTCTGTATTGAGTCCAACCTGTCCTTTTTAAGAAGGGAACAAAACTGGGCACAAAACTCCAGGTTTGATTTTTTTTTTTTCCAGAGAGCTACAGAGACAGGAGCACTTCCCTACTTCAGCTAGTGATGCCTCTCCTTATGTTGTCCAGCATTCTACTGGCCCTCCCATATGCTTTTTTGCATGGTGCATTTGGTTTTAGACTATTGCAGATGGATACATTACCTTTAAGTCTCTCTCTCCTCAGATGTCTGAGGTACTCTTATATCATCAATTTAGTATTCTGTTTTGGGATTCTTCCTCACTCTCTGCATGGTCTTTCATTTTTTGGCATTCAGTCGGAATTGCTGTATGTTCGAGCATCTTTCTAATGTCTCTACATCCCTGACCATGCCCTTAATTCACTCCACACTAGTCACTCTCCTACATACCGCAGATTTGGGGTTATCTGCAAACAGAGATACATAGAATTTGATGGCAGATAAGGACGCTTGGTCTGCCAGTTTTTTCCGTGCCTATACTGTCACTGCAGACTGTACTTGATCTCAGCCTCCCCCCCCCCTGCTTCCCACTAAAATATCCTTGTGCCTATCCATGCACAATTGAAGCCCACCACTGTTTCGCCCCTCTACCCCCACTGGAAGGCTGTTCAAGGCATCTACCACTCTTTCAGTGAAGAAGTACTTCCTCATGACTCTCTTGGATTTTCTCCTTTCGACTTCATTGCATGTCCCCTTGTTGTTGTGCATCTTTTCCTCTAAAAACTACTCCACTCTTGAGGATAGCCCACTGGTGCATTGGATGCACTTCTGTCTCGGCTCCAACGACCAGGGTTTGGGAATGGACTTTGGATGTTGGAGGATTGGCTGGTGGGGAGGGGCTGAGGTCCAGTGACTGCTCACTTTCTCCGGGAGGGAGGACACTGGTACTCGGCACCTACTGATCCCTACCATTGGCAGGGGTCATGGCAGCTGGAACCATAGAGGCAGGTCCAGCGGGGTGGGGACCAGTAGACCTCTGCACATCGGTGTACGTTTGCCTGGTCATGCGTCAAAATCATTGCACGACTGGCCCTAACTTGGGTGGCTTGGGAGGGGAGATGTTTGGTGCATAAAACCCCTGCGCATGAGCTCTGTGGAGTTAGATCCCGGTAAATAACAGGACCTAGCCGATATGGGCAGGTCCTCCCCAGGGCAGTGACCATAGGGCCGAAAAAGAGCCTTCATGATAAAAACAAAAACAAAAAAACACTCCCCTTCTGTACCTTATTTGTTACTGCGAGGTATCTATAGGTCTTTATCAAAGACTTTGTCTATATTGCCACCGCAGACCCTACTTGATCTCCAGCCCCTCCCCTCCTTTATTTCTCACGAAAATTCGCTTCTGCCTATCCTATGCATTCTGGAAGCCTACCAATGTTTCCTCCACATTTACAACTGCTGGAATACTGTTCAAGGCATCCACTATTCTTTCAGAGAAGTACTTCCTCACATCTCTCTTGAATTTTCCCCTCTTCCAGCTTTATTGCAAGTTCCCTTGTTCTCATGTATCTTTTCCTCTGAAAAATACTCCCATCCTGCAACGTATTTACTTCTATGAGGTATTTATAGGTCTCTATCACCCCCCACACACTCTTTTCTATCTTCCTGGGTGTACAGATTGAGGTCCTTCTGTCCCTTCTTGTAGGGCTTCTGGCAGACCCTGCACCATTTTAGTTGCTCTTCTCTGGACTGCTTCCACTCCATTTTTATCCTTCCTGAGAGGTAGTCTCCAGAACTGGACACATAACTCCAGGTGGCATTTCTCCAGTGATCTCAGACATAAATTAGTGCCAGAGACTTGATTAGCGGCCTTTGCTAATTAAAAAACATTATTAGCAATTAGCTGATGTTGATAAGAAAATTAAAAAAAAGGGTATTTTACTTAAAACTGTATAATTACTTCTTCTAGGGATGTGGATATGATGCTCTATCTACACTTCTTAGCAGTGCCTTTCCCTTACAAGACTTTGCTGGAACATTTTCAAGCTGGCTCCTCCCACCCATTTGGGTGGTAAGTCCCTTGGCTCCGCCCCATGATGCCAGATCTTCCTTTCCACTGGAAGAAGAAGCAGGTTTCCTCCTTATCGCTGTCTTGCTGAGTAGGACCTTTTGCTACAGATCTTCGGATTTACTTCCAAACCTTCAAAAACTTGTCTTCAGGCTCAATCTTTGATCGTGATGGTCGAGCTACAAGTCAGCTCCGGGGTTCCGTCTGTGCCTTTGCGAGCAGATGATGTCTGAACAGATCCGCACACCATGTGTGTCTGCTGCATGGGCCACAAACACGATACTCGGGCTTGCGACATTTGTCATTACCTTTCTTCCGCCATTCTTGAGGACCGTTGCTGCCCATCTCACCCTAGGTTGTCTCGAATAAAATGAACCTCTGGTCACATCTAAAGATGCCGCCCATCAGGGTGGTCTCTGCGGCCTGGGGTCCGCTGAACAGCTAGCAGCATTTGAGGAGGCAGTGGCCCAGGCCGCAGCTCACACCTCCTCAGCTTTGGTCTTCGTTCTGCTTTGCTGGCTCTTCTTTACAGGGTTGTTTAAGAGTTGTGCAAGTCTTTACTGACTCTCAGTCAAGGCCCGTATTTGGGGCACAAATCCAAATCGAAAAAGAGACTCATCAATCATGGATAGGGAATGCTTTCAGTTGAGGGCTTCAGATTCCCGTGCTTCTCCAGTTCCGACTTTGGTTAAACCTTCAACCCAGGATGCTAACTCCACAGTAACCCCGTTGGACTAGTTGGCTGAGATGCTGGTTGATCTTCCAGATGAGATTTTTCTCAAGCCAGTTGACCAGTTGTTGACTGAGGAGGCCGACACTTCTCTTTCCAGGACTCCAGTCCTGACTCAGACTGTTGGAGGGATGACTCGGTCCACTGACCCACTGCATCTGGTCTTTGCCCAAGACCCGGTGGTGCCTCGGCATTTGCCAGCTCCTCACCCCCGGCCAGTTAGGGTTTTGGTCCAACTCCTGGGGTCGGCGGTTCCTGCGCGTCGTTGCTCCTGCTCTTGACACCCTGGGAATCAGCGCGCTGTGTTCTTCATCCTCCTGGGTGAGGAGAGGCTTCAGCGCAGGTTGTGTTGACGCTACGAGGATCTCGTGGCAACAGCTGGTGTCCTCTGGTATGAAACTGAAAGATAGAATTTGATGGCAGATAAGGATTGCTTGGCCCACCTAGTCTGCCCATTTCCCTACCTAATGGATAAGCTGCAGATCTTAGTTAACCAACAGCCTACTTCCTCCTACCCCCCCCCACTAGAATTGCCTTATATCTGGCCCCGGCTCCTACACTTTCCATCACCTGGCTTTTGCCTTAACGGCTGACACCTTCTTCACCTCAGGAGCCGACTGAGTGAGTTCCAACTCGGCCGACCACGGTGCCGCTACCGATTCCGATGGGCTGGCCTGTACAGCCGAAAACCGGCTTTTAGACCAGGGGGTCTCAGCTGGCCAAGGGGCTTCCCCCATTGGCTGTCAGTCACGTTCACTCCTGACCATCCGCAGAGGGTCAGTGGGGAATCTGCTGGTCGACCTCTCTTTAACCACTCCTTGGAGTTGGAGGGTTCCTCCTTGCATTCCCGTCCAGTTGATGTGGACTCGGTAGGGGGTCTCTTGATGGACGACGGTCCTGCTTCCTCCACGGGCTTTCTCCATCTGATCTCGGAGTCCATGGGTATGAAAATGGAGCCTGTCCAAAACTGGCTTGCTACCCCCCCAGCCAAGATCCTAGACCGGGGAGATACCTCTGGGAAGGCCTTCCCGGTGGCAGAGGCCATTCTTGACCCTGCCTTGGAACTTTCACATTGCCCCTCTTCCTGCCTAACACCGTCTGATGGAATCGTCTATCGGGGTTCACAGAACACCCCTTGGCTGAGGGCCTGGTGGTGGATTCTGTGTTTAGGCACTTTAGCAAAATGGGAGATGTTGACAAGCCGCCTGACAGAGTCCAAGAAGCTGGACCATGTGGCTTATAGTCTACGCTGCCTCTTCACTTGGCCTTTGTCAGGCTGAGCTCGGCCCTTCTTATGGCCCATTTCTCCTGTGACCTGTTGGGCACAGAGGTGCTTCTCACCTGCCTGCAGACCTCCAGACTATGGTCAGATAGGTCCAGGATTAGGGCCGGGTTATAGCAAACAACAGTTCCAAAGAACCATGAACATTGGGAACTCCTGTGCTCGCTCCGTGGTGGTCTCTATAGCCATGTGCCCCAGGGCTTGGCTGTGGATCTCTACCTTCACGGCAGATAGCCAGCATAGGAGGAATAGTTTTGTGACAGGCTGTGGTGACAGGAGAGGCATTTAAGGCATGGCTAGCATTAGGGCAGTTTGCTAAACCAGTCTTAATCTGGTCGCTCAGTGACAGGAACATAGTGCAAAGGATGCAGGAGGTGCACCAGTTTCTTCACTGGGTGATAACACTCTTTCTTTTCAGATACTGCTTGCCATTTGGTAGCTTGATTTTATTTGCCATTGGGGGCTGGTGCTTCCACCAGGCAGGTTTCCTTCCGTTTGAGTGCACTAGAGTATGCAGGTTCCTGGCATCATGCTCCTCAGGTCCTCTACTAGGACCCCAAGATATTTTTTGGCAGGTACAGTGACAGACACTGGCAATTGATCCTTCTTCTTTTCAGGACTGGAATCTTTTCTGTACTTCTTTCCATTTCCACTAGTACTAGCAGTACTTGGCAGCTCCAAGAATTCAGCATCATAGTTCATTAGTGATCAGTCTGGTAGTCAGAGCATATGCAGCTGCTGCTGTGGGAATCCCCACTACAAATGTGGGGCTGTTTTCAGCAGAGAATACATCCACATTTACTCCCCCTACAGTTTTTTGTATTGGTTGACTGAAACATATAAGAAAATGCCCTTCAGAAAGAGCTTAGTGGCTATGTCTTTGATGATTTTCAGGAAGAGTTATGCAGATATGTTTTTGGTGTCAGAGCTACATTCTAGTCCTGGTGTCAGTTGCTGGGGAGGTAGACCCTCATCCACCTTTTTCTCCAGTATACTGTGTTCTCTGCAGCTGGGTCTAGTTAATGCGTGTTTGTTTCCTACCTCAGAGTGCATTTGTTATTCCTTCCACTGGTAGTAGTTTATGTGGGGGTGTCTCCCCCCTCCCCCGTCTGCAGATCCTATCATTTTTGTTAAATCAGCATATTCCCAGCTCGTCCTCAGTATCCTGCAGGTATCTCCTGTTTAATGTGGATGGCGGTTCACAAAGTTGGGTTGGGATGTCCCCGTCTAGCCCATCTCTTGAGGGCGCTCAGTAATACTGTCTAACCCGGTTCTCATGCTAGCCACAGAGAAATTCCTAATGTTGAATCGCAACACAGTGGGCTTCAGCGCCATATCCTGCTTCATCCCAGACTTGGATCAGCCTTGCACAGTCAGAAGGCAATAGAGCGGTTTCCCTTCCCACAGCACCAGAAAATTTTACAGCTCAGTCCTTCATCCTGGGGATAAGTGAGCCCTCAGCAATTCCATCGAGCTTCTGTCGCGTTCATGGGCACATTGTTCATTGGTCCAGAGACACATGGTTCATCCAGTCTAGTACACTTTGACTAAGTAGCTTGATGCTGCTATTACATTAGCATACTCTCCCAGGGTTGCTGGGCCCTTGCTGCTCAGAGATTTTCCAGCCAGGCTATGACTTTATTTTTACGCTACATGGGCCTGGGCATCCCAGTGGGCATTTGTTGGGGGCCGATCCATGGGCCTCATTCTCTTCATTCCCAGGCATTCTTCCTTTTGTGTGCTCAGTTTGGTGACAGATCTGGCAGGCAGGTAGGGATTGGTGGGACAGCACTGACCCACCCAGGTAGGGACTGCTTATTAGGGCTCATACCATTGGCATGCATCTGGTCAAGCTTGGGGAGTAGAAGATAAATGGTCCATAACAAGGGAGGGGATCCAGGAAGTCAACACCTGTCTGATCCAGACTGGCAAGATGAAAAGCACAAGAAACACTCTGGTTCAGGAGAGGTTGTAGGGCAGTAAGGGAGAAAGGGCTTTCTTCAGAAAATACAGGAAGACCCAGCAGGAGGAGGACAGGTTGAGCTACCTAAATAAACTCAAAACTGCTGGTAGGGAGGTAAAAAAAGAATCAAGCAGTGGCCGAGTCAGAGTTGGTGATGAGACCTTTTAATTGGTACATCCTAGAAAAAAATGTAGGACAAGTAAGGTATTGTCAAGCTGAGACAAGGGACAGAGTGGGTGGAGAACAGTAGAGTGATGGAAGACGTACTGAATGCATTATTTCTGCCAGGTATTGATGAAAGAGAAAAACTGGCCGAGCTGGCCCTGTAGCGTAGAGGGCTATACCACTTGCCAGGCCTGTGACTTGTGTTCAGTAGTGGACTCGGGCCGTCTGGGGTCAGCCAGGGAGAGAGAGGATTGAGCGTTCCACAGGACACTTTCCTGGGGAGGGTGGGAGGTGCCATGTCCCGCTGCAGCACTGCCACCTGCAGATGTGTGGATTGTTGGGCAAGTGAGACATGAGGGAGGGCCGTGCTGCGCTACGTATCACATGAGCGTGCATTGCACGCTTACGCGGGGATATAGTCCCACATGCCGGCGCCCCTGTGGGGAGGGGTAGAGTGGCAGCAAGAGGGAGAATGAAGAGTGCAGAAAACACCCTGGCTGGCAAGATTATCACCGATTGCTGCCGGTCCTGCTCCCGGCGACCTAGACTCCTCCCTTGTCTGGACCTCCCTGCCAAAGAGAGAAGTCATGGGGGGAGGGACTTTGGGAAGAAGGTAAGTCCTAGGAGAGGCTGAGGGATGGGGTTGGGCGGTCGACAAGAAGGAGGGCCAGACAGGGTGAGGGAGAAATAGTAAAGTGAAAAAAGAGTCGATGCCACAGGGTAGAATATGGAACAGAAGAAAGGGAGGATACAGATGTGAAAGGAGCAGATCATGGCTGACGGTCTTGTGATCCTTCAGGTGATTAAATTGCTAGTGGTGTACCACAGGGGTTGATACTGTGGCCAGTGCTGCTTAACATGTTCATAAAAGATACTGTAGATGGCATTAAGGGCAAAATCTGCCTTTTAGTGATGACACCAAGCTTTGTGGGAGAGTGGACACAGAGAAGGGGGTTTTCTAATGGTATTGAAAGATTACCCTTCTAATGTCTTTTGTCCTCCCAGCTCTAGTAATGAGGATTAATCCTGAAGCACTTATAAACTGCCAGGTACACTTGTCACGTGGTGGAACATTAAATTACATTAAAGGTGTGGTTCCACATCAAAAAAATCTCCCTTAATCAGTCCTACATCTTGGAATATCTACTTCCAAAACATAACACTGATTTGGGGAGATCTCATTTTTATGTTGCTTGCACACATGTGCAAGAAACATAGTGCCATCATCGGAGATTTCGGAGGTGTGTCACCTCCTCCTCCAATTCAGTCAGTGAGCTGGCAGGCGCGGCCCCTGTAAGCCAATGCATTTTGGAGCTGTCTATGACACGCTCCAAAATGCAGTGGCATACAGTTGAAAGGGGGAGCTACGCTTCAGTGAGCACCGATAAGCGTAGCTCCCCCACACGCAGGCGTGCGCGCCCCGCCGTCCCTGTGTAGCCGACAATCCCGCCGGCTGAGCTGCTGTCGTCCCCACCCCACCCCGTAGCTGGTGCTGGGAGCCCACCCCAGCGTGGCAATCAGTTGTTTGGCGACGGGGTGCCTAATCCCGTCGGCTGAAGGCCCCCCATCCTTGTGCCACGCTGGGAGCCCAGCCCAGCGTGGCAAATTCCTCGAAGTCTTTTTTTTTTTTTTTTGTTTTAAACCAAAAAAAAAAAAAAAAAACGTCCCGCTGCGCCTCGACCCCACAACCCGCACCCACCCACTGCGCACCCAGCCTCCCACACCCCTCACCTCCCATCCTCCGGACTCCGCACGACGATCTCGGTGGACGGGAACACGTCTGCACTCTTCAAAGCCAACGCGAACTGAGGAAATGCGGTAACCTGTATAATGGGCTAGATAGGAGGGGTTTAACTTTATGCATATCTCAGGCAGTTTTGGGAATTTTGCACCAAATTTTTCAACATGGGGTTTTAGGACCCCTTCTCACGAATAATCACTGTCATGGCGTTATCCGGGCCCGGTGTGATTTCGGCGCGGTGACTGCGAAATGCGCTGAGAGGTCGAATACCGCCATGACAATGTTACCTCATGAAGGGTCACCATGCTGAATAATGGTCAAAAAATTCAAAAAACTGACTGTTCTGAAGCGTCAGGTGCGCAGTTCCTACACAGACTCGTAAGTTCGCGAAATTTCAATATTTTCACTCCAGATTTTCAACATTGCCATTTTAGCACACCTTCTTATGAGCAGTATAGCTGTCATTTTTCACATCGCACCCAAAATGTGTTTCCGCCCTTGTAGCGCAGAGCGGCGCAGTTGATGTGCGAAATCAATGTACGGGACGAATTAAGAAAATCACAGTGACACTGTTCATGAGCAGAGGTCTTAAAATGGCTATGTTGAAAATTTGGTGAAAAAATTCCTAAAAATGACTGTTTTACAAGCGTGCGTTGCGCAGTTCCAACGCAGGCTCGTAAGTTCACAAATTTTCAATATTTTCACTGCAGATTTTCAACATTGCCATTTTACCACACCTCCTCATGAGCAGTACAGCTGTCATTTTTCACATCCTGCTCAAAACATGTTTCCGGCCATGTAGCACAATGGCGCAGATCTGTGTCGCGAACTCAGTGTATGGGACACATTAAGAAAATCACAGTGTCACTGTTCATGAGCAGAGATCTTAAAATGGCAATGTTGAAAATTTGGTGAAAGAATTCCTAAAAATGACTGTTTTACAGAGTGTGCGTTGCACAGTTCCCACGCACGCTTGTAGGTTTGCGAATTTTCAATAGTTTCCACTCCAGATTTTCAACATTGCCATTTTACCACCTCCTTATGAGCAGCACAGCGTCATTTTTCACATCCTGCCCAAAACGTGTTTCGCCGTAGCGCACAATGGCGCAGTCGGTGTGCAAACTCAATGTATGGGACACATTAACAAAATCACAGTGACACTGTTCATGACCAGAGGTCTAAAATGGCTATGTTGAACATTTCGTGAAAAATTTCCTAACAATGATTTTACGAAGCGCAGGCTATGCAGTTCCCACGCACGCCGTAAGTTCGCAATCTTTCAATATTCGCACTCCAATGACTTCCAAATACCTAAACAGCACATAGAAGCAAGCAACATTCGGCATTGACAAATGCTTGTTTATGTTCGTTTGCGCCTGTGCAAGGAATATCTTGCTACAAGAAATGGCATTTTGGAGGTGTGTCACTGCCGAGCCACTTGCAGATGAAGCTCCAGGGGGCTCAGCAGTGCAGACTAATGAGCAGCCACACTGGTCATGACACTACTCAGTACTTGTTGGGTAGAAACTTCGTGTACTTGAAAGAAATCAGCCGCTTCTATCAAATAGCTGCTGTCTCCTTTCATTTACGTGACACCTCCCAGCAAACAGCTAAATGGAGTCATGCTAAACCTTGTTTTTTACAGTAAAGGTCCGACGCTCACTTCCAGGAAAGCTGGCGAGTGAAAGGAAGTACTGTGCCGCTCACTCCATCTCAGGGGGGGGAGGGGGGAGTGACTGCGTGCCGGTCGAAATTATCGTCTCTACACAAGCAAGCAAAATACTGTACAGCACGTAATATACAGGTACAGTAGCAAAAGTTGCAGTTCGTTCTGCAAATTTGGCAACCTGATGTGGATGCAAAAAGGTTTGCTTCTCATTTTAAATCCTGTTATCCAGGATAGGCCTGGATAACTACCCCACAGGGAGGTAGACGTCATAGAGTGAGAAGTGCGAGTATTAATCGCCCAATCTGGGCTCACCTAGCCCTTTCCTTCCTTTCACATAGACGGACCTCTGGGAGGTAAAGCACCAATAACAGCAAGAGACAGTGCACGCAACCAGCACTGGTGCTCCCCACAGTCGGGGACCACTGTCTGGCCTCCGGCACCACATTCACTACCTGGGAGCACAACAGAGGAAGAAGAAATGAGCAATGGAGTCGCGCTCAGGAATCCGGCCCAGAGTACTTGGAGAAGGTAGCAAACCAAGTAAGTGGCAAAAGGAATTCAGCACTCCAGGAGTATTCTTAAGTGCAGGGTTATTGTAACAGGAAAGGTATTGGCATGGAGAGCATGCCAGCTACTGCAGCCCCAGTGTTTCGACCATTAGGTCTTTAGCAGGGGGTGTGTCTGCAGCTAGAAACAAACCTCTTATTTAAACAAGTGCATACAAAGTGGTGGTACATAAAAACTAAAATACAGAGTTCACACACTCAGAAAAGGAAAAATGGTTACATAAAACAAGATCTGAATCAAAAAGGCAAACAAAGCAGTATGAGACTTAGTATAGAAATATACTGTAAATAGAGTATACATGATGTGCTTGTGTGGAATATGGAAAATAGATGCATGAGTGCAGAGTGATCTCTGCCATCACTCGTGGCTTCGTATCAGAGGTCACTCTGCAGGAATGCAAATGTTTTCCGTATTCCACACTTGCGCATCAT
Organism: Neoceratodus forsteri; assembly: GCA_016271365.2. NCBI lineage: Eukaryota > Metazoa > Chordata > Ceratodontiformes > Ceratodontidae > Neoceratodus > Neoceratodus forsteri. Next base: position 498,294,506 of record CM028131.1, read on the forward strand.
GTATGCAATTTATACAATAGGGCTCCAGTTAATTGTATTTTATGGTTATTCTGTTTTGGTGATTTATGTTTCGGTTTGCTGTCCGTTCTCGAAGTAGTAGTTTTTAGAATTGGGTTCCGCGTTGGTGACGTGTGTGTATGTGTGACTTGCAGTTGTTTGATTGATTGTAGTAGTCTTTGGTGTGGTTTGGGCTTGACTTGGTAACGTGTGATGTAGTTTGTTTCTTTGTTGTGATTTGTAGGTTTCAGGTTTTGGGATGTGGTTATCTCATTTGTGGGAGTTACAGGGGAAAGAGTGTAGTAATTAACTTTAGTAGTGACTTCTTATTTCTTTGCAGGAATTCATGATAGTTGATGGAGTTGTCTCCTCGGTGACTCTTCCCTGTCCGGTTATGCGTGTTGTGACTTGTACTTTAGTCTGAGTCACTGTCAGTGTCCAGGTTTTTGTCCATTTCAGTGGGTTGCTTTCTTTGCGTTGCTTTGCCTTAAGGTACAGTATTGTGACAGGGTAGAATAGGACCCTGTCCCAGTTGTTAAAGTGTTTAAAAGCAAGGATCTGTCCTTTTCTGTCTCTTCTCTATCTGGTTGCGCAACCAGATTTTGCTGCGAGACTGCAGTTCTTTGCCTCTCACTATCTCTCAGTCCTCTCTTGCTGTCTGTTTTTACCTCTCTTGCATATCTGCTGATATAAAAATGTATGCAAATTAATATGTTGAAATGTAACTGTTGGGATCTTTTGTTTAGAAAGTACAGTATATAGTGTTATTGTTGAAATGTATATATATTTATAATTTGAGATGACTGCAAAAAGCTGTTGGAAACTTAAAGGTTACCTTAGTGCAAATCTTTGAGCCTTTTGCAAAGCTGTGCAAAAGGGGCCTAAGCAAACACACTGTGTTATAGCAGCTCCTGCCTAATATTTGCAAAAACAGGATGTTTGCTGAGAATGGGGGTTGAAAGGCCTTGTAAAGGAGCTAAGCTGCAACTGCTGAAGAAGAAAAAGGGAGACAGCGACTTGAGGAAAACTACTGTGTTTCTCCTTTGTACATAGTTATACTGAACAAGGTATTTTTATGTTATTGCTATTGTAAATAAATATTTTTGGTGAATTCTACAAGTGCTCCTTGTTTTCCTATGCTTCCTAACCTGTGCCTCGACAAGTATATCGGGAGCCTGCTGGTGTTGTAGCTGGAGTGGTTTATTTTTGTTCTGACGTTTCCACAGTGCAGCTTATCTTGGGTTATTCCATTGTGGATACATCATGTTGCATTTATTCAGTGGGAGTGAATTTATGTGTGTGTGTGAGATATATATATGACATATACTCTCACCCCTATTGTATAAATATTAATTCACTATATTAAAGGTTCAGATATCTATATGGCTCAGAAATTTGTCATAACTGCAGTGTGTCAAAATAATGCCAGAACACCACCTTCTAAATCAATGGACAATCTACACTAATTAAAGCAATTTACTATTATTCTTTTGTTATTCGTATTATTTATTTATTTTTTTCCAATTATTCTTTATCTCTCCCCCCTTGACTGCCACCTCTCTCCCTTCAGGGAGACAAGTGGACATCCCACTGCCTGGAACCCTACCCAGTCAGACTCTCAAGCCCCATGGAGCCACGGTTTTACCCCCGGAAGGATGAGGCGGGGGCAAATACCCCAATACTTAAGTTTTGTCAGTCGAGGGCTGCTGGTCGGGTTTCGGCACGGCCTCTGTGTCTCTCCCCCAAATCTTCCAGGCTGTGGCAGGCATGTTCACATTTCTCCTCCCCGAGCAGTGAATAGCTCCCTGACTTAAGGCCTAACGCTGACATCCTGGCTGCTCATTGGCCACTCCTCTACTCCTGAGTCGGAGCTTGCATTTCCTCGAGCCTCCACTAAGGGTCGTCCAAGTGTCTGGCATCGCCAAATCCCTCCCCAGAGACGGCGATGTCGGTGGATGCTCAAGCCTCTCTTCCTCCCTCCAGCCGACCCACTGACAACCCGAGTCCGCCGAACCCCGGGTTGCCAGCGTGAGCGAGGTGTATGTCTTCCTGCGCCAACCGTTAGCGCCACTGGCCGGCCCATTATTCATTTATTTTTAGTTTAACGTGAGAGATATTTTTCGGCTATTAATTAGATCTGAAGTCATTAATCTATAACCCAAGGAGGTGTAAGGCTAAAGATAAGTGGTAAAGATGGAAAGATGCCATAATAACTATTCTAGAAATAATCTAAAAAAATGAGTACATTAAATTAATTTACCCCCATCTACCAAAAAATAAAAATAGATTATTAAATTATTAAGTCTAAGTAAAGGCACTTGGTGGGCTTTTAGCAACATGGTGTTGGTGGGTTTTTGTTCTTTAAAATTAGGACAAAAACAGGCTGGCCCGCTGGTGGAGTGGCTGGATTTCTGCTTGTGGCGCTAGCAACCCGCATTCGGGAACGGATTCAGGTCATCAGTGGGCTGGCCGGGGGGAGATGGATTGAGCGTCCCACTGCTCTCCTTCTCTGGGAGAGGGGGACGCCATCGTGCATGGGGACCCCTAAGCGAAAGCCAGGGCACCATAGCAACTGGTGCCAGCAAGGTTCCAAGGTGGCGGGGCGGACGCTGGCATCACTGCACGTTCCCGCCCCCATAGGGGGAAAAATCAAGCCTGCCTTCGCTTCGTAAATGAAGCCCACCCCTCAGCCGCAATCTGCTCCCGAGGCCGGCTCCCTCCCTCTCCTGTTGTTTGCGGCACCCTAAGGCTGGGGGTGCTGCATCTCTGCCCTGAGGGGTAATCCAGGGGTTCCCAGAAGAGCGGCTCATGTGGGGACGCCGCAGATGAGGGTCCATGATCGGGCAGATGCCCGGCAAGTGGAGCGGGTGCAAAAAAAGAATAGATTAAAAAAATATATATATATTAGGACAAAAACTGAAAGTTTCCGTGTGTGTGTGTGTGTGTGTGTGTGTGTGTGTGTGTGTGTATATGTGCGCGTGATACGACATGGCCTGACTGAAGATATATTTATCTTCACGAGAGGCCAATGATATCTTTATGTCATTGGCCTCGAGTGAAGATGAATGCAACCTCTTCAGTTGGGTCATGTCATGTTCTGTTTATACACTATATGTTTGGGATCCCAATCAACACAACCATAGAATGCACCCTGCCAAATACTATTCTCCAGATAGAACTATGCCCCACATAGAGGTGATGGTCTTCCAGCATGTCTCTCTCTCTATATCTCCCCCAACACATCACATGCCATATGTTATTTTAAAAAATATGCAGTTGGCACTGCCACTTTTAAGTTGTAAAAAAAAAAAAAAAAAAATCTGGATCCTTATTGATGCAGCCATGCCCCCTTTCCCCCGACCCAATACATGACAGATGACCTATCTGGTTAATCCTGCCACTTTAAAGTTACGTAATGAATTTTATCTGGTTGACAAATAATAGTTTAGAACTTATCTGGTTGATCCTGTCCCTTTCAGATTGTCTTATTGTAGCAGTTTCTCTTCTTCAAATGTACAGTAGCCTGACCGAGCGGTATTAACAGTGAGACATGATGCAATGCTAGAGCTGTTTAATAATGCAGTCTGTTTTAGAAAACTTAGAGTGTCATTTGCTAAAAACTGTGTTTTCTAAAAAAGAAGCTGCTGTGTGTCAGCGAGAGAAGGAGACGGTCTAGTCGATCGGCACCTTCAGAAAATATGCTCATACTTCTGCCTGCTTGCTTTGAAGGTGCCGATATGCTCGCTGGCCTTGCTGTAGTCGGCTGCTTGTTTTCAGGAAAGGTGACCACTTGCGGTTGAAACAAAATGCTCAGTAAACTATACAGCTGGTATGGCCATACCACTTTTGTCCCCCTAGTGCCAAGATTAAAAAAGAAAAAGAAGAAAAAAAAAGGCGCTGATGTTCTTCAGGACCTAAATCCTGGCACGTAGGAGTTAAGTCTGTCATTGTGCCATGCTCAGTGCAGTACAGAGACACATGACACAGTGGCAGCAGAAAGCTTAGCATTTTGTTTTGTCCGGGGACAGGGCACTGACTGCCTGTTCTAGTGGCTGCAAAGCAGGCATTTTTATTTGAAAGGGCACTAGCCAGATATTTTATCATCGCCACATCGTGCCTGTAGACTACTGGACTTTAGGAATCGGCAAGACAACACTTCGGTAAAGCCAGCCTGTCAGCACAGTGGTTGGATTTCCACTTGCGACGCTGGCGACCCGGGTTCAGGAACGGACCTGGGTCATCGGAGGGCCGGGTGGGGTGGGTGGAGGAAGGATCGAGCATCCCATGGACTGCCTCTCTGGGGTGCTGTGTGACTGTCGCTCAAGGGACCCCTGGTGGAGGCCGGGGCACCGCAGCAACCAACACCAGCTAGGATCCGGGGCAGGAGGGAAGCTAGTATCATTGCACATTCCTGCCCCTGCCTACAGGGGAACAAAAAAAGCCTGCCCTCCTACCGCCTTATTGACGCCCCCCCGCTTGCAGTCAGCTCCCAGGCTAGCTCCCACTCTATCCCGTCGTTCGTGGCACCCTTCAGAGGGGCCGGGCGCCTCAACCCTGCCTTGGGGGGGGTAAGCCAGGGGGTACTGGGAGGGCGTCTAATGTGGGAAGCCGCAGCCAAAGGGGTCCGTGACCAGGCAGAAGCGCTGGCGGTGGGAGGTGCCAAAAAGATGTAAAAAAACACTTCAGTAAAGTGATTAAAATATTGTCCTCCAGCCCTCCTCACCAGCCGCAAAACCCACTCTCAATAAGGAGCTCAGTCATCACAACTGAGAAACCACTGTACAGCACTCATAGCTTACAGCAAGATCCCTGTCACCTAGAAAGCCCTGTGCCTCCATCACCAGTGCTCACACTAACTGCGAATTGGCCATGTGTTCTCTTGTAAATGTAAATTGTTTTTTATTATTCCCACAAATGCATTAATGTGATGACCATTCCCACAGATACTGTAGCACAGCTGAGAGAAGAGAAGGAACTATTCCAATTTAAAGCTGCAGAAGTGTGCATGTGGTGAAGTTAATCACAAGTCCCCCCCCCCACACACACACACGGACAGTTTTTGAAGAGATCGTGCTCCTTGTCACTCATACTAGGATTTAGGTCTTATTAAAGCTACCAACTTTCCGAGGCCTAAAACCTGGACAGTCCATCCTGACCATGCCCCTCCCCCCCAACCATGTCCCTCCCACAGGCACCACCGCAGACAACGCTGCACAAATTTGCTGCTTGCTCTGGCCATGCCGCCCCACACCAACACCAGTAGCAAGCATCCAGATTAAAACAATACATCATTCTGCTGCAGCAAGTTCCAAATCATGATGTACAGAAAGTTCATTCGATGCAAACCTGCATTAAATTGTGATCAGACATTCGAGCTGCATGTATTGCTCCTCCTGACAGTCCCATCCAACCCACTTACACTAACCTCATTTGCTGAGCAGATGTCACTTAAGTGACTCCCACCACCACCACACCAGATTGTTATCACACACTTCCAACAGGTGATGGGTTTGGGTACCTTAGTTCACTGCTGCCGGTCTCTTCTCTGTCTGGAGTCCCTCTCAGCCGCTGGCTGGCAGACGTCCACATGCGCTTGTTTGCACTACTACCCAGTTTAATCTAACTGGAAGGAACATGCTTTTCTGTGCTCTCACTGACATGCTTGCGGTGCTACAAAGGCCCAGAGGTTGAAGTTGCAAACTGCTGTCCAGCCCGGGCAGTGCTTAAATAACTGTCACTCATGGATTAGCAGTTAGCAAAAAAAAGCGGGGGACAAAACTGGGACAAATAAACAAAAACCAGGACAAAAGTGACATTTTGCAAAACTTGAGGGGACACTGGGACATGTTGCCTAAAATAGGGACTGTCCTGGGAAAATAGGGACTGTTGGTAGCTTTAATAGTTGCCCTAACATATAGTTATTGGTTACATTTACTCTGTTTACTGCTGTGTTAAATATGTGTACAGTTTATGTTACTTTGAGATACCTTGAGGATGTTTTTCTTCATAATATGGTGGCGGGCACTATACTGTATGGTAGGACTTTGATTGCTTTTCATTTTAAGTAAGACTGACTGTCATCTTGGTCCAGCCCATAAGAAGCAGCAATGATACACATAGAAACATAGACTTTGACGGCAGATAAGGACCGCTGGCCCATCTAGTCTGCCCATTTCCCTACCTACAGGATAGGCCGCAGATCCTAGTTAACCAACAGCCTATTTCTTTCTACCCCTCACAAGAATTGCCTTATGTCTGTCCCATGCATTCTTGAATTCTCCCACAGTTTTAGACCCCATTAACCTCCTCAGGAAGGCTGTTCCATGCATCCACTACCTCTCTGTGAAATAATACTTCCTCACATTGCCCCTGAACCGCCTCCTTCTATCTTTTAAATTGTGTTCCCTTGTTCTTGCAAGTCTCTTTTCTGAAAGATGCTACCCTCTTGGACTTTGTTGATTCCACTGAGGTACTTAAAAGTTTCTATCATGTCCCCCCTCTCCCTTCTTTCCTCAAGGGTATACATATTAAGCTCCTTTAGTCTCTCCTCATACGGCTTCTCTTACAGACCCTGCACCATTTTAGTTGCCCTCCTCTGGACTGACTCTATTCTGTCTATGTCCTTGCGGAGATGGGGTCTCCAGAACTGGACACAGTACTACAGATGGGGTCTCACCAACTGTCTGTACAGAGGGATAACAACTTCCTGTTTTCTGCTGCTGATGCCTCTCACTATACATCCCAGTATACCCCCAGCCCTCCCTACTGCCTTCTCACATTGCTTGCTAACCTTAAGGTCATCTGATATGATTACCCCCAGGTCTCTTTCCTTTTTTGTTGTTGTTACTACCTCCCACCCATTGTGTATTCTTCCCCTGGGTTCTTGTTTCCCAGGTGCATTATTTTGCACTTCTTTGCATTGAATCCTAGCTGCCATACTTCTGACCATTCCTCCAACCTTGCCAAGTCCCTTTTCATCCTTTCCACGTCTGCTGTGTATCAACCCTGTTGCAGATCTTTGTGTCATCTGCAAAGAGCATACTTTCCTTCCAGTCCCTCTGCAATGTCACTGATGAAGACATTAAAAGACTGGACCCAATACTGAACCTCACGGTACCCCACTAGTAACCCCTCTTTCTTCAGAGTGGATTCCATTTACAATTACCTTCTGTGTCCTGTTGTGCAGCCAATGTTTTACCAGGCTACCACCCTGGGACCCACTCCCAGGCTGGTTAATTTGACTATTGATCTTTGTGTGGTACTGTGTCAAATGCCTTGCTAAAGTCTAGGTAGGCCATGTCCACAGCCCCTCCCTGGTCTACTACTTTGGTCACCCAGTCAAAGAAATCTATTAGATTCGTCTGACATGACCTTCCTGCTGTGAACCCATGCTGCCTTGGGTCCTGTGCTCCACTGGCCTCTAGGTACTCAACTATTCTTTCCTTCAGAAGTGACTCCATTACTTTCCCTACCACAGAGTAGGTCTGTAGTTTCCTGCCTCTGTCTTGGTCCTACTTTTGTGAAGGGGAATCACATCCGCCTTCCTTCGGTCCTTGGGTACCACACCATCCTCCCATGATTTATTAAAAAGAGTAGCCAGTGGTTTCACTAGTTCCTCCCTTAATTATTTTAGTATTCTGGGGTGAATTCCATCAGGACCCATTGCTTTGTCCACCTTCAGCTTTAGGAGTTCTTGCAGAACCCTTTCTTCTGTGAAAGGACTGGGGATCGACGACCCCCCCCATCAAGAGTGCTTCTGTTAATTAGATTAGGCACTTCCCCCTCCTCTTTTGTGAATACTGAGCAGAAATATTCTTTCAGTATCCCTGCTTTTTCACTGTCCCCCTCTGCCCACCCACCGTTCATTCTGTTCAGCCTCACTATCCCTCCCTTTGTCTTTCTACGCTCACTGATGTACCTATAAAAGGTTTTATCCCCCTTCTTAACTGAGTTGGCTATCTTTTCCTCAGTTTGGGCCTTTGCTATTCTGACTTCCCTCCCTGCTCCTTCTGTGTTTCCTTATACTTCTGGAATGCTATCTTTTTCTTCATGACTTTCACAGCCACCTCTTGAGAACCATAGTGGTTTTTTCTTTCGTTTTGATTTGTTTATTTGCTTCACACAAAGGCTTGTTGCCTCTGTGATGGCAGTTTTGATGATTCTCCATTGTTGCTTCACACCTCCTCCAGCCTGTTTGCTAGTGCTTTTCTGAGGCACTCTCCTATCTTGCCAAAGTCAGCCCTCCTAAAGTCCAGTACCCTCACTTTTGTACGGCTTGACTCTGTAGCTGAGTTTAACGTGAACCACACTGTTTGATGGTCACTTCTCCCCAGATGGCAACCCACTTCTAGATCTGAGATCCTCTCACTGCCCCCGTTTGAGGGTACGAGGTCTAAGATTGCTCCCTCACGAGTGGGTTCCAAAACTAGCTGTCTAATGCCTGCCACCTGTAGGGCATCAGGAATGGCCCTGCTCGGCCCGGTGGCGCTGAGGGTTGAGGCGCTGGACGCCACACCTCGCGCTACGCCGGCGACCCGGGTTCGGGAACGGACTCGGGTCGCTGGGGGTCGTTAGGGGGAGAGAGGATTGAGCGTCCCAACGGATGCTCTCCTCCCTCAGGGGTGGGAACCTATGGAACACGGAAATACTTATGTGGTCTACATCGCTGTCATGGCCGGTGGAAGCACCGACCAAGAGAGGATGAAGGCGGCTCCGCTTGTCTGAGTCGGGAAGGGGAGACATTGGCAAGCGCGTGAGGGCTAGCGTGTGTCAGTACGCTGCTACCTGGACGACGTCCCAAGTGCGGACGCCTTAGGGGCGGGACGTAGGGGAGAAAACCAAGAAATACCTCCGGCAAGCCCTAGATGAAGGCCGCCTTAGCCCACCCGGACCACCAATGGACAGATCCCAATGTGCAGGGAGAAAGAGGTAGAGCACTCTAGGGGCAGATCCCGAGGATGACCCGGGGCAGGACACGAGCGGACGGAAGGAGGGGGCACCGGAGGCATTAAGGAGGGATAAAGACGAGGAAAAAAAAAAAAAAAAAAAGGAATGGCCCTGCTCTTGGATGTGGCTGCAGCAAATGTGCTCCATTTAACATCTGGCATATTTAGGTCTCCCATCAACAGTATCTCCCTTTTCTCTGCCATTCTAAGAATGCCTTCTAGCATATCCTTATCCATTCCCTCCCCCTGACATGGGGGTCTGTACACAACCCCTGTGCGGATTGTGGTGCCCTTTCCAGTCTCCAAGGTGACCCACAGTGCCTCCTCTCCTCCCCATTTACTCTTTTGTTCAGTTGCTTTTATCCTTCCTTTACATAGAGAGCTACTCCTCCCTCTCTCCCCTGCCTGTTCTCCCTGTAGGTTTGTACCTGGTATGTTAACATCCAGTCATGGTTCTCTGTGTACCATGTTTCTGTGGCTGCTACGATATCCAGGCATCCCTCTTCCATCAAGGCCACCAGCTCAGGGAGCTTGTTGCCCAGACTACAGGCATTGGTACTCATTATCCTCCATTTTCTGATGGCCTCACTTCCTTTTTCCCCATCCCTGTCCTTCTTGCCTTTGTCACTTTCTCCATTTACCCCTGCCCTTCTCTCTATCGACACCTCTATGTTGGTGTTTGCCACACTTACTACCGTGATTATTTTTTGGGGGGGGGCTAGGATTTCCCTGCTCCTTTTCAGTGCCTCCCCCCTTGGCTAGTTTAAAAGCTTGCCAATGAAGCATTGAAACCTATCACCTAGGATCCTGGTTCCCCTCCTGGACAGATGCAGCCCATCATGCCAGTATAGGCTTGCATCACTCCAGGTGGACCCCCAGTCCCCAATGAAGCCAAATCCCTGAGCTCCACACCAGTTTTTCAACCACTGATTGAATCCCATGGTGCGGAACACTCGAGCCTCCCCTACACCATAGATGGGCAGCACATCTGAGAAGGTTACCGTGCGTGCTACTTGACTAAGGCCCCTCCCCAATTCCACAAACTCTTCCTGCATTTCTCTAATCCCTTTCCTAGCCAGGTCATTTGTCCCTAGGTGGACAGTGACATCCAGCTCCCTCCCCTGTGCAGCTGCTCCAGCAATCCTGAGGATTCGCTCCCTGTCCCTCCAAGCCATGGCGCCAGGCAGGCACCTTACCTCCCTCTCCCCTTCCTCCCCCAGTTCTACCTTCCTAACAATGGGTCCCCCACCAGGAGTTGTTTCCCGTCGCCTGCAGGGTCCCTGCCCGCCACCTCCTGTGGGTCTCCTTTGTGAGTTCCCAGCATCCTCCTTGGTCTCCACTGCGGGTGCCTCCATGGAGGAACCACACTTTGCCAGAATGGCATAGGAATTGTGGAGAGGTACAACTGGAGGGATGCGCCTTTGTTCCACCACCCTCACCCTCCCTGAGCCCACTGTGGTCCAACCGCTCCTCTTTCTTGGCAATCTCTGAGGCATCGGTAGTGGCACTGGTGGTCCCTGGATGGAAAAGGAGGTCCCACAAATCCTGGCCAAGTCAGCCTGGAGATGAGCAACCTCCTCCCTCAGCCCAAAGAGGTGCCTGCAGATGGGACAACACTGCATCCTCCAGAACGTCTCCCGGAAGACTGCTGCTCCACAGCCACTGCACTGCACCACTCCAATCATGTCTTATTTCTGGCCCCTTAACTGTTTGCAATCCTTACTCTTTCCTCTGTTTTTTTTTTTCTCTCTCCTTACTTTCTACCTGTGTGCCCTTTAAGCTCCTGATTGTCCTGTTCCGAGACAAGAATATCCTAGATTTCTCAGTAGACCACTTACTTGCTCAGAAGCAGACCTCCAGCAACTAGAGGGGGCCGGAGAACTACCCTTGCCCTTCTAAGATGGTGAGTCTTTGGTGGTTCTGTGATCACTCACTTCCTGCTCCCAAACAGGAAGTTCCTGCTGTCAGTCAAATCCTGTGCCTATAAAAATAGAACTAGCTTTGGGTGGAGGGAAGGGAAATATAGTCCCAGTAGAGAAGTTCAGTCACACAGCAGTCCTTTCTCCTGGTGTCTTCTGCCAAGCTATTAGCAGAATCTTTTTGTAAGGCAGTCTTTAAATGTAGCTTCCTTCTAGCTAAGCCACTCCCCCTACTTACTAGATCTTTCTACAAGTAATTTAAACCTCACAGCAGTTAAGTCCTTTCAGTCACCTGAGATTTACACCTAGATAACTGTTCAGATACCCATGCAGTTCAGTTAACCCAGACAACACACACTTTTTTTTTTGTTTTGTATGTTAGTTTTTTTTTTTTACCCTAAATTAAAGGTCCAAGTACAAAAGTTCTTCTACTTTAGTCCCAGCAGAGAAGTCCAGTCACACAGCAGTCCTTTCTCCTGGTGTCTTCTGCCAAGCTACCACATTTTGTACTGTAAACTAGACGGCCAGAGAGCTTTTTTTTTTTTTTTTTTTAAACTAAAGGTACTTTAATGTGGATGTTTAATATTCAGATCAGAGAACTTAAGGGACTCTATCAAGTTGAAAAGAAAAGCTGGCCCGGTGGCACTGAGGGTTGAGGTGCTGGACGCCACTCCTCACGCCACGTCGGTGACCCGGGTTTGGGAGCGAGCCTGGGCCGCAGGGGGATGAGATTGAGTGTCCGTGGGACTGCTCTCTCTTCGGGGAGGTTGAGGATCACGGTCGCTCGGAGCCAGCCTCTGAAGCCACTTCAGATCGCCCTGGCGATGCTGTGAAGGCTGGGGGGCGGAGTTGTGACATTACGTTGCCTTGATAAGCCGTATTCCTCGAGGGTACAAAAAGAGATAAAAATCCCATTCCTGGGGATAGATGAAGGCACCTTGACCTTCCAATGCCCACACTTCCAATTTCGGGCTATCCCCTCTCTGCAGGCCAACTCATGCGCCGGGCACTTTGCCCTATAGATAGAGCGCCTTGGTCGGATAGGGCGGCCCTACCTCTGGAGGGTTCAGACCCGGAGGTGGTGTTTGGTGGCATGAGGGGAGCGGACTAGTCACGAAGGAGGGTAGAGGCTGGGAGCTCCGAGGTAGCTGGAAGGAGTTCTTCAGGAGTGAAGACTGAGTTAAAAAAAAGTTGAAAAGAAAAAAAAAAGATAATGTATTGCTGCAACAAGAGGGTGGGCTCAGCTCTGCATTATCAGTACCAAACACCTGCACAATAGATACCTGCAAGCGAACATTCGGTATTGACAAATGCTTGTTTTTATATGGGACCACACCTTTGGAATACCTTGCCTCTAAGATCTCTTAACAGTAATATTCAACTATGTGATATAAAAAATTGGTTCACATCATGGGCCAGTAAGGAATTCGTCTTTGAATGACACATGAAACAACTGGGATTGAATATTATGTTGTTGCCTGTGTACAAATTTTGTATATAATACAATGTCTACTTGTCTATACCTGAGTTGGGGTGTTGTCTAATCAAATATGTTATACAGTACAGTCCTGTTTACCCGACCTGCATTAGCGACAAAAAATCAGATAAACAGGAGTTCGGTATTGCAGGACTTTAGTTGTAAGCAGGGGGGGTTATGTGTTAACTTGCTTTCGCTTATTGCTCAGTAGTGTAAAATATGTTTTTATTTGCTGCTTGTGCAAACTACATAAATACTGTGCAGTTAATGTACTAGGGTGCTTAATGTTTTAACTTTTTAGTTTTCACTTTAATTTGAATATTGGCACCCCAGGCATTTTTAGTGTTGCTTTTTGCCCTCATACTTTCTGAAGCAACATCACCCTGAATGGGTATGATGCGGCTGGTCTCTAACCAGAGGAGGCATTTATCACAATGCTACACCGCTTCAGAGTTTGTCAGATTTTTAGCATCTCCTCGATTTTATCCTGCGCCATCACTGTTTTGTTCAGCTGTTCTATACACTAACTGGGACAGATGTGTTGCAGTATCTTCTCCTCTGTCAGATACTGGAGACCATCCTCTTTAGTGTCACAGGACTCCACTCCAAAATCTCGTCAGGTGTTATACTGATGTTCATCGATTCACAGAGTTTCAGCAAGTTGTGTTGATCTCACTGTTGATTGTATCAGCATTCTCACTGATGGCATCAATGTCTGCATCATCAGATTTTTCAAGGCATATCCCTGATTTTTCTCCACGATTTTAAGACTGTGTCAGACGAGACATTGTCCCAGACTTCCCCTGTCATATAAACCAAATCTTCAAGTGTTACAGGCGTCACTATGTCCTGCAACAGTAGGTCTTCATTGGTGTCCAAAATCACTGCTTGAAGGAGCCACTTACAGTACAGTCTTTTGAAAATCCAAGGATTCCACCCTGGTCACAAGGCTGGCTTTTTGCAGTGGTGTTAGAGGAAAAAAAAACAATGAATAGTGCCATCGTTTATTTGTACTGGTGCAATGTCAGGATGATCCGGCAAATTGTCAAGCAGCAGTAAAGCTTTGAGGGAGATTTTTTCTTAACAGGTAGCGCTTTACCTCTGGGACAAAATCCTCTTTAAGCCCATTAGTGAAGTGAAACCTAGCCATCCAAGCATTTTCTGGTTGGTATAAATCAATGGAAGGCTGCCCATATTGACATAGAAACATAGAATTTGACGGCAGATAAGGACCGCTTGGCCCACGTAGTCTGCCCATTTTCCTACATAACAGATAAGCTGCAGATCCTAGTTATCCAACAGCTTACTTCCCTACCCTCACTAGGACTGCCTTATGTCTGTCCCATGCATTCTGAATTCCCCACTGTTCTTGACTCCACGACCTCCTCAGGAGGCTGTTCCATGCATCCACAACCCTCTCTGTGGAAAAATACTTCCTTACATTACCTCTGAGCCGTCCCCCCTCTATCTTCAAATTGTGCTCCCTTGTTCTTGCAGATCTTTTTCTGAAAGATGCTGCCCTCTTGGACTTTGTTGATTCCCTTGAGGTACTTAAAAGTTTCTATCATGTCCCCTCTCTCCCTTCTTTCCTCAAGGTATACATATTAAGCTCCTTTAGTCTTTCTTCGTATGTCTTCTGGTGCAGAGCCTGCACCATTTTGGTTGCCCTCCTCTGGACAGCCTCCACTCTCTCTATGTCTTTGCGGAGATGGGGTCTCCAGAACTGCACACAGTACTCCAGATGGGGTCTCGCCAACTGTCTGTACAGAGGGATAACAACTTCCTGTTTTCTACTATTGGTGCGTCTCCCTGTGCATCCCAGTATACCCCCCAGCCTTCGTTACTGCCTTCTCACATTGCTTGCCCACCTTTAGATCATCTGATTTAATTACCCCCAGGTCCCTTTCCATTTTTGCTGTTGTCAGTATCTCACCCCCTATTGTGTACTCTTCCCCTGGGTTTTTGTTTCTCAGGTGCATTACTTTGCACTTCTTTGCATTGAATCTGAGCTGCTGTACATTTGACCATTCCTCCAACCTTGCCAAGTCCCTTCTCATCCTTTCCACTCCATCTTGTGTGTCAACCCTGTTGCAGATCTTTGTCGTCTGCAAAGAGACAAACTTTTCCTTCCAGTTCCTCTGCAGTGTCACTTATAAAGACATTAAAAAGGACCGGTCCCAGTACTGAACCCTGCGGTACCCCACTAGTAATCCTCCTTTCTTCACTGTGGACTCCATTTACTACTACCCTTTGCGTCCTGTTGTCTAGACAATTTTTTATCCAGGCTACCACCTTGGGACCCACTCCAAGGCTGGCTAACTTGTGTATTAAATTTTTGTGTGGGACTGTATCAAATGCCATGCTAAAATCTAGGTAGGCCATGTCCACAGCCCCTCTCTGGTCTACTACTTTGGTCACCCAGTCAAAGAAATCTATTAGATTCGTCTGACACATCTTCCCATCGTGAATCCATGCTGTCTTGGGTCCTGTGCCCCACTGGCCCCTAGGTATTCAATAGTTCTTTCCTTCAGAAGTGATTCCATCATTTTCCCTACCACTGAGGTCAAACTAACTGGTCTGTAGTTTCCCACCTCTGTCCTGCTCCCCCTTTTGTGAAGAGGAATCACATCCGCCCTCCTCCAGTCCTCAGGTACCACCCCACCTCCCATGATTTGTTAGAGAGTAGTCAGTGGTGTCACCAGTTCTACCCTTAGTTCTTTTAGTATTCTTGGGTGAATCCCATCAGGCCCCATTGCTTTGTCCACTTTCAATTTTATTAGTTCTTTCAGAACCCTTTCTTTTGTAAATGGACTGGTATCGACTCTCATCTTCAAGATGTTTCTCTGGTTTAGTTTAGGTACCTCCCTCCTCTTCCTTTGTGAATACTGAGCAGAAATATTCGTTCCATATCCCTGCTTTTCACTGTCACCTCTAACACATTCCCTCCCTTTATTAAGCCTCAGTATCCTCCTTTGGTCTGTCTTTGCTCCATAATGTACCTATAATCGGTCTTATCCCACTTAACAGAGTTAGCGATCCTTTCTCTCGGTTTGGGGCTTTGCTATTCTGACTGCCTTCCAGCCTCATTCTTCTTTGACTGATAAAGTTCTCTGTCCTGCTAATTCTGTATTTCCTTATATTTCCTGAGTGCTATCCTTTTCTCCTTAACCTTTCCTGCCACCTCTTTTGAGAACCAAAGGAGTTTTTTCCTTCGTTGTGTTTTGTTGTTTTGCTTTACACAAAGGCTTGTTGCCTCTGTGATGGCTGTTTTGATTACTCCCCATTGTTCCTCCACCCTTCCTTCTTGCCTGTTTGCTAGTGCTTTTCTGAGGCACTCTCTCGTTTTCCCAAAGTCAGCCCTCCTAAAGTCCAATACTCCTGCTTTTATATGGCTTGATTGTATGGCTGTGTTTATCGTGAACCACACTGTTTGGTGGTCGCTTGTTCCCAGATGGCTACCCACTTCTAAATCTGAGATTCTTTCTCCATCCCCCATTTGAGAGTACCAGGTCTAAGATTGCTCCCTCCCGAGTGGGTTCCAGTACTAGCTTTCTGAGGCATGCCCCATGTAGGGCATCAAGAATGACCCTGCTCTTGGATGTGCCTGCAGCAGAAGCGCTCCAGTTTACATCTGGCATATTCAGGTCTCCCATCAACAATATCTCCCCTTTTTCTGCCATTCTAAGGAAGCCTTCTATCATTTCCTTGTCCATTCCTCCCCCTGAGATAGGGGTCTCTATACAACCCCCATGCGGATTGTGGTGCCATTTCCTGTCTCCAGGGTGACCCAGAGTACCTCATCTGCTCCCTGTTGACTCTTTAGCTCTGTTGCTTTGATCCCTTCCTTTACACAGAGAGCTATTTCTCCTCCTCTTTTCACCCTCCCTGTCCCTCCTGTAGATTGTGTATCCTGGTATGTTGACATCCCAGTCATGGTTCTCTGTGTACCATGTTTCTGTGACTGCCACAATATCCAGGCAACCCTCTTCCATCAAGGCCACTAGTTCAGGGAGCTTGTTACACAGACTACGGGCATTGGTACTCATCACCGTCCACTTTTTGATGGCCTTACCCCTTTTAGCCCCATTCCTGTCCTTACTGCCTTTGCCTTTTTTTACATTTACCTCTGTCCTGGTCCCTAATGACTTCTCTACCTTGGTGTTTACCTCACTAATTACCGTGTTTTGTGGGGGGAGGCTGGGATTTCCCTGCTCCTTTTCAGTGCCTCCCCCCTTGACTAATTCAAATGCTTGCCAATGAAGCATTTAAACCTCTCACCTAGGATTCTGGTCGTCCCTCCCCCCGGACAGATGCAGACCATCGCACCAGTATAGCATCACCCTTGCCATAGACAGGCAGCACCTCCGAGGTTACCGTATGCGCTACTTGTCTAAGGCCCCTCCCCAACTCTATAAACTTCTCTTGTACTGCTCTGATCCCATTCCTAGCCAGGTCATTTGTCCTCAGGTGGACAGTGACATCCAGCTCCCTCCGTCATGCAGCTACTCCCACGATCCTGAGGATTCGCTTCCTGTCCCTCCAATCCGAGGCACCAGGCAGGCACCTTACCTCCCTCTCCCCTTCCTCCCCCATTTCTACCCCCCTAATGATTGAGTACCCCACCAGGAGTTTTTTCCTTCCACTGTGGGTCCCATGCCACCTTCTGTGAGTCTCCTTTGTGAAGGTTCCCAGCATCCTCCTTAGTCTCCACTGCAGGTGCCTCCATGGAGGAACCACTGTCCACCAGAAGAGCAAATGAATTGTGGAGAGGTACAGCTGGAGGGATGCAGCTCTGTTCCACCACCCTCTCCCTCCCTGAGCCCACCCTGGTCCAGCCTCTCCTCTTTCTTGGCAACCTCTGAGGTAGTGGCATTGGCCCTGGTGGTCTCTGGGTGACGGAGGAGGGTTCACGAATCCTAGCCAGGTCAGCCTGGAGACGGGCAACCTCCTCCCTCAGACCAGAGAGGTGCCTGCAACTAGGGCAGCATTGCAGCCTCCAGAATGTCTCCCGGAACACTGCCGCCCCACAGCCATTGCACTGCACCACTCCTATCATGTCTTATTTTGTGTCCCCACTCCTGTTTCTCTGTATGCTTACTCTCTCCTCTCCTTACAGCTCTCACCCTTCCTGTTCTGGGACAGCAACCTATATTCTTCAGTAGCCTATTTTTCTTCTTGCTCAGTGTCAGACCACCAGCAGCTTGGGGTGTGGGGGAGAGTGAGCTACTTTTCCTCTAGGGTTGACAAAACCAGTGTTTCTCTCTGATCCTTCCTCCCTACTGCCAAACAGGAAGTCCCTGTTGACAGTCAAAACCAGTGGCTATAAAAGTAGAACTAGCTTAGGGTGGGTGGGATGGAGAGCAATCAGTAAGAAAAAAGGCTAGGAACAGGAAGTTGTAATTTGAGTCACCTGCTTTTATAGTGTCTAAGCCACACCCCAAGCTAAGCGCTCTCTCTTTCTCTCTGCCCCTACTGGTTTAGCAAAGTAAGTTGATACAGTACCCTTCCCAGCAGAGAAGACACACTGACTTTCTTTCTTTTTCTTTTTAACACTAAATAAGACCTCTTGTACTTCTGATAAAGAATCTGTCTGCTTAGTCTCAACAGACACTGATTACTGCTGAGATATGTGTTAAATTATTAAGAAAATGTAGCTTCTTTTAGTTAGCTGCTTTCTGCTCTACAAGCACAGCTAGCAACAGCCCCAGCCATGCCTAAAGCACCGTGGTTCTTTTGATTTTCCAGTGAGCAGTGGTTTGAGTTTGTGACTATTGGTGTCATTTACATGTGAGTATGGTCACCTTTCCTTCTGCATCTTAAAGCCTGGTGCGTTCCCCCCATGTGCCAATGTCTTATCTGGCAGACAACACCAATATAGACCAGTTTCATCTGCGTTGTAAAACTGATCAAGTGTCCGCCCTTCTTCTTGAACAATTTTGTTAAGCTGCTCAATAACTGGAGCAACCCCTTCCTCCACAGAACTGAGGCTCTCACCACACAGCCTCAGCTGGCAGATGCTGTGGCGCTTCTTGAATCTATCAAGCCATCTGTCACTGGCCACAAAAGTACCACGGTCACCACCAAGCATGGTGTGGAACTGTAAAGCCTTCTTTCTCCTGCTTCTGCGTGAACCACAGGTAACTAGCGTAATCACGTTTGTCATTGTTGGATGGTCTCATGTTTCTTTTTCCAGTCCAGTAGACCCTTCCATGATCATAGTGAAGCTCCTGAGCTTTTCCTTCACCTCCTTTATGTGGTGGATAGTGGATTTACCGCCCGTATTCCGCTGATGGTGAAACTGCCCTCGCCATTTTCCAGCCTTTCTGGAATGCACAG
The DNA here is from genome assembly GCA_016271365.2 of Neoceratodus forsteri. Classification (NCBI taxonomy): domain Eukaryota; kingdom Metazoa; phylum Chordata; order Ceratodontiformes; family Ceratodontidae; genus Neoceratodus; species Neoceratodus forsteri. The sequence goes on from CM028131.1 coordinate 498,313,180, forward strand.
CTTGTACTGCAAAGGTACTACAGTCTGTTTCTTTTAGTGCCAGACATGGTGAGAGCAGATGCGGGATGTGGAAAGCAAGATGTGAGAACAGTTGTTTCTAGATAAAGCACATCTGATGAGCCGGTGTGTAGACACTGATTTAAAGGGAAGGTATGCTGTAGTCAGGGCGACAAAATGGAAGTTCGTTGGAGAGAGATGTCCAGTTTAAGGGTTAGATAATCGGGACTGCATTGTATGTACTATGTTTATTACCCTATCTTACTTGAGAGAGGTTCTTTCAGTAGGTCATCACATATAGGACTGGTGCCACCTAGTGTCTGGCCGCGGCATACTTTTCTAGCAATACCTGTTGGGGACCGCCACCTGACTTCACATGACTGACGCCAGCGTGACTGTATATAATGGGTGGTCCCCGCCCGCCCTCCAGTTCTTTCCCACTGTCTCCTCGTGTCAATCACATTGCAGACTTCCATATAGTGATCGTCATGAAAGTGTCTTGCGTCAGAGTTTCCTTTGCTAAAAAATTCTCAAATTTATATCCTTTTTCATTGATGTCTTCACCCAAGAAGAAGTGCTCGTTGTGTGACACGCAGATCCCGCACAAAGACCATCACGTCAATTGCGTCCTCTGTTTAAGCCTGGACCATCCTGTTTCCTCCTGTCCTGAGTGCCAGACTTTCAACCCGGCCACGAAGAAAAGGAGACAGCAGGTTTTGGAGGCCCATCTGGCTTCTCTGGGAAAGGTGATGGACCGCTTAAGAGACTTCTCAGCCAAAAGCTTCTCCTCCTAAGAAGCACATGGAAATCACGAAGGGGTGACTCTGTGGATGAGCGATATGGCCCTTTAACAGAAAGGTTCCAGGGCCGCCCAAAAGCGATCGTAGATCTGTTAAGGCCTCAGTGGGTCAGCCGGTCGCTGGCTCCTCCGAGACGAACTCACCGCTTCAGCCGATAAGTCTGCCCTGGCTCCTCTGGGGACAGCACGGCGGCCAATAAGACGACTACCCAGGAGGTGGGTACTCGCCCAGCACCGGTCGGTAAGCCGGTTGGGGGCTCCTCACCTGCCTGACCAACTCCACCTGCTAAGACGGCTGGCTCGGATGGTCGCACAGGTGCGGTTCCCCCGTTGGGGCCTGAAGCGCCTCACCCGACGTCCGGCGGAACCAGAGGGAGAAGGCCCCTCTCCCTCCTCTTCCTTCGCCTGTACCCTCCCCTTCTCCAGTGAGTACTTTGGGCAGTGATACCGAGAACCCTCGACATTGTCGATACTCGGGTTCAGCTCGCCCCCCTTGGGGAGAAGGGAGGCTCCTTCTCAGCCATCAGGCCTTACCATGGAGGCCCCTCCTCTGCCTTCGGGGCGGGATTCCGGCACCTCCTCTGATACCGGATGTCAGTCCCGCAGCCTGGACTGGTTGACCGGCCTCAGCCATTGGCCCGGAAGCTGGATCAGGTTCTGCAGCGAGGGCCCCTTCGGCCCTGACGCTGGTCCCTCCGACGCCAGATCAGGTGGTGCTGGTCCCGATGTCGGTTCCCATGGCATGGGCTGTCCGGATGCCAGACCCCCAGCCAATATACACCACAGCGGGTCTGACGTGGATACCCCCGATGCGGGATCTGATGACTTGTATTTACTGTAGACCTCGAACTGTCCCACATTACCCGCAGGGTTTTCCGGGGGACCACTACCCGGCGGGTCCCACTTCGGACTGGAGTTGCTTTGGACAATTCTATCCTGGGTTTAATCCCTACTCTACTTTTCTAGGATTCCAGAGTTATTACCCTCCCCGGTTATCCCCCCAGCCTCTGCCTACTCCACCACTCGCTCCTAATTCTCCAGTTGCTCTGGATTTCAAGGCTCTAATCCAGTCTTGGTGGCAGGGGCATGGTCGGAGTTGGTCTCGGAACTGGAGACTAGGCTCCCACACCCATGGTCTCCCAAGTCCCCTTCCCCAAGCAGTTCCTCTTTTGCCACTGTCCATGTCTCGGGGAAGACTTGTCAGGATGTTTCCCTTCCCCAATACCTGACATTGTCCTGTCGAGGAGGTGGACGATGACGATAGCTCAGAGGAGGCTGACGACTCTTCAGAGGAGGTCCCGGAGGAGCCTGAGGGCTCGAAAGGCAAGGTATCCCTGAAATCTCCACCAGAGGACCCTGTCTTTTCGGATCTTCTGAGTCCATGAAAGATTATTTCGACTGGGAGTCTGAGGAACTTAGTCTCTGGTCCCCATTCCTCCCTGGATGGCACCTCACCAAGACCTCACCACTACCATCTGACAGATGCCTCATTCCCTCCTGGCTGTCCCCAAACAGGTGGACAGACTTTACTGCCTGTTCCTGAAGGCTCATCCCAAGGCTGACTCTGTGGTCATCTCTGCGGCTCATGATCACTCCTTAGCACCAAAGCACATGAGCACCTCTCCTCCGGACAAAGAGTCGAGGCAGATGGACCAGTTCAGGAGAAAGATTTATTCCTCAGCCACGTGCAGCCTCTGGTCCCTTAATTACGTGGCCCACATGGTGTCCCGCCAAAAGGCTACCTTGGCCAGGCTGGAAGCGCTAGTTCAGTCCGTGGACCCCTGGACTTTAAAGGAGGAATTTGCCAAGGATCTTCGCCTCTCCAAAGTTTTGTGTAGGCATGCCTTATGCACCACTTATGACTCTGTCGATTCGGTGGCACGTACTTCGGCAACTGCTGTTGCCCTTAGACGGCACTCCTTGCTTCGCCTCTGGACTCTCCAACAAGGTCCAGTCGATCATTCAGGGTTTCAGTGCTCTTGGTGAGGACACCAAAGACATTATCACAGACCTACAGGACAGGGGCCTTTCCCTTAGGACTCTGAGGTCAATGGACCGATCTGGCTCCCAGCAGCAGCAGCAGCCCTTTTGGAAAAGGACCTGGAGGCAGAGAAAGAACGCCTTGGTGCACTGCCAAGGGAAGCGTAACGCCACGGGAATAGCCGCCCCTTCTGCCTTCAAAAATCAGACGTTCAGGAGGTCCTCCCCTTGAATGCCCTGCCACTTCTTGACTCCCCGTACCCACTGCCTCCTCAGTCTTGCGACGGGGAGCAGGTGAGGGGGAGGTTCACCTGCCACACACAGTAGTAGAGGGCAGTCACCTCCGACAAATGGGTCTTGCAACTAGTGTCCATCGAACACACAATAGAGTTTCTGGAAATCCCTTCAGAAACTCCATCAAAGATGTCCTCTAACTCGCGGGACCAGGCCCTCCTAGTTCCCGAGGGTGTAAACTCGCTGTTGCTCAAAGAAGTAATAGAGTACTTTCCCCTCCGGCAAAGGGGAAAGGTGTTTTACTCCCACTTTTTCCAGGTTCCAAAAAAGACTGAGGGACTTCAGACCTATACTCGACCTTAAGCGAACTAAATCAATTGGTCGAGTACAAAAATATTCGAATGCTGACACTTGAGAGCCTCCTCCCACTCCTCATGGAGAACCACTGGCTCTGCACTCTGGATATGCAGGATGCCTACCTGCACATCCTCATTTTCCCCAGACACCTCCGGTTCCTGCGCTTTCACTTCCAGGGGGAGCACTTTTAGTTTCGAGCGCTCCCTTTTGGTCCGTCTTCGGCACCACGGGTTTTTGCCAAGTGCCTGGCGGTGGTTGCAGCCTTTCTACGCCACGGGGGTATTGCGGTTTTCCCTTACTTGGACATCCAGGGATTCTTTACTGGAGGTTCTCACCTTTACCCTGGACCTCTTCAGCAGACTTGGGTTCACAGTCAGTGTTTTCAAGTCCTCCTTCATCCCTGCCCAGAGACTTCAGTTTATTGGGGCAGTCCTGGATACGGTCTAGTGCAGAGCCTTTCTTCCTCCAGACAGGGTGGAGACCCTTCTCTGTCAGGTCTCCAAAGTAGCTTCTCTCAGGACCATCCCAGCTTGGGAGGTCCTGTGCCTTCTGGGCCCGATAGTTATCTCCATCACAACCATTCCCCTGGCAAGGCTTCACATGGGGTCACTCAGTGGTCCTTGCGGTTGCAGTGGGATCAGCTCTCGGACGACCTAGACAATTTGGTACTGGTATCCTCCACGGTTCAGAAAGAGTTGCATTAGTGGATGGATTCCCACACTCTTTCCTTGGGGCTTCCTTCCAGAGCCTGGCACCTTTAGCTTCCTCACCACGGAAGCTCTCAGAATATGAGGTGGGGAGCACATGTAGGGAACAACCAGGGACTATGGTCCAGCTTGGAGTCTTCTTTGCATATCAATCTTCTGAGATGAGGGCGGTCCTGTACGCCTCTACAGGCCTTTCAGTCCCTCCTTCCTAAGGGATCACTGCTAATCCAAATGGACATGTCGGTAGTTTGGTATATCAACAAACAAGGGGGAACACGGTCGTACCACCTGTGCCGGGAGGTGACGCAGGTGTGGAACTGGGCAGTTCAGCGCCAACTGGTCCTTGTAGCCATGCACGTTCCGGGCATTCACAAATAAAGCTGCAGGCAAGATTGCTGACGGAAGGAGGGATATTTGCTGGTGCTGCATGTTAGCATGCTTAAGTGTGCACAAGTGCACCCTGGATGCTGATGACTCTGGGGAGTAGGTAGAGTGCGGAAAACAATTCAGGATAAAGTTAGCTTCTTGCAAGCCTCTCACCAGCGACCATGGCACCGTCAGTACTGTATTAGATCCAGATGGGCTTGGGCAACCCTCGCAGCCCAGCCAAGAGAGCCAAATCATTGGAGACAGTGTCAGGGGTAAGTCAGTGAGAAGCTGATTGATGGAGCCTGGGAGGCAGGCTGAACCAGGCAGGTCGGAGAAGGTGGCATAAATAGAAAAAAAAAAAAAACTGTAATATGCTTTACAGCTTTGAGACTTTTTACTGCTGCCTCAACATGTTTGGCAGTATCCTTAAACTATTAGTGCTAGAACACTTGCATTGAGGCTTCATGTGGTTAGAATGCATGTGTCATAATGTAATGTTCACCCACATGCCAGATGTAACTGCCAGTTTTAGTGCTTCAGGATTAGTTCTCGTTGCCAGAGTTGGGTGGACAAAAGACATTGTAAGGTAATCTCTCAATAGTATCTCAGGTGAATGTCCCTTTAAAATACTTATTGGCTGACTGGCATGTCTGTGCCGTTTTATTGGATCTTAGTAAGGCATTCGACAGAGTCTATCACAGCCTGCTGCTTTCCTCCCTAAGCACCTTAGGCCTGGACCATAAATCTGTGTGCTGGTTTGCGGGCTACCTCGGAGAACGGAAACAGCAGGTTAAAGCTGAAGGTGATCTTTCTCCATTAAAACCTATGCTGAGGGGCGTGCCCCAGGGCTCTGTCCTTGGTCCCCTCCTCTTTGCAGTCTACATTAACAACATCCATGACCCCATCAAAAAAGCCAACATCCAATTACTCGTGGATGACACTGTACTGTACTTGAGTCGTCCCATACCGAAGCAGCTCGAGAAGACCTCCAAGTTGAATTTAACCTCTACATACCAGCTCATAAAAAAAAAAAAAAAGCTTTGCTCAATGCAAACAAGACAAAAGCCATGCTCTTCTCCCCCTCTTTGCATGTGGCAATTCCTGCTGGAGGGGGGCTACCCTACATATTACCACTGTTCTTGGAGAAACACTACAGTATGTAGCTAAATTCAAATATCCAGGAGTTTGGCTCGATCATAAACTTTCCTTCGCCGACCATCCCGAAGAACTACAGAAGAAACTAAGGCAAAGATTAGGATTATTGTACAGAATTAACCACCTGCTCACAAAGGAGGCCAAGATTCAACTGGTTTAAGCTACCTTCCTATCTTTGATAGATTACGCGGACCTGCTCCATAGCCACGGCACTGGCTGAGTTGGACACCCTCTACCACAGAGCTGTCAAGTTCATTACTGGCCTTCCATTTTCCACACACCACTGCTCCCTGTACTCATCGTTAGGCTGGACTTCCCTTCACTATAGGAGGAATAGAAACGCCACCCTTTGGGCCTTCAGAGCGGTGACCAACAAGCTCCCCTCATATGTCTCGGATTGTATTCCCTGGAGTGTGTTAGGCACCTACGCTCTAAAGAACTATTCCCTAATTGTCCTCCAAGGGTCAACACTCACTTTGGCAAAGCTGCTCTAAGCTCCTCTTTACCCACATTGTGGAATGGTTTACAAAGGAACTTGAAGCTGAGCTGCCCTGTTAGCCTGAATATTTTCAAGGCACTCTGCGATCGCTACATGAAAGCACTTTGCAAATGTTTTCCTCACCGCTATCCCACTAATTCCACAACTCTCCCTTTCCATCCTGACGCTCGCCATGTTTCTACCCCTGGCTCTCACTCTTTCCCTGTTAACTCTTCCTGCTGCACCCACCCTTCCCTGTCCGCTCCTGCCTGGCTAAAGTCCCACCCCATCCATAGTAGTGTCCCAATTATCTACCCTCCTCCGTCATTATCATAATAAACAAGTACATGATAGCCATCATCACTTTCTGTGGTTTTAGCCTAATTTTTCTCCTAGCTGTCGGTAATATATCCCTCCTCTCTTTTACCTCTCTAACCTGCCACCCCATACATGGCCTTTTCCCTACATGTATGCTGCCGCTGCCTCACTCAAAAGATCTCTGCTTATAACCCTTGTATGCCTATGGTTGATTGTTCATCTGCTGACTTCTTCAGTTGTAAAATAATGCTGTTTATTTATTTCAACCTTGTACTTTATACACTGTTTATACTTTTTCTTCCTTGTATATTATTGCTTTTTGTATACCTGCTTCTATACTGTACTTTGATGTATTTATGACCAGGTCCACCTTGCAAATGAGCCTTGCTCAATGGTGCCCGCCTGATAAAGATTTTGATTGATTGGTTGGTTGATTGATTGACTTGTTAAAGCAGGTGCTGACTTGAGTGTGTAAGCTATCATTCTTGATCCAGGTGTTAAAGGATGATTAGCAAAGCTAATAAATGCCCATTCAAGCAGACATTTGAAACTGTGGAAGGTCTTTGTTCCTGTTAACTTTCTGCTGCTGTTTAAGTTCCCTTAGTTTCAAAAAAGAAGCTCCCAACTATGAATGTGGGGTATTTTGATCAGGTATAAAGTGATATGAGCCTTACCTAATATCTTGTATTTGGTTGGACTGAATTATAACTTGTCTAGTTTTTTTTTTTTAATTTATAAATTCCCCTGAATGTTTAGGAATTAACTTTGTGCCTCAAATGCATCCAAACACATGCACTGTTTGGATAAATATTCTGAAAATATCTCCTTTGCAGGTGGAACCTGTCTGTGATAGATGGGAAGAAGACGGTGGCAGAATTTCTCAGCCTTTCTTTCCAGATCTGAACAATACTAAAGTTATAGTCGGCAGTATTACGTCTTGCAGTGAAGATGGTGGTTGTATTAACCAAACAGTTCATTTCTCAATGAAAGAGGTCTGTGAAGGTAAAAGAAAAACATTTTTTTTTTATTTTATTTTTATTACGCAAAGTATTCTTTAGGCAGGTGCATATTTTCAAAGGGTTCAGAGTCCGAGATAGCAGTTGCATAAAATCACTTGTACAGTCACTGATAAATTACAGCAGACAATTACAGCAAGGCAAACACAGTAAGATTGGGACTAACAGGCCAATTATAATGGGTGCAAAACAGGATTACATTACACTGAGGCAAGAATAGACAATTGTTAGGGGGCAGTACATATATATATATACAGTACATTGTCAGTTCAACAAACTGCAGTGTCAGATTTTGAGGTGTGCAGCCTAGATCTGAATATAGAGACAACGTTACAGCCTCTTTCTTTCTTTGCAGTTAAGCCACAATAGAACCCCACTAGTTTGCATTCAGTGTTTCGTGTAGCTTTTTTCAGTTTGGATTTTTCGTCATTGTAAATTCAGCCATCTCTCTCTCTCTCTCTAGTTATGCAGTTGACCTCTTTGACAGGTAGCTTTCTTTTATTGTCGGGGCGGGGTGTAACTAAGATGTTACTTACAGAGAACCAGGTATAATTTCCAGTGACGTCCCAATAGTAACTGTATTATGGTCATTGTATTCCTATTTTACAGGATTTCAGCCTTATAGAGGTGACTGGTGTGCATGAATATTATGTTAATCCAACAACTTGGACCAGCCATGCATGCTCTGTAAAGCCATTGAGATACAAGAGATTTGACAAGGTAATTCCAGGCTTAGTTCTTCAACAGTAATCTGTCCTGTCGTGTTCGACAGGAAGAGTTTGTTCTTTGCCAAATGCACAACACACTTTCCAGCTAGATTGGGGAGGAAGACCTTTGTATTACAGTAAACACTGAATTAATACCTCTTATAGCTGCATGTTTAAATACATGTACGTTTTGTGACATTACTTAATTTTTAGATTGTTAAAGATGTTTAAATAACTTATTTTATTATTTGTTTTATTCTTTTGATAACCAGGTAAGGCCCACTTAGGCACGAGGCCTGTTTTCGGGGTGACCTGGGAGCAATAAGGAGGTTAAGTGACTTACACACAGTATGCAAGTGGAGGTTGCTGGAATCATACCCAGGTCTACCAAGTTCATTCTCAGCTTGTTACTGTAACCTCTAGGCTATATACTAAAATGGCTGTAGAACTGTTATTGTTTGCCACCAGGTTTTGTAATTGGTTTCATTAGTTTATTTTTTCTCTTGTAAAACTAAGCTAGAAAATTGATTCCGTATAGTGAAGTGTTTGTTTTATAAAGTTTTACAAGGCTAGTTATAAAGAGCAAAACAATGCAAGTGTTAAGTATTTAGTAAAACAGTTGCTGCAGTCTTCTTGCTTTTTAAATGTGCATATGAAAATGTTTTAGTGCCATCAAAACTATTAGGATTTTTTTGTGAGGTTTTTTCTAGCTTTTTGTAGTTAAAAAGACATTATGGCCCAAGTTTTATTTTTTGTTTCCCATCTGCTGTGCTGTACCCACTCGTCTAAGGAGGCAGTATAGCGTAGTGGTTGAGGACACTGAGCTGCAAACCTGAAGACCTGGGTTTGAATCCCATAAGCCCCACTTGCATACTGTGTTACCCTGAGCAAGCCACTTAACTTCCTTGAGCTCCAAGGTCACTCTTGGAGAACAGCTCTGGCTTAGTGTACCTCTCTGGTTGAACAGTTTCTCCTTTTCCTTACGCCAACCTGCCTTTACCACCTGTGTGTCTCTAATGTCCTCAGCCTGGGGTCCATAGCATGCATCTCCTGCAGCTGTAGTGGATTCAGGTGGGGTGGCAGGGCCCCAACCTCTGGTTTTCAAGTGTGGGATGAGTACAGGCCAGTAGCTTTGGTGGGGCCTTGGACACAATGATGTCATCCTGATTCCAAGTATTTGTTACGTTTCATCTCTTTGCTTAAAATGAGGGTGCCATGTATGCACATATACAGTGCCAACCAGCATCCACTCTCCCGCAGACTGCTCAAACCAAGTGCTGTAGTACTTTTTGTGGTGCTGCATTAGCTTAATAATAAGTTGGTAAATCTGTGTGTGAATTAGGACCCAAAGATCATTGCCCTCTGGGTGTAACTTTTCAAAGAGTCAGAACCATTTAATCTCATTTCGAGGGAAGCTCTTGAAGCAGGCAATCACCAGTACGACTAAGCTGCCAGGACCTCGCGGAAACCTTTCTTGCTTGTAGTGTACCATGGGGGCTGCACACCACCGAAGTCATTCTGACGACATCCTATCCTATAAAGGCAGGCAATTCCCCACATCCTCCTTCGTTCTTTCCCGCCATTGTCCCATGCATGTCAGCCCACTGATACTGTCGCAGATATAGTAGACCGCCATGTCCCGCACTTCGTCTCTTTATTTTATTTTCAAGTGTTAACGAACTCCGGTTTATGTCTCTTGTCTTGTTTTCACCACTCCATGAAGTGGGCCTGCGGCAAACAGATTCCAGAAAAGGATGAACATTTAGGATGCATCCTGTGCCTAGGCCTCAGCCACACTACTGAAATCCGCCAGATTTACCAGAAATTTAGCCAGGCCACATGGGGATGCCTGAAAATTATGGAGAGCCACCTCCTAAAGCAGAAGCTCATCGTGAGGAAACAGGAGCTGTAGGCCAGGAGCTTTTTGACTTCAGTCCTCCAAGGCTGCTTCTTTCTCTATTCCCAGTAAAAAGTCTAGTGGGAAGCATGAACACAGAGATGAAGGCTGTGACCAGGCCTGGTCTGCTTCCCGCTCGGTCTCATAGAGAAGACCCAGACACGGTCTTCCACAAACCCTTGACCGTGTCTGGGTCTTCTCTCATGGGAGGTCGGCCTCCTTGGCCCTGTCAGCCCTTTCTCCCTTCTGGCTACCGTTGGCGCTGCTACCTGCTCTTATTTTTGCCTTCTGGATCCCGGGGTAGGGACTTAGTCCCCCCTACCCCCCCAGCTTGTGATGCTCAGGCACCTTTCCTCCTTGGCCTCACACAGGTGGCTCAGCTGGTAATGCTTCTTCGTTCTCCAGTTCTTCAGCCGACGCCACCCGGCCAAGGTGCTACCTACGTCGGTGCCCTCCTTTGGAGCTGGTGCCAGTCCTGCCAGGCAGTGCCCTCTGCAGGCTACTGGCTCTTCTCACCTAGTCATGCATCAGCCTTTGCCTGTGAGGCTTCAGTTCCCGACTATGCTCGTCTTTCTTTTGCCAGCGCCAGCTGACACCACTCCCAGGCTCCTGTGGCTACTGCCCACTCTGCTGCTGCCAGCACAGCCTCAGCTGGACCCTGTGCCGGCTCATCTGACAGCACCTGCGGGACCTTCACTGGGGTACTGGACACTGGGTCCTGCTAGTGCACGGCCAGGTTACCCTTACCCAGCACCATCCTATCCTCATCCCTCTGTCTATAACTACCCACCACTGGTGGATGTTAATGCTCTTGATAGGCTCTCCTGCAGTGGCAAAACCCACCTTTAGCGGTCCTGTTGCTGGTGTCTCCCCACAGCAAGCTGATGTTCCAGCCACCTGTGGATCCTGTCTTGGCAGGCCCTAGTGAGGAGCACAGGATCAACACCTGGTCAGATGCCGGCTCTGGAGGATGCCGGGACTGGCATCAGTCTCCAGATAGCGAGCCAGATGAAAATGATGACAGTGAGTATTCTGACTATTCAGACTCTTCCTCTTTGGCATGGCACTCTTCTGTTTGGGGCGGGGGGAGACACCACGGTGGTCCCCAGGTCTCCTCCTGATGACCCTTATTTCCTGGACATCATGAGGCACATTCAGACTGCTATGGGCTGGGAGAAATAGAAGCAGGACCCAGAATGTTGCGAGCTGGCCATTTATCTATGCTAGCCTAATGTCCCCCCTCTGGTGGTCTCTCTCCCCCCCCCCCATTGACTCGTACGATGATGTCACTAGGGTGGCAGGAAACCACTCTTTTACTATCCTCACAGTGCCCAAGAAGGCAGAGTGTCTCTGTCATGCCCCTGCCAACAAACCGTTCTTCGAGGGGCAGCCCAAGACTGACTTGGTAGTCATCTATCCGGCCCACAGAGCACCAAGAAGCCCAAACATCTCGGTGCTCTACCGCCCTACGAGGAGTCCAGGCAGTTGGATCACTTGGGCAAGAGTGTCTGCTCTTTGGCTACTCTGGCTATCAGGGCCATTAATTATCTGGCGTATATAATCCAGCACCAGAATGTATTCTGGGATTGGGGTAGAGACCAAGTGCAGGCCTTTCCTGAAGATCCCTTGTAGAAGCAGCTCGCGAAGATGCTTATAGTCTGCTTGGATGTGGGCAGTCTCGTCCTGTGGGCTTCCTGTGATGCTGTTGATGCCTCGGGCAGGGCAGCAGCCTCTGGCATCTGTCTTCAATGCCACTCTTCGCTTAAGATGTCTGGATTCACCCAGGAATTTCAGTTTAAAATTCTGAACGACCATGTAGGACTTTATCTCCTCACTCCAGAAATTGCGCATGGCTCTCCTGTCCATCCATTTCTTGTATCCTACCCAGCTGAAGTTGGGCCAACGACCACACTTCCTTTGCTCGATCCTGCAGGCAGTCCCACCCTCTGCCCAAGGGTTAGGGGCAAGCACAAGCAGGCATCTGCCCCAGCAGTTGCTGTTGCTAAGGCTTCAGGGCGACCACACCGCCTCCCGGTGCCTGCCCCACTTCCTGACTCCTTATCAGACCCCCACCCACCACTAGAGAGACTGGGAGAGGAGGTAGGGTGTCACTTTGACGGATGGAGAGAGATCTGCTCAGATGATTGGGTCCTGCAGCTTGTAGAGCATGGCCACACCCTAGGACTTCTTGAATAGGATCCCAGCCACTCTTTGGGCAATTCTTGCTATCTCTCCGATCATCTGCCTCTCATCTGGGAGGAAATTCCGGCTCTGCTGCAAAAAAGAGCCATAGAACCCATTCCTCAGGCTCAGCTGGTGGGGGGCAGGGTGTACTACTCCTACTTAGAAAATGGGCTTTTTATTTCCTGGCATCTGATTGGCTAGTACCCTTGCCAAGGGGGTACATTAACTTTCAGTAGATGCCTAGGAAATAAAAAAGGACCAGCCTATAGTGCCCCTTCACCCACCAAAGAATTCTAGTGCCCACCCTGCTTCCTAACTGGCTAAAACCACATAATTGAAATTTAAAATCGCTGCCATTTTTTGCCCTCGCTAAGTGACACAGTTTCTGTTTCTGTAGCAGGATCGCAACTGTAATTTCATCTGCTCAGTGTCATTCCCTCCCTATATTTTCAGCACCAGCCAAAGCCGTCTTTTAAATAAAAACATACTCTTTATTATTGCTTACTTTGGGGATGCCAGGCTAGAAACGCCGAGTATTTTGTGGCAGGCAACGGCTGCGGGGTGTCCGGAATAGGCGAGAGGTGTTCTGCAGGTGCAGGCAGACTCTGAATTTCGAGAGCGGGTGTCTTTTAAAAGGTCAGGACTACTGATCTTGAGTCGGCAGCCAGGCACCAACTGAGAGACTGGCAAGTTATTTCAGAGTTGTTTCTGGAGTGCACTTACGAAAGAAGGGTTGGTGTTTGGTCACCCTTATTTTCTCTGTTTTGTGTTGGGATAGACTGCGTTAATCTATGTGGCTTTCACCGTGAATGTGTTGTAAACGCTTAATTTGAAATTAAATTGCTGATGGATAACCTACCCACACTTCATTCTGCCACTCCATTCACATTTTCCACGAGGAGTGTTGAAGTCTGAGCTGTTACCAAGGGTACACAGAAAAAAAGTATCTCTAGCGTGGTACACAGCCACTGCGATCGCTGATGGGCACTCCAGAGATAACAAGCATACTGTCTGCTCTCACACACTGAGCTATCGGAGCTATCACAGCAGCAAACGAGCAGCTCGTGTGTGTGGAGGGGGGTAACCATGACGACCAGCAAACAAAAACAACAAAAAAACAGCATTCAAATCCATGCAGAGGAACTATTTTATTACAACATTCATATTAAACTAATTTTGTACTTAACAATTTGTAATTAAACTTATAGTTTTTACAGTGCCCATTTTCTAAGCGCAATAATACCCTCCAGGGTGGGCGGTATTGTGCTATACCGGACCTTCCAGGGGCTACAAGGCTCTCCGCCTGCAGCGTCGGGGCCTCATTACGCCCCTGGCAGTCCGGTATAGCACAATACCGCCCACTCTGTCGGGTATTATTGCTTACTTCTTCCTGGTCCCCAAAATGACCAGGGGACCTCAGGTCCATTCTAGACCTGAGCAGTCTGAATCTGTACACGGAGAACCAGTGCTTTCGGATGGTCACTCTTCAGGTACTCCTGCCCCTCCTGCACCAGGGGGTCTGACTCTGTTCTCTGGATACAGTTTCACAGTATGGAATCAAGTCTTTGGGCAAAAGCCCTTTGACTCGTCTCTTATCAGTGGTAATATAGCACCTTTGTGGTACCTGTATAACTGTCGAGTCCTGTTTTTAAATGCATGCATTATGTCACAAGAGATTACAACTTCTGGCTAGGAATTCAAAATTCCTACAACCCTCTGACTGAATCATTGCTACCTCTTAGTGGTTTTACATGTCTCTCCCCTGAGTTGCTTCTTGTGGGATCTTGTGTTCTTATTGTCAGTATTACACAGTCCAGTTGCTTGCCACAGCTGCTTAACTATTAAAAATGCTCTTAAAAAAAAAAAAGTATATAGATCCCCTTAATTTCCTGTATTTCACTGAATTGGAGGTCAAGTGTTGTATTCTCTCATTTTACTCCATGCTTCTTAGTCCATGAATTTCCTTTGTTAGTCTTCATTGGACATTCTCTATAGGTTTCATATTTCCAATGCTGCCTAGTACAGTAGCTGGGGCACAGTATTCCAAATGTGACCTAATAAGGGCTGTATAAAGAGAAACCATCACTTCTCTTGACACGTCTCCGTATACAGCCCAAAATTTTACCACCTCTTTACCATCTCCCTAGCATGGTCATCAAATGTCCGGCTGCTAAAGAACACTTAAATCTCTATCTAACTCCATTGTTTTCAGTGTAGAGTTCATCAAAGTGTATTCGGCTTTGATGTTACTGTGTCCTAAATGCATAACCTTAAGTTTGTCCAGGATGAAGTCTAATCCATGCTCACATTAGTATTTTGAAGTAAAGAAATTCAGAGTTGGTGTATGAGCTAAGAATATGCTATATTTTTAAGTATATCGAAATATGCACTTTAGTGAATTGTATTCTGAGGTACAATGGAAAAGGAAGTTCTAGTTTGCGTGCTTGCTAAAGTGTTTGTACTTTTTAAATTAAGTTGTGAAATACAACAGGAAGTGTTTTTTTTTTTTTTTGTTAATATTGATTCATAATGTGTGCAGATTATTATGTCTGTGTGTGGAACTATTGCCTGTTAGTGGGCCTCCTTGTAAATGAGTCTTGTTACTCAACAGAGTATTATCCTGTTCATATTGAAATATGAATAAAATGTTAACATACCATACACAGCCAAGCGCTGTCAGAGGTTTACATAGATGTTACAAGAATATTAAATGGTACAGGTCCCAAAACTGACCCTGGAACACCCACTAGTCACCTCCATCCAGTCCAGGCAGTGTCCTTTATTACTCTGAGTTTGTCCACTCAGCCATGAACTAACCCAGGATATAACACATGGGTGGAATTCCAGTTTAGCCATTTCTTCTGTAATCTTACGGTGATGTACTGAGTCGAAGGCTTTCGAGTAGTCTAAGAACACTACATCGACCGTCTGCCCCTCATCCATTACAGTACTCGCATTATCAAAGAAATGCAGCAGATTTGTCAGGCATGACCTGCTCTGACAAAAGCAGCGTTGTTGCATCAAGTAATCCCCTATCTAGTGTATGATCCTGTAAAACATCTTTTATGAATTCTTCCATTATTTTCCCTATGACAGATGTCAAACTGATTGGTAATATGTAATATTTTTGCTATCACCTTTTTATTGCTGTATGCCCATATTGCGTTTAATTGAAAAGGGGTTTTTGTGGAACATATTTATGTAGTAGTTTTTAGTGTATCCTTTCATAACACTGCAAATTCCTGTGGCAGTTAAAAAAATAAAATAAACATACTCCCTTCTTTCAGTTTAGAATGATAGACACAGAACTCAAAGCTGATTTTCTCTGAGAGCAAATGTGCATACTTTCCAAACAAATCCTAAATATCTTTAAAACTGTTCAAGGTGAGCAAAAACAACCAGTGTGAAAGTTGTTCAGGGTAAAAAGATCTTTCACATGAAAGTAGTCACTAATCTGAATTTTGTATATTTTTTTTAAATAAAGGTCTTCCAAACAACCTCACCCCCCCCCCTTGAGTGAACACTGTAGGCATCATTCCAAACAAATGTAAACATCTTGAAAAGATACAAGTTACCAATGTACATGAAAGTTGTTCAGGACAAAATGACCTTTCAAATGAGTAGTCACTAATCTGAATTAATTAGATTTTTTAGATCTAGCCATCCAAAAGGTGAAAATTGTGAAGAAAAATGAAAATTCAGGTAATCTGACAGCCATAGTCTAAAAAATGTACTTGGTGCAGCTTAATGAATAAGGTCATTTGAAAGGTTGTTTTGTCCTGAACAACTTTCATACTGATGGTTTATGCATAATATATATACTTGTAGAAATATTTACATTTGTTTGCCATAACTCCTGTTGAACTATGTCTCATTTCTGTAAAGCACTATGCCACTTAAGTGCAATGAGATCAGATCATCTTGTCATGCCTAATTTAACCATCATGCCTTACTAGTACTTCAGTGGCATTCTTTAATGTTTACCAGCTTGAAACAAAACAGAATATTTAAACTAGCAATGGGGAGAGGGCAGCAACTTACACGTCAAATGGGAAGAACACCTCCCCTCAGCTAGTGGTCAAACAGGAATTCAGCGTGGTTTGCTGCTCATTTGCATCACCAGGTAAGAAAAAAGGTTTGTCTCCCCATATGATGCACAGGGGTAATGCCAAACTTCACCCAACAACTAACACACCAAAATCTGGCCAATGGAAAATCATGTACACAAATGCTCACAGCCTGGGAAATAAGATCCCAGACCTGTAGGCAATAATGTCAGAGGCTAAACTGGACATAGTAGCAATTAGTGAGACGTGGTTTACCAGTAACCACACTTGGGAGACTTCAGTACCTGGCTATGTATTGTTAAGAAGAGACAGAGGTGCAAGGAGGGGTGGGAGTGGCCCTGTATGTTAATGAAAATATCAAAGCTACAGAAATTCAGAATACACATAAGGAGCCAGAAGAACTGTGGGTCACCCTGAAACAGGAAATGGGACAGCCATAAGAACTGGGGTTGTCTACAGGCCCCCAGACCAGGGGAGGACATAGACACATTACTGTTAGAAGATATACAAAACATGACAGCTAAAGGGAGGTTCTGATAATGGGAGACTTCAACATGCCAGATACAGATTGGTCAATAGCAGCAGGAACATCTGCCAGAACTAGACTCATAGTGGATTCCCTGCAGGGAGGGCCTCAAACAACTGGTACAGCAACCCACAAGAGACAGAGCTATTCTAGATCTAGTACTGACTAACAAAGAAGGGATCACAGATCTCCAGGTAGAAGGTCACCTGAGGGCCAGTGACCATCACATACTAACATACTATTTGCCAGCAGATTAGGCCTTACGGTCATCCGAGTCGTCGAACCTATGGTATGGTTCAAGTTTGGTCACTAGAACTAAATCATCCCATTCCAAGGCAAAAATATGGGACTTCAGAGGAGCTGACTTTGATAAGATGGCCAACAGAGTTAAGCTAGCCCTGGCAAAAAGAAACACAGGTGAGGAGGTACAGGCAAAGTGGGCAAGCATTAAGGATGCAATACTTGAAGCAACATCCCATTGTGTTAGACAGAAAAGGAAGTGCAAAAGAAGAAGGAAACCACTTTGGTTCTCAAATACAGTAGCAGAAAAGGTCAGAGCCAAAAGGCTGGCCTTCAGGAAATATAAAGGAACACAGCGGGATGAAGATAGGGAGGCATACCAAACTGCCCTAAGGGAAGCAGGTAAGGCAGTAAGGCAGGCAAAGTCCCAAACTGAGGAAACACTAGCACGAACAGTAAAAGAAGGTGACAAGACTTTCTATAGATACATTAGTGAAAGGAGAAAGTCCAGAGGGGGTATTGCTAAGCTTAATGGAGAAAAGGGAGCAAGTGAGGAGAGGACCCTGTAAAGGCATCTATCCTAAATAGATACTTTTGCTCAGTATTTACTGAAGAGAAGGTAGGGCAGGGCCCACAGCTCAGCATCATGGACACAGGGGGGAGGGAGGTGAGCACTACTCCTTCACAAAAGAAAGGGTCCTACAAGAGCTTGCAAGCTCAGGGTGGATAAGGCAATGGGACCTGATGGCATACATCCCAGGGTACTTAAGGAGCTAAAGGAGGAACTAGCAGAGCCATTAGCAGAACTGTTTAGTGAGTCTCTGAGCACAGGAGAGGTCCCAGAAGACTGGAGAAGGGCTCATGTGATCCCGCCCACAAGAGTGGTAGCAGGGAGGAGGCGGGAACTACAGACCGGTCAGTCTTACCTCAGTAGTGGGCAAGATTATGGAGGCACTCCTTAAGGAAAGGATAGTGCAACACCTGGAATCCATAGGGCACAGGATCCAAGACAGCATGGGTTTACAAAGGAAGGTCCTGTCAAACTAATCTCATAGATTTCTTTGACTGGGTAACCAGAGTGGTGGACCAAGGGGAGCAGTTGATGTCGCCTACCTTGACTTCAGCAAAGCTTTTGACACTGTTCCACATAGAAGATTGATAAATAAGCAGGGTAGGCTCGGGGTGGGTCAGAAGTTGGTCAGCTGGGTGGCAAATTGGTTGACTGGCAGAAAACAGAGAGTGGTGGTAAATGGTATACAGTCAGAAGAGATGCAAGTCACAAGTGGGGTACCTCAGGGATCAGTCCTGGGGCCAGTCCTATTCAACATCTTCATTAGTGACCTCGCAGATGGACTAGAGGGTAAGGCTTGTCTGTTTGCAGATGACACCAAGATCTGCAACAGAGTAGATGATCCAGATGGGGTGGGCAGAATGAGAAGAGATCTGGATAAACTAGCAGAATGGTCAGAAGAGTGGCAACGGGATTTAATGCAAAGAAGTGCAAATCATGCACATAGGGAAGAGAAACCCTGAAGCCACTTATAGGCTGGGAGGGAGTTGCTAGCAGTCACAAAGGAAGAAAGAGACTTGGGCATCATCATCACTGATGACCTGAAATCATCCAAGCAGACCTCTAAAGCAGTAGGTAAGGCTAGGGGGTGTTGGGGTGTATTAGTAGGGGTATCACAAGTCGTAAGAGGGAGGTAATAATCCCTCTGTACAAGACATTGGTTAGGCCCCATCTGAGGTGCTGACAGTATTGGAGGCCACACTTCAAAAGGACATTAACCAAATTGAGGCAGTCCAGAGAAGGCAACCAAAATGGTGCAGGGACTGCATCAGAAGACATATGAGGACAGATTAACAGAGCTCAATATGTATACCCTTGAGCAAAGGAGGAGAGAGGTGATATGATCGAGGCATTCAAACACCTTAAGGGCATAAACAAGGTGAAAGAGTCTAACATGTTTAAATATAAGAAAAATAGCAGGACAAGAGGACACAGCATGAGATTAGAGGAGGCCGATTAAGGGGAATGTGAGGAAATTCTTTTTCACAGAAAGGGTGGTAGATGCATGGAATGGCTTACCACAAGAAGTGGTGGCTATGAATACAGTGCAGGGCTTCAAACAGGCATGGGATAGGCATAAGGGAGCAATACAAATGACTATGAATAGATAGGTCACTGACAGAGCAAAGGCCAATGGCACATTTATAAGGTAGAAAAAGAAATGGGCAGACTGGATGGGCCTTGCGGTCCTTATCTGCCGTCAACTTCTATGTTTCTATGTAAAATGGTCTGCTTATTGGGATCACTTTAGATATTTTCAGGATGAGCGATCATAACCAAGAGCAGCAGATTAATTTTAGTAATTATTAGCCAGCAATATCCTATGAGATCTATATGTGAAGCTGACACTGACCAGATAGGAGGAAGAAGGAAGACACAGAAGAATAACAATGGCTGTCTGTAAAACTTGTAGGCATTTATGTTACAACACTGATTTTTGTTTTATGATGTTCTTTTTGGAAACTTCTACTATTAAAACAAATTAAATGTATAGATTCCTAAATCTTGACCTTGGGATAACTCTTGAATGATTCCTAAATAAATTTTAAGCCATTCCCTTTATGGGAGGTCAAGACCTGTGCAAAAGGTCATTTTTTTTAATATACATTTCTAAAGTAAACGTTTGATGAAATAGAAAAGTATATACAACGAATCTCCTACGCATTTGCAACTCAGAGAGAAGTTAATATTTGCTCAAAATCGAAATCAAAGTTTATAGTTTTTGTCCTAAAGTAATTTATTCTAAATGTTATAGGACAATTGACGAACTGAACAAAGAAATGTTTAGGTCAAATAAATTGAAGATTCCAGGATTGGGAGGTAATTAAAATTGCAAAAGGTCAAATTATGAAACCTTGAATGATCTCAAGACCATTCTTCTTAGTGTGCAAGTATAATAAATTAAAGCCATTTGAATATAGACTTGCAGTTATACAACCATTATGATACATATTTTTAGGATCAGAGGAAGGCTGCCAAAATCATGATGATCTCACTGCTTCAACGCTTCAGTGTGCGTGGATCAAACAGACAAAAAAAAAGTTTCTATCTTCTCTAACAAAAATTATAGTTTATTATATTTGATTTAACCTGAAAATACAAAATAGTAATAAGGAAGTAAAACCAGATGAGATTTCGGCATTCTCCAACCATACATTGAAGCTGAGCCATAATAAAGGCTTCCATCTTCTTCAAAGCAATTAACTATTTTGATATATTTAATATTCTGTATCTAAGTAAACACCAGAAAAAAAGTTTATTGGGTGTTTGAAAACAGGCAATTAAAGCCAGACACAGAAGGACGTCAAAAGAATTAGTTGCGGGGGCTAGTAACAAGTCGAGCTCGCTTGACCACTCTAAACGGGTGCCACTCACCGACACTACTGGCCATTGGTGGGTACTGGTAGCTGAGGAGGAGCTGGGTAAGTACTGCAAGCAGTCTGTGTAGGAGGACTAGGCGGATGGCAGGCTGCCTGCCATAGTTTAGGTATTTTAAATCCTCGTGGTGCCTTGAGCGGCTGTAGCAATCATCTGAGTGGCAAGCCTCCATCTATAGGGATTAAAGACTCAGTTTAGCTGTTCTGTTGTATTCAAGCAGGCTTGAGCTCCATTTCAGCAGGAGGTCTGACTGGAGCCCTGGACCCCCAACTCTGCTACTTGTACAGGACTGACTGCTTGACAGTGAGGAATTTTTGCTGCTCTGAGGAAGTGGGAGGGGTTGTGGTTGGTGTTCATATGTGTGCCGGGGGGCAGGCTGGGCTGGAAGGACTACCTTTAAGTGTAAGCATTGCATGTGTCTGAACTATTTGTGAATTGCATGGGGGGGTTCGCGCCCCCCAAGTACACTCAGAAAATGTCAATTCCTGTATTTTATTTTCGGTTGGCTCAGCTGCTGAAAAACTGTGTCTCAGCAGTCTCCATACCAGTTGGAGCTAGAGGCAAGACGTTGTGCATGCGTGGGACCACTAATGGCCAGGGGAGATGGAGACATCAACAGAGAAAGCAGGAGAAGCCCTGGTGAGACAAACTGGTGAGTGTGCTGACGTACAGCGTCATCTGTACAGCACCAACCAAGTTGTGGCATCCTGTCGAATGTCGTGGTGGTAGAGTGGGGCTGTGCTGCTCTCCTCTAGTCTCTGTTGACCTGTGGGAGAACTTGAAGTATGGTCTACTAGAGAAAGAACTGACCCATCTAGTGGGGAGCTGTGAGTAACACTCTGCGCGTCTTCTTGACTGTGCTGCATGTTGGCTGGACTGGTGGTGTGGTCTGATCTGAAGAGAAGACTGGAGAGGTCGAGGAAAAGCTGCTTTGGCTTAGTGGCCTGTAGTCCTGTCTTGGGAAGGGAGCAACTGTTAAGGAAAGCAAACAGGAGGATGATCAGTAGAAAAGTGGTGAGTGGAGAAAAGAATAAAGATCGTTTCGGGGTGAGGGGACTCCTCTCATTCAGACAGGTGGTGAGGGGTATTGGCACAATTTCCCAGTGCAACCCACTCATTACATGTCAACCCCACCGATGTTCTGCCCAACTTGGAACTTATCATGTGGAATGGGAATAGGTGTGAAAAGGCAGATGCCTGACTGACATCTTTGTGTCTGGCTGTTGCAGAGTGCTCCCATGTGCAAAGGTGGAATGGGGTTAGGAGTACTCTCTATATGCAGAGGTGGGATTGTGGTAGAGGAGTGATGCAAATATGTGGAGGTGCCCCAATGTGTAGGAGTGGGATGGATAGAGAGCACTGTTCCTCAATGTAGGGGCAGTGGGATGAAGGGGTGGAGTGCTCACTATGTACAGAGCTGATATGAAGTGGGAGGAAAGCTCCCCCATGTGTGCAGGTTAAATGTAGGGGAGGAGTGCTCCCTATGTGCAGGAGGTGGGATGCAGTGGGAAAAGTGCCCTCCATGCGGGAGGTGAAATGTAGTAGGAGAAGCACTGGAGGGTCCGGGATGAGTGCTCACAATGTATGGAGGTGGGATGATGATGGAGCAGTGATACCTACGTGTGGAGATGGAATGGAGGGAAGAATGCTTTCCCTGTTCAGGTTTATTGTGACTGGATGAAATCCATTGAGCAAGCTCATTTGCAAGGAGGTTCCATGTACAAGCAATGATAAATACATGGTGTGAGATACAAAAAAATTACACATAATATAAATTAAAGTAAAGCAATTTTCTTTACATTAGTATTTACAATTTGTACGGTGTTGCATTCAACAAGGATTGAGACAAAATATGATTAGAAAAGACCCTATATCCACCATGTGGAAGAGAGCTGGAGAAGAATTACTCCCCATATGCAAAGGAGGAATGGAGTGGGAGAAGTGCTCTCTATGTACAAATGTGTAATAGAGGGGGAGGAGTGCTTCCAGTGTGTGGAGGTGGGATGGGGGCAGTCACTTAATTGCCACCATCCTACACCCCACTCCAGCCTGTGTGTAAACTTTTAGAATGGGCACAGTTTATAATGGGGCAGATGTGCAGTCCACATTTCTTCTCTGGCTGCCAAAGTATTGGGATGACAGGTGTGGGGTGCAAGGGGGCACCAGTTACTCAGAGCACCCAATGTATCCTGCCCCCACCCATCCGCAGAGTGGGAACAGTTGTGAGATGGGATACAGTATCCATATTTTTAGATCTCGGTACCTCAAGAGTGCTCTCCGTGGGTAGAGCACATTAGGTGGGACAGCCTCGGGCTGAAGCAGAGTGTTCTGCAAGTGTAGAGGTGTGGCATAGGGTGAGGAAATGCCAGTCACCCAAAATTCCACTCCAGCCTTTCATGCTAGCTCTGGTGGAGCAGGGACAGGTATGAAGGGATCAGATGTGCAACTTGGATCTCTGTCCCTGGCTGCTGCAGGGTGCTACCCTTGTGTGAAGATGGAGTGGGGCATCATTCTCCCAGAGCCACCTGCCTGGAGCCCACCCAATTTCAGTGCATGCAATTCATGGAACTCTTATGGGTGTAGATAGAGAGATGTGTCAACCATGTCTGTCATTGGCTCCTGCAGAGTGCTCCTAACGTGCAGGAGGTGGAATGGAAGGAGAAAATGCTTCACATATGCAGAAATGTGGAAAGATGTGTTTGGTGTCAGTGACCTCGGGGCCACCCAGTGGGTCTGGACTGCAGCCCCATTTCTGCCCACTTGGCGCCCACGAGGCTAGATAGAAACAGGTGTGGCATGGCAAATGTGCAACTCTTATTTCTGTCTCTGGCTGGGGCAGTCAGTGTGCAGTGGTGGGACGATTGTTCGGGGCACCAATTACCTACTGCCAGGCCACAGTCCACTATTTACCTTGGGCTACCCACCTGGAGGTCACTTTGTCACTGTGCCAACCTGTGTAGAGCCGGATGGGTGTGGAGGGGAAGATTAGTAACCTGCATCAGTCTGTGGCTACTGCAGATTGTTCCCGATATGTGCTGATGTGAGCTGGAGGTAAGAGCAGCAACTACTGGAGGTGCCCTTCCATTGCCCACCCTACACTGTGCTAGTCCATGTGAAGGGGCAGATATGTGACCCACATATTTGTCTCTGGCTCTGTCTGGGTGCTCCTTTTGTGCAGTGGTGGAATAGATGCACCAAGTTTGTTCTACACTGTCTCTTCTGATTTCTCTCTCTCTGTCTCCAACTTCTGCTCCCCCATGGTGAAAGAGAAAACTCTGCAGCACTGCTCTCTCTGCTGGTCACGGCACTCTTGCTGCCACTTTCTTTGCCTCTCTGTATGTGCTTTTTGCTTCTCCTGAGCTTCAGAAAGACAGACTGACAGCAAGGTGCCAGAAGAGTGAGTGGAAATAAAAGGGATGGTAACTGAGCTCAGCCGCACACTGTACTCCATTTCTCTGTTTGGGGGGTGGGGTGGGGTGTCAACACAGTCTCTGACTGAAACAGATTGGATCTGCACATACATATATGCTGCACTGGAAGTGGCTCTTGCTGCTGTTGTGTCTCTGGGGGGGAGGGAGTAGACACTGCTAGGGGATAGGCCACCTATTCAAATGAATGTTTGTTCAGGTGCAGGTCTAGGAGACACCGGTCATCATGGTTATGGTCACTACATTGCACGTCCCCCAATTTCACACTGTCAAGGTGGTGCAACAGTGACAGCCTGTCACCTGGCAATCACTCTCATTAACCTTACTTGCCACATCTCAGCATGTTGCTGTCACTGGGGGCTCTCTCAGTTCTGTGCCTGACACTGGTGCCACATGCCACGTTTTTGGATCCTGCGCTGTCGCTTGGGGAGGCGGCTGCTGCCCTCTCCTTCTCGGTGTCTGTCCTGCAGCCTGTGTCTCACTCTCTCCCACTGTCCAGGGTTGCTACAGCTGTGCAGACAATGCTGCCTCACTTATCAGCACTCTTGCTCCTTGTATTGTGCGGTGGAGTGGTGGGTACACTGAGGGAACATGAACACTGAGAGATCCATGAGGGTGGGTCATTGGGTACCATCACAGAGATCAGTGCTCAGGCTGGGCATTGTACACATGAAGCACTGGAGAGAGAGGAGAAGGCTGGGGACAAGAATACGACTATCATTCGCACAGACACACAAACGAGTTCAACGTGGATGTCGGGGGTGGAAGGATAAATAATTTTTCTTTATTGCTAGGTCTATTTACTGCTTATGGCACAAAGTGGGATGCAGTGTATGGCTGGAGTACCGGACATCTGCAGGATGGATGGGTGGTGAGACAAACAGTAAGATCAGTACGGGCAGTGGGCATGAAAGGAATGAAGCACTCTCATTCCAGCACTTTATTTCTTTCAACTAGAGAGTAGATTCCAGATGCGACACTAGCTGGTGTCAGTCTGGTTGTAGGCTCATTGGTCTGCCAGGGACAAGCCCACTCTAGATGTGTATTGGACTCATCCCTGACACACCTCTGAATGTTGTTCTGCCACAAGATGCTTCTTG
Source organism: Neoceratodus forsteri (assembly GCA_016271365.2). Taxonomy (NCBI): domain Eukaryota; kingdom Metazoa; phylum Chordata; order Ceratodontiformes; family Ceratodontidae; genus Neoceratodus; species Neoceratodus forsteri. Next base: position 498,338,187 of record CM028131.1, read on the forward strand.
CATACGTGCAAGGAAACGTAAAAAACTATAAAGAATTTAGATTAGTGACTACCCTCCTTTGAAAGGTATTTTTGTTCTGAATGCAAAAATGTAAAATAATGCACTTGGGGTACAGAAATCCAGGGGCAGAGTACACATGGGTGGAGTGGTATTGAGAACATTAAGAATGCACACATTCAAAAAAAGAGCTTTTACATACAGTTAATTACTGCAATAGTTTACATGTATGGCTGCCACTGTACATCTGATGCAAACCCATAATGATGCTCTTCACTTAAAGCAAAAAGGTGGGGTGGAGGCCATAACCGACTCCTTGTTTTTGTGTTAGAGTTCAGTTTCTTTATGGCAAAACAAGGAAAGGTATATGTCTAAAATGTGCAGATGAGCACTTTTTCCAGAGCATGCGGCAGCTACCACCCCTGCCTCCAATACAATCGGGGACCAGAAGTATCTACCAGACGGAGATCAATATGGTTAATGCACATCTGCCAGAAATTACTGCTTAGAAAAGAATGAGAATGTGACTGATGAGCAAGTCCCAGACCAGATCTCTAGTTTAATAGACTCCTCCGAGTCCGATGTGTATGGCTGCTTGGGCCAAGTTCCACAAATGTTATGCCATCATCAGATTTGTTTAACAGCACTGTGGAAACACCTAACCGGACCACTGTCTGATGTGCTGCTATAGTGCTTCGACATAGTTTCCAGTGATTCTGTTTATGCAGCCCTTCCCCTTTGCAGGCCGCATAAATATGCCCACTTCCTGGCGTACTACTTTTCTGTTCTGCAACTGCAGTACTGACTGCCTCCATGTACAACATGGTGATGTTGACTTAAATGGCGAGCCGTATTATAACATTTTAGAACTGTGGTTCCTCCAAATTCCATATGCTCCAAATGCATGGTAGCCATTATCATATTGTGATCACTGTCAGCAAGTGGGCCTGGAATCTCAACACACTCTGCTGACTATTGTATGCTGGGCAAGATTAGATGTAGTGTTTTATAATTTGTAGTCGGCTATCTGACAGTCCGTTCCAGATTGCTTTTTTGCCATATTCTGTGAATTTCCTTTCCTGATTTTATTTATTTTTTGTAACTTTCTTTCTATCCTCCTACCTCTAGCTGCCTTGAATCACTCTCTCAGAACTCCCACTGCACTGGTCTACGTCCTAGCAGGACCAGGTAGTCTGCTCCCAGAGAGCCGCACACACCCAGTATGTACATCAGGGCATCCAGATTACCCTCTGGGCAGGGCAAAGGAAGCTGTCCCAAACCTCTCCTTTATCCCTCAGGTGGTGAGCGGCGACAGTCGGCCCCTGGTTCCTATCCTGGATGTGGTGTTGAGGGTTCATCGCCTAGATCCAGGGCAGGGTGTTGCCTCTGTTTTGTGCCCTCCCCTGCTTATTTCGGCACTTGAGGAGCGTCAGTGAGGCAGAGGCGTGCTGAGACGTGTTTCAGCTCGGGGCCCTCAGCCGACACAAGCCCCTCCCTTTCCATTGGCTTCCTCGACCGCACTGCCAATACTGAGGTTCAAACAGGAGATGGCAGTATTGCGTTGGGGCTAGCTTACAGCCTCCCCAGAGAGGAGAGCAGCCAGGGCCTAACCCTCCCCGGCAGCCCGAGTCCGTCTCTAATCTGGGTCACCGTATGGTGTCCAGTGCCTCAACCCTCTGGGCGGCTTCCTTTCTCGATCTGATGTACTATTCTGTCCTCCCCAATCTATATTGGGGTAGTTAGTCTCCTACAAGGATGTAATCATCTTCCACTTCCTGTCTATTCGTTCCAAAAGTTAGCATGCTCCTCACGTTCTGATTCAAGGTCTGTATATAACACCGATTGTGACTTTAAATTTGTTTACAATAATATTTATACAACTCCCCAAAAAAAAAGTCCACTATGTCTGTCTCTTGAAAAGTCTGGTAACCATCAGTTTTTGTGTTTCAGTCATTTTCCTATAACAAAGATTTTACTTGGAGGGCTCTTGCAGTAGGCAGATACCTTGAGGACTGCACCCCTGGCATCAGGACTACAAGGAAACTTTAGCTAGCAGTGTCTGTTGGGGAACTGCGCCCCTGTCACGTGATGGACATCACCATGACCCTATATAGTGGGTGGTCCACACGCCTGCCTTCCAGTTCTTTCCTGCTATCGACCTGTGCACGTTGGACCTTGCGGAGACCGTTGCTTCAGTCAGCCATCTTTTCTATGGATGAGTATTGTTTAATTTAGGAAAAAATCTTTCTTTTCCACAGTGCTTAGTTTATTTCTCCTTCATTCCCGCTCAGGAGTTTTTCTCTGATTGCCCTCACTCGCAGTGCAGTTTTTGCTCTCCTTCTGCCTTGGCCCCTCTCTCTCTCCTGGACCTTGCAGCCTGCTTTTCATTCTTGCCGTGGTGAGCTGGTTGCCTGCACCCCGAATGGGCTTAGTGTGGATAGGGAACAGAACCTAAGCGGACCTCACTCTTTTGGATGGGAAGAGTTAGGGGTCCTCGGGCAGAAGATCAATGGGACATGGAGGATATTGGGGACGGGATCATGGGTGCAGAGGGGCTGCCCTCCAGCCCAGGGGATGCCTCCAGGCCCTGTCTCCTCCCCAAGGGATCGGCCTCTGGGCACACTGCTTGGAGTCAGTCTTGGTTCAAGCGGATGTCTCTGGGCTACTGGGGACACTCGTCACTCTCTGGTCCTACTTCTCTTGCAGGCCCTGTCTCTGTGGTGAGACTGGGTAAGTCGCTCGCTGGTTTACCTGGCGACCGCCCAGTCTAGGCTAATGTTGCTCGCCAGCTCCTCTGAGTGCACCAGCTTTAACCTTTGTCACTCGCCAGTTCCTCAGGCAAGCACCCTTCCTTGGCTGGTAAGTTGTTCATTGGTTCCTCCGACTGCCCAGCTTCGGCCAATAAGTCGGTTGCCAACTCTGCATGCAGGCGCCAGATGTCAGCTGTTTCGTTGCTGACCAACCCCTCCGGTGAGCACACAGTCCTAGCTGATAAGTCGTTTGCTAGCTCCTGTGGCAAACGCCCAGCCATAACAGATGGGTCGCCCACTAATTCCTCCAGTGTCCACCCTGCTTCAGCTGTTAAGTTGTTCACAGGTCCTTCTGATGAGCGCCTGGCCCAGGAGGCCACATCATTGGCTGGCCCCACCATTGTCCGCCTGATCCTCTCCTGCAGACCGCTCGCCAACTTCTTTAGTGAGCACCCTGCTTTGGGGGGAGAGTCACCTGGTGAGTGTCCAGCTCCGGATACTCCGTTGGAGTGCAGGTGCGGGTGATGGGCCCAACATAAGTCTGACTCCCCTGTCTGGGCTTGTTACTTTACCCCAGACGTTCTGGGGCTCTTTGGAGTGGATTATAACTTCTCCTTCTGGATGCCTGACTCCTACTCTGGCTCCGCAGGGCCTTCAGACTACAGTGGCCCAGGTCCGGTTTTCAGGCTCTGCCGTCAGACCCGTCTGGTCTTCTGACGCAGGGTAGTTCCGTGTCAGACCCAGTTTCTGTGGGGTCCATGCTGGCAGAGCTTCTATCGCCGGGGTTCCTTTCGTCGATTGATCTGTCACAAGGGGTACCCTCCGTTTCAGTTATCTTGGTCCCAGGAGCCCGGCCCCCAGGATCTCAGATGTCTGGTCACCTTTCTTCAGGGTCTTTGGCATCTGCCTCCTCGACCAGAGATTCTGCCCCCTCACCTTCCCCATCATAGGAAGGTTAGCCACCTATGTTCCAGTTTGGGTGGACCAGCAAACTGTTTGGTCTGAGGGTTTTCAGGCTCACGTACCAGCAGTTTTTTTTTTTTTTTTTAAGGCTAGGCTTGGAGACTCTTTTGCCTTGGTTGACCCCCTACCCCTCAAGATTAGCTGAGCGGTCAGGCGCCCTCAGACGCCTGCCCCAGCAGGGTGGGCCAGCACCATCTGTCCGGGGTTTGGTCAGCTCCCTTGCATAGCCAGAGGGCCTTGAGTGCCCTGGGCCGGTCTCGGCAGACCTCTGTTTGCCAGGGTCACTACTTGCTGCGCTTGGAGGGCTTTGGTGCGGGTCTCCTCTCCTGGGCAGGGTGCCACGATAGTTTTCCAGGGTACAGATGGGCCCCCCCATTTTGTTTGGGGGTCTACCCTGTTTCAGGGGAGATGTCCAGGGCTGTCGCCCAGCAGTCAGACTGTCAAGGGCCAGCCTAGATCCTTAATCAGGTAGCCTGCTTGTTGCCAGTCCTAGTGATGGTTGTCGCAGCAACAGAAGGCTGGACATCTGGTTCGGTGTCTGGCACCTTTGGCTGTAGCCACCTCTCCGGTTCTGATTCGGGGCAGTTCCGCAAGCTTGGTGTCTGCTAAAGCAGCAGTAGAAACCTGGCATCAGCCCAGTCGTCGAGCGCCACCATCCTCTGCCACCTTTCCTGAGGAGGCCCAAAGAGTCTCCAGCATGACTCTTCTCTCTACCCTACCTCCCTTGCTCTGCTCACAGTCCGCCCTCCCTTCCCCTTTGGAGGAGCTAGTGGGTGGAAGGTTCGCCAGTCTTTGCCAGGGTGATTATTACCGACTTATGGATCCCCACATCAGTCGGATAGGGCCATACCTGTAGTTTCGGGGAAATTCTTCCAGACAAGGTACCAGTAGTGTCCCATTTTTTTCAAAGGAGCACATTCCTCTGTTACAAGAGCTGATAACAGGCCCTGTTACAAAAGGAGGCATTAGAGCCTTTCCCACCCAGCTAGGTAGGACAGGGGTATTCTCCCACAACTTCCTGATCCCCCAATAAAGACTGGAAACTTGTAGCCCAGTTTGCACCATCATGCCCTGAACCTGTGTGAAAAGTACAAGAGGTTCTAGATTCTCTCTCCCAGGCCTGCTATCCCTCCTGCGAGAGAAAGTGGCTGTGCACTCTGAGTATGCAGGATGCCTGCCTGCATATTACATTCTTTCAGGCTCTTAGTGCTCTGTCCAGTTCACTTTTAGGAGGGCATTTCCAGTTCAGGACCCTCCTTTTGGCCTGTCCCTGGCACCTGGGGTTTTACCAAGTGCCTGGTGATAGTGGCATAGGCCCTCAGACGTCCAGGTCACTATGTTTCCCTACCTCGACAGTCTGCTTCTGTCAACTCTGTCGAGGCAGCAGATGGACCTTTCCTTCTGTTACCAGAGTTTTTTTCTTTGTGCAAGTTGGTATCACTGTAAATCTCTCAAAGTCTGAGCTTGTTCCATCCCTACGCCTCCTAATTTATTGGGGTGGTGTCGGGTCCCACTGGTATGACTTTCCTCCCTTAAGACAGGGCGGAATGCTACAGAGACAGGCTTGTGTGGTAGCCTCACATGCAGGTTTAAGCCAAATTGACTCTTCGGCTGCTTGACTTGATGGCAGTGGCCATCCCCACTGTCCTTTAGCCAGGCTGTACATGCGCTCGCACAGTGGGCGCTCAAGGCGGAGTGGGATCAGAGACTGGATGTCCTAGACCAGTGGTCTCCAGTTCGATGCATCAGGATCTGCTGTGGTGGAAGGATCTGGTTAACCTCACCAAAGGAGCCCCTTTCCAGTTCACCTCCTCTCTCCCAGACTCCTGACTACAGATGTCTAGAATGGGTTGGGGCGCTCTCCTAGGGGGTCACAGGACTCTGGGTTTGTGATCTCTGGCAGAATCTCAGCTACACAAAAATGTGCTGGAGATGAGATCGGTACTGTAAATACTGGAAGGTTTCAAGCACCTGCTGGGCCAGAACTCCTTTTACCCCAGTCGGACTACACGTGTACTGTGGTACCTTAAGCAAGGGGGGCGCTCTCTTGTATCCCCTCTGCAAAGAGGCAGTGTGGGTGTGGAGATTGGACTGTTCGGCATTGAATTCACCTCACGGTGCTTTGCATTCTGGGCATGCACAAGCGTCCTTGTGGACAGTCTCAGCCGCACCAGAGTCTGGGCCCATGAGTGGATGCTCAAGCAGGTGGTCGAATGCATTTTGACCTGTAGGTGTCAGACTTCGCTCAGCCGGTCAGCCTTCTACTCCCAAAGTGCCAACCTCTGAGCGTATGATTTGTGTACAGTGAACAGAACAAGGTAGCTCTCTTGTCGGTTTTGTGGGTTCAAGTTACCTTAGTCTCAAGCTCTGGAGGGATTCAAACTGATAACCTCTTGTTAGCGTACCCAATTATCAGGCTCTGATAATTCTGTCTTCAGGGGGTCCAGATATCTTTGCCTACGAGCACCCAACCAGGTCTTTCAAATGAACCCTTAGAACTCTATGCAAGACTTTCGAGAACTCTCTCCATTTCCCAGTTTGGTATACAATAAGCCCATACACAGTGTTACTTATAGCCTTTAAAGGCTCCACTTAAATGAAAAGAAATGTCAAGGCACTCCAGACAGTTCCGTTGTAAAAATATCTCTCTACTTTAAAAATATCGAAACAGAACAATAATTACAGAACAAAATGTATCTCAACACATACAGCCTTAAAACAAATAGGTTTTAAGTGCAAGTTTCTACAATACATACATTCAGACTGGTCTAACATTACTCTTTCAGTGCTGTGATGATTCTCCTTCAGTCGGGTAATATTGTCTTGTGTGTCTCTAAGGCTTGCTCAGTTGGATAAGAGTTCTGAGCTGGCCTCCTCTCTGAGATCATTAAACTCCGCCTTGGTGTATTAAAAGTTTTATGTTACCACACGGGATGTCCCAACAAGGTTTATATTAAAAAAAAAAAAAAAAAGGTAACATACCCAATTTCCTCTTCTCAGGGTAACTGGTCAGAATTGTTGTTTTTTGTTTTGCCACACGCACACATTTTGTGATGTCCTCTCAAGGCTTCCTGGGAATGTGTTTTTGACCTTCCAAATCATCTGGGTCCTCCCTGACTCAGACATCAAACCTCTTCAATGTCCATTCTGTCCTCTCTGACACCCCTCTCCACAAGTCCTTCCTGGCAACTATGCAAGTCAAAGGATCTCCCTGAGGGCATTATAAAATGGATACTTTGGTTCTTGCCTTCAAAGAAAATTGAACAAAGGAATTGCATTTTAAGTAGCTGCAGACTCAAACCATCTCCTGTCCTTTGAACTATCTCTGTGGGGTCTTGATGTGTCGGTTCCAGAAAGATGGCCTTTTCCTCTGCCACAGTCATCATACATTAATTTCTTATATTTACAAAAAAATGTATACATGGATCAGAATCAGTGGTCCAAGTGTGACAATTCCTCCCCACCTAGACTGAATTTGGGGGATCTATCCCCTACATGGGGTGAGCTTCCCAAATAAGTTCATCCCTCATACACACGGGACAACCCGTCTGAGTTCTTATTCTTGGCTCCAGCCCTATATACGATTTTTAAATCATACCCTTGTAAAGCAAGACTCCATCTGAGCAGTCTGCCATTGTTTTTCCCCATCTATGTCGACCAAACCAGGGGGTTGTGGTCAGTCTGCACCACAAAAGGCTGCCCATACAAGTATGGCTCCCAATTTCTTTAGGGCCCACACTAGGGCAAGACGCTTCTTTTCCACTGTGGAGTATGCTTGTTCCCTGGGGAGCAGCTTTCGGCTCAGGTAGGCTATGGGGTGGTCCCTCCCTTCACTGGATGTCTGGCTTAGTACTGCCCCAATACCCACGTCTGAGGCATCTGTCTGAACTATAAAAGTTTTGCTATAGTCTGGACTTGTCAAAACAGGAGCACTGCACAGTGCCTCCTTCAGTTTGGTAAAGGCATCCTCACAGGCTGGACCCCAGGAAATTTTCTTGGGCATCCGTTTCTTTGTCAGGTCAGATAGGGGAGCATCCAGGGCGCTGTAATTGGGTACAAACTTTCTGTAGTACCCTGCTGTCCTGAGAAAACTCCTGACCTGCTTCTGAGTTTCTGGTCTGGGCCATGCCTGTATTACCTCTATTTTTATTTGGTTAGGACATAGCTGTCCCTGGCCTACCACATGCCTGAGGTATGCCACTTCTCCCATGGCCACCTGGCACTTCTTTGCTTTGACAGTGAGCCCAGTCCTCTGTATTCTGCCCAGCACTTCCTAAGGTGTGACGGGTGTTCCTCCCAGCTAGTACTGAAGATGATAGTGTCATCCAGGTACGCCACGGCGTACTGCTCAGCACCATTTAACACCTTGTTCACCAGCCTTTGGAAAGTGGCCGGGACGTTCTTTATTCCGAAAGGCATTACTTTGATCTCAAATAAGCCTGTCTGAGTGATGAAGGCTGACCTCTCCCTAGCTCTGCCCGTCAACTCTACCTGCCAGTACCCCTTTGTCAGGTCAGTGGTCGTAAGGTAGGTCACCCCCCCCAACTTATCCAGGAGTTCGTCCGTCCAGGGCATTGGGGGTGGGCATCTGACTTTGTGACTGCATTCAGTCCATGATAGTCTACACAGAAATGAGTTGAGCCATCTGGCTTGGGTACAAGGACTGTGGGTGAGGCCCAGGGACTGTGTGATCTCTAGATTATCCCTAAATCCAGCATCTCCTCCACTTCCCTCCTAATGTCCTTTTGGACAGCCTCCGACACCTGATATGCTGTCTGCTGTATGGGCATCTGTGTCCCTTTCTCCACATCGTGTGTTGCCAAGGGGGTAAGTCCAGGCTTGGTGCTAAACAAGGGGGCAAAGTCTGCTAAAACCTCCATTACTTTCTGCATCTGGCCCGGGGTCAGCTGGGGAGACAATTTTACTGCCTTCACAGAGGACTCCCACTTGCTCTCTTCCAGCAAGTCCAGAATGGGGTCTCCTTCGTCCGTCCTCTCCCCATGACTACACACTGCGAACACCATGTCAGCCCTATTTGCATATGGCTTCATCATGTTGACATAGTACATCCTTTCTGTCCGTCTACGGTCAGGTAACTCCACAATGTAGGTTATGTCATTTACCTTCTTAACTACTCTGTACGGTCCTGCTCACTCAGCTTGCAGCTTCTTTCCGGACCAGAATAAGGATCATGACTTCCTGACCCACCATATACGAGCGAGCTCTGGTTCTGCGGTCGTACCATACTTTTTGTTTCTGTTGGGCAGCTGTCGGGTTGCTCTGGGCTGTCCCCATAAGCTTCTTCAGCCTTTCCCTAAACCTTAGAACATAATCCATAATAGGAGTTCCCTGGGTGGCGTGCTTGCCTTCCCAGTCCTCCCGGATCAAGTCTAGGGGCACACGACTGGCCCAGTGGCGCTGAGGGTTGAGGCGCTGGACACCACACCTCGTGCCACGCTGGCGACCTGGGTTTGAGAACGAGCCTTGTACTTGTTTATTATGATAAATGACAGAGGAGGGATAGATAATTGGGACACTACTATGGATGAGGTGGGACTTTAGCCATGATGGAGTGGACAGGGAAGGGTGGGTGCAGCAGGAAGAGTTAATAGGGAAAGAGTGAGCCAGGGGTAGAAACACTGCGAGCGTCAGGATGGAAAGGGGGAGTTGCGGAATTAGTGGGCTAGCGGTGAGGAAAACATTTGAAACATGCTCTCATGTAGCAATTGTAGAGTGTCTTGAAGATACTCAGGCTAATGGGGCAGCTCAGCTTCAAGTTCCTTTGTAAACCATTCCACAATGTGGGTAAAGAGAAGCTTAAAGCAGCTTTGCCAAAGTGAGTGTTGACCCTTGGAACTTGGGAGGATAATTAGGGAATAGTTCCTTAGAGCATAAGTGCCTAACACACTCCGGGGAATGCAATCAGAGACATATGAGGGGAGCTTGTTGGTCACCGCTCTGAAGGCCCATATGGCGGCATTTCTAGTTCTCCTATAGTGAAGGGAAGTCCAGCCTAACGATGAGTACAGGGAGCAGTGGTGTGTGGAAAGTGGAAGGCCAGTAATGAACCTGATAGCTCTGTGGTAGAGGGTGTCCAACTTAGCCAGTGCAGTGGCTGTAGAGCAGGTCTGCATAATCTATCAAAGATAGGAAGGTAGCTTGAACTAGTTGAATCTTGGCCTCCTTTCTGAGCAGGTGGTTAATTCTGTAGAATAATCCTAATTTTGCCTTAGTTTCTTCTGTGAGATCTTACTTCGAGATACAGCTCTTGCAACAGGTAACACCATTAGAACTGAAGCGACGGCGTCAGGACCTGAGAAGAAAAATTCAGCTAGCTATCTTCAGCGGGGACGCCCCGGCGCGGTCCGCCTCCGGCGTCAGCGTGGTACATAGTAGTCCATGAACTCCCCAGTTCTTTCCCGCCGTCGACTTGCAGTGCCTCGACCCTCCGGTCTTAGTCTAGCGCGCGACCTCGTGGTTGCAAACTTTCTTGCGAGAATTTCCTCCTACTTGAAGAATTTTTCGCTGATGTCCTCTCCGACCTCTGGGCATACATCGAGTGTGCTTACGGAAGCAGATCCCTTTAAGGACCCCCACACGGCCCTGCGTCCGTTGCCTGGGGCCGAGCACAATACCGGCCTGTTCCCTCTGCCAGGGGTTTAATAGCCGACAGGATCTGGCGCCAGAAGGCTCTTCAGGCGTTCCTGCTAGAAGAAAAGTTGAGAGCCATGTCCTCTAAGGGAATCTTCAAAATCCACAAACGTGCTGAAAGAAGAAGGAGAAGGACCCTTCAGGTCTCTGACGAGGCCTCAAGGTCCGCAGCTCAATTGAAGTCTGACGGTCTCCATCAGGGCCTCTTCTCTCCCCGGCTGCGGTTCCGTTTCGCTCTTCTCAGGCCCCTCCGCCAGGCCGTCGTCGTCCTCCGCCCCAAGGCCTCGGCGAAGTCGGGGCGTCACCACCACCACCACCACCATAAGTCGGGTTCCCGCCCGTCGGCACCCGACGTCCAGTCCTCTTCTGTTCCACCCCGCAAAACTTTGGAACTTACCCCTCTGAAGAGACCGGTAGACCCGATGCCGGCTCGACCTGCGTCGACCATCCGTCATCCCTCCTCGGAGCTGTTGTCGGCCAAGCCTTCCCACCGGATGTCGGTTGGGGGACCGACGTCCGCCACGCCTGAGAAGAGGACTCCTGTGCCTCCGACCGTCGGGCAGGAGTCGCTGACGGAGGAAGATCTGACGCAGCCTGAGGTCCAGACGGGCGACCCCGGCCTCGTGCAGTCTCCTAGGGCTCCCTCGCCGCCGCCCGAGGTCCCTGTGGAGCCGTCGCCGGGACCAGACGACCGCCCTCCGGCGCCTGGGCCGTCGTCGGGATTGTCTTTAGCGGAAGTGAAGGATCTCTTCACGTACTGGTGGGACACCATCAAGAGGGATGTGGTGCCCACTGCTCTTCCTCCTCCTCCGCTCTGGCCCCCCCTACGCCTGCGGGGTCGGTTGGCCGTTCAACCCTCCCCAGGGAGTCCAGATCTCCTCCCAGGGGTCGATCAGAAACGTGAGACCTCCGTCAAGATCGTCTTCTGGATCACCCAGCCCCAAGAGATCCAGGGGACACCGACGTTCGCCGTCGACGGAGAACACGGGATCAGTTTACTCCACCTCTAGATCCCCATCTCCAATTTCCATCCCTTCTCCGGACCCACGTGAGACGCCACGGTCTCCTCCGGATGACCCCTCGTTCATGGATATCATGCGCCATATCCAGGAGAACATGGGGTGGGATGCGGAAGAGTTAGACCCCGAAAGGTTACGCCTTGCCAAGTATCTTCGGCAAAAGGACCCCAAGCCTGTGGTGGTGCCACCCTTGGTGGACACTTTTGTGGACATCACCAAAGGCGCGTGGAAGTGTCCACATTCGCTCCCGGCGGTGCCGAAGAAAGCTGACCGTCTATACAAGGCTCCTAAGGAGGACCAGTATCTGACGCAACATACTCAGGCCGATTCTCTGGTCATAACAGCCTCACATGACCAGTCACAGAGGCCGCAGCATTTGAGCACACTGCCACCGGATCCAGAATCCAAGCAATTGGACTCTCTGGGCAGGTGCACGTATGCTTCCGCTACCTGCGCCATCAGATCCTTAAATTACTTGACCCACATGGTTCAGTTTCAGAACGTCTGTGGAACAGGGTCTGAGGTAGCTGAGAACTACCGAGGGTGAGCAGAAGGAGGAGATGCTCCAGCTCCTCCCGCGGTTCAGAGCGTGGGACCCAAGTGCTTCGAGGCAGCGTGCGATTCCAGCGGACTCATCGGCCCAGCAGCAGCTTCCGGCGTTTGCCTTGACCTCCTGGCCGTGTCTCCGGCTCACCGGACGTCCAGAAGAACATTATGGGCGCCCTTTCGGGGAGATCTTTTATTTGGTAATCGCCGGAGAAGATATTACTAAACTCAAGAGGCCGGGAAGGGGTGAGGTCGGTCCAGGCATGTCCGGCCGTAGGCTTGGTTCCTTTCTTGGGAACCAAAGCGTTCGTGGAGCGAACACAGAACAGCAGCCCGCTCCGCTACACCAGAGGGCTCTGGTTTCCATAGAACCCAGGGTAAACAGCCCGCTAGCGAGTCAAGCGCACCCCTAGGCCGACCAGCCAACGGGCCCATCTGCGCCACAGCATGACTCCTTTCCGGCCCCGCCCTCAGGATCAACGGAAATTATGGTCGGGGTCGTATTAACTTCCTGCCGGGATGGCAGGCTATCACCACCGACAGGTGGATTCTGCAGTTGGTCAGTATCGCCACTTTATAGAGTTTGCAGAAAAGCCACCCTCGAGGCCTCCTCTGCTCTTCCGGTATCCGGGTCAGCACAGAAACTTAATTTGGCAAGAGGTACTCGCGCTTCTAGAAAAGGGGGCGATAGAGTACGTCCCGGGGAACCAGAGAGGACAGGGATATTATTCTCACTTCTTCCTGGTTCCCAAGAAAACAGGGGACCTCCGTCCGATTCTGGACCTAAGCGACCTCAATATTCGATGGCATACAAGAGATTCCGCATGGTGACTTTTCCGGTCTTATTCCCATGCTGAAACAAGAGCGCCTTTCTAGCGTCCCTAGACATACAGGGCCACTGCATATCCCCATAGACTCAAGGCGCATCAGAGGTTCCTGCGCTTCGAGTTCCTCTGCCACCATTTTCAGTTCCGGGCTCTTCCGTTCGGGCTGTCATCCACACCAAGGGTCTTTACCAAGTGCATGGCAGTCGTGGCAGCATCTCTAAGGAGGCAGGGCCACTATGTGTTCCCGTACCTAGACGACTGGCTTCTCATGGCCGCCTCCAGAGAGGCGCTCTTGCTCGCGATCCAGGACACTCAGGACTTGTTCCGGTCGCTGGGCATTTTCATAGATTACAGAAGTCTCTCTTGGTACGGCGCAGAAGCTGCAGTTTATAGGCGCAGTACTGGACACGGTCCAGGGAAGAGCTTTTCTTCCGGCCGACAGGGCAGAACGCATCAGGTCCCGCGCATAAGGACTTCCATCGAACAAGACCGTACCAGCCAGGTCGGTCCTTCTCCTTCGGACACATGGCTCGCCATTCCTACGGTCCCTTCTCGCAGACTCCACATGCGGATAACCCCAGTGGATGCTCAAGGTGCAATGGGACCAAAGGCAAGACCATTTGCAGCATCCGGTCAGGATTACGAAATCTGTGATCCGTGACTGGCAGTGGTGGCTAGCCCCCGGGTCGCTTTCCAAGGGCGTCCCGTTTGCAGCGCCGTCCCCGGAGGTAACCCTCACCACGGATGCTTCAGGTCTCGGGTGGGGGGCACACTTAGATGGGGTGAAGTCTCAGGGTGCATGGACCCCGTTGGAGGCTCATCTCCATATCAGTGTCCTAGAGATGAGGGCGGTCCTCTATGCACTACAGGCCTTTCAGTCGATAATTCCACCGTGCACTCTCCTGCTTCAGACAGACAACACGGCAGTGATGTATTACCTCAACAAACAAGGAGGCGCACACTCTTACTCCCTTTGCAGGGAGGCCATGAGAGTGTGGGATTGGGTAATCGGACACGGCGCAAACCCGATCGCTGTACACGTTCCCGGGGTGGACAACACGATCGCAGACGGCCTGAGTCGCTCCCAGGCCAGAGTCCATGAGTGGGAACTTCTTCAGGAGGTGGTAGAGGATCTGTTCCTTCGATGGGGAACTCCAGAGCTGGACTTGTTCGCATCCCCATCCACATAAAACTGCCCAATTTTGCTGCTAGATCCAGGGGCCTGGTGTTTTCTGGCGAAGCGGTTGTCCCCTCTCCTGGGTGAACAGATTCCTCTATGCTTTCCCTCCCTTCCCGTTGATCAAAGTTCTTCTCAAGCTGCGCAGGAGCACGCACAAATGATTCTGGTGGCCCGTTCTGGCCCAGACAGATATGGTTCCCTTGCCAGCACAGCTATCTCGGAACCCCGCTCCTGCTGTCGCTCAGCTCCCACCTACTGTCTCAGGAGAAAGGTTCATTGCTCCATCCGGATTTGCGTTCTCTGAACCTGCATGCTTGGATCCTAGAGACATAGCCATCTTGCGTCACGGGGTCTCGCAAGAGGTTGCAGATGTTCTCTCTGCAGCCAGAAAGCCGACAACGCATGCGACGTATGCCATGAAGTTGCGCCGTTTTTGTTTATGGTCACGGGCTCGTGATCTTTCCCCTTTAGGTTGCCCTGTGGGAGTAATTTTAGACTATCTCCTTTCTCTCTTTCATTCAGGCCTAGCTTACTCCTCTATCAAGGTGCACTTTGCGCTATTTTCGCCTACCACCTTCCGGTGGGCATCGCACTGTTGCTAATTAGACGCCGGAATTTCTCAGAGGAGTGTTGCACCTTAGGCCTCCCATCAGGGACCCAGTGCCTCCATGGGATCTGCTCTTTGTCCTGAACAACTCCACCCCCCCTTTGAGCCTGCCGCGGATTGCGAGCTACGTTTTCTGTCGTGGAAGACGTTATTTTTGGTTGCTGTTACTTCAGCTAGAAGGATTTCTGAGCTTCACGCTCTCATGTGCAAAGAGCCTTATTTAGTTTTCCACCGGGACAGAGTATCCCTGAGACGAACCCTAAATTTTTGCCCAAGGTGGTTTGACACTCACTTTAAACCAGGATATTGACCTTCGGTCTATTCCCGAGTTACTCTAATGAGGAGGCTTTGCTCCACACCCTGGATGTTCACCGCAGCCTGAGGTATTACCTCAACAGAACTAAACCCTCTCGGGTTCTGACCAGCTTTTGTCTCCTTCTCTCAGAGAATGAAGGGCCAACCAGTATCCAAACAGACCTTGTCCCGCTGGCTTGTCCAGTGTATTTCATACTGTTAGGAGATTAAGCAAAAGCCCCTCCGGTTCTATCGAGTCATTCTACCAGGGTATGGCCACTTCCTTTGCAGCACTTAGAGCATCTCCATTTGGCTATTTGCGCTGCAGTACTTGAGTTCTGTGCATACCTTTATCAGGCATTATAGTCTGGATATCGCCTCTCGGCGAAGAGCCGGTTTCGGCCTAGCGGTGCTGCAGGGTCTCCTGTCCTAAGTCAGGGCTTGGAATGTTATTTCTTACCTTTTTGCCTCCTCCCGGATCTTATAGCAGCGTTACTGCTTGGGAATCAGTCCTAATGGTGTTACCTGCTGCAAGAGCTGTATCTCGAAGTAAGATAGCATAGCACACGAAGAACTCACTGCAACAGCAGATCTTCGAGAACAGCTCTGCAGCAGGTACCTCCCGCCCACCTTCCCCTTAGAGGAGGCAGGGCTCTGCTCCTGCTTGTATCAGGATTTTCTCCTTATTGTCTCTGACGGTGGATCCTCGGTCTCCCCTTCTGATGTCATCCTGCGGCTGGGAGTCTCCGCGGAGAACTGGGGATTCTGGCGGACCGCCCCTTATGTACCACGCTTGACGCTCGAGGAGGGACGCGCGCCGGGGCAGTCCTCGCTGAAGATGGCTAGCTAGAATTTTTCCGCAGGGTCCTGCGCCTGCCGCTTCAGTTCTAATGGTGTTACCTGGTCGGCTAAGGAAAGTTTACAATCAAGCCAAACTCCTTGATATTTGAATTTAGCTTCACATTCTAGTGTTTCTCTAAGAACAGTGGTAATGTGTGGGAGTATCCTCCCCAGCAGGAACTGCCACATGCAAGGAGGGGAGAAGAGCATGGCTTTTGTCTTGTTCGCATTGAGCAAAAGCTTTTTGTTTATGAGCTGGTATTGTAACATAGAAACATAGAATTTGACGGCGGATAAGGACCGCTTGGCCCACCCAATCTGCCCATTTCCCTACCTACTGGATAAGCTGCAGAACCTAGTTAACCAGCAGTCGTCTACTTCCTACCCCAACCCCCTAGAATGGCCTTATGGCTGTCCCATGCATGCTTGAATTCCACCACTGGTTTTGACTCCACAGCCTCCTCGGGAAGGCCGTTCCATGCATCCACAACCCTTTCTGTGAAAAAATACTTCCTTAAATTATCTCTGAGCCACCCCCAATCTTCAAATTGTGCCTTGTTCTTGCACACCTCTTTTTGAAAGATGCTATCCTCTTGGACTTTGTTGATTCCTTGAGATACTTGAAAGTTTCTATCATGTCCCCCCTCCCTCCCTCCTTTCCTCGAGGCTATACATATTAAGTTCCTTAAGTCTCTCTTCATATGTCTTCGGTGCAGACTCTGCACCATTTAGTTGCCCTCCTCTGGACAGCTTCCATCCTGTCTATGTCTTTGTGAAGACTGGGTCTCCAGAACTGCACACAGTACTCCAGATGGGGTCTGACCAGCTGTCTGTACAGAGGGATAATAACTTCCTGTTTTCTACTGGTGTTGCCTCTCCCTATGCATCCCAGTATCTGCCAGCCCTCCTTGCTGCCCTCTCACATTGCTTGCCCACCTTTAGGTCATCTGATATTACTACCCCCAGGTCCCTTTCCATTTTTGTTGTTGTTAGTATCTCACCCCCCATTGTGTACTCTTCCCCTGGGTTTTTGTTTCCCAGGTGCATTACCTTGCACTTCTTAACATTGAATCTAAGCTGCCGTACATTTGACCATTCCTCTAACCTTGCCAAGTCCCTTCTCATCCTTTCCATCCCACCTTGTGCATCAACTCTGTTGCAGATCTTTGTCATCTGCAAAGAGACATACTTTTCCTTCCAGTCCCTCTGTAGTGTCGCTTTTAAAGACATTGAAGAGGACCGGTCCTAATACTGAACCCTGCGGTACCCCACTAGTAACCCCCCTTTCTTCAGAGTGGACTCCATTTACTGTTACTCTGTGTCAGTTCTCCAGCCAATTCTTTACCCAGGCTGTCAGCTTGGGACCCACTCTCAGGCTGGCTAACTAGTATATTAATCTTTTGTGTGGGACTGTGTCAAATGCCTTGCTAAAGTCTAGGTAGGCCATTAAATTCAGCTTGGAGGTCTTCACAGGCTGCTTCCAGCGTGGGACGACTCGAGTACAGTACAGTGTCGTCCACGAATAAGTGGGTGTTGGCTTTTTTGATGGGGTCATTGATGATGTTAATGTAGACCCCAAAGAGGAGGAGACCAAGGATCGAGCCCTGGGGCACGCCCCTCAATATAGGTTTTAATGGAGAAAGGTCACCTTCAGCTTTAACCTGCTGTTTCCGTTCTCCGAGGTAGTCTGCAAACCAGCACACAGATTTATGGTCCAGGCCTAAGGTGCTTGGGGAGGAAAGAAGCAGGCTGTGATCGACTGTGTCAAATGCCTTACTAAGATCCTTGCACAGACATGCCAGTCAGCCAGTAAATATTTAAAAGGGACATTCACCCGAGATACTATTGAGAGATTACCCTTGTAATGTCTTTTGTCCACCCAACTCTGGCAATGAGGACTAATCCTGAAGTACTTGAAAAACTGGCAGCTACATTTGGCATGGGGTCAGCAGAGGAGGACTGGGATTGGGCGTCCGTAGACTGCTCTCCAAGTCCTGGGGTGAGTTGGGGAAATTGCGCCGCGCTGTTGGACCACTGGGGATGCTCAGGGGCACCACTGGTGCTGGCGATACTGGAGAGGGAACGTGGCGGACGTCGACGCGTTGTGCCCAGACATTATCGCATGTCCGCGTTCAAGGGGACCAGTTGGAGGAAAATGGCTAGGCGTGACCGTGCAGCTTGATGGCCACACTCCGAGCCGCCTGGAGGACTTTGGCAGGAGTCCTGTCGGAGGGCCCGGGCTGTCCTGGCTGGCTGAGGCAGAGCCCTCCAGCGGGATGGCAAGATGGCTGTCCTGGATCCTCCTGGTGCAGTTTGAGGTACCCAGTTCGGGCCGGCGGAGCCGGCGGCTGGATGCCCCAAGCCAGTATTGTGCTGCAGCAGGCAGAAGAAAGCATTACATGATTTAAAAAAAAAAAAAATGTCTAGGGGCCCACATACCAGGTGTCTATACAAGAGTTTGAAGGGGGAAAATCCTGTCGACTCTTGGGGCACCTCCTTATATGCGAACAGGTGGGGAAGGTATTTCTCCCAGTCCCTCCCATGCTGTTCAGCAAACGCCCGGAGCATTGACTTTAGGGTACCATTGAAGCATTCCACAAGCCCATTGGCTTGTGGGTGATATGGTGTCGTGCATCTCTGCCCCACCCCACTTTTCTCCCATAAACATTTCATTAGGTCCGATATGAAGGAACCCCCTCGATCGGTGATTACCTCTTGTGGAAACCCAACACGGGAGAAACTCCCAAGCAGGGCATCTGCCACTTTGTCCTCAGAGAGGATAGGGCGACTGCCTCTGGGTACTGGGTGGCATAATCCACCACAGTCAGGATGAACCTTTTCCCTGAGGAGCTGGGGGTATTTAAAGGCCCCACAATATCCATTCCCATCCTCTGGAATGGCTCCTCCACTATGGGCAAGGGGATCAGGATGGCTTGGGTTTTCTAGCCCGCCTTCCCTATTTCTTGGCACCGGAGACAAGACCTGCAATACTCCTTCACCTGCTGGGTGAAGTTAGGCCAATGAAATTTTGGGCCAACCGCTGCGTTGTCGCGTGATTCCCAGATGACCAGACAGGGGAATATCATGGGCAGCCTTGAGCAACAGCTCACGATATCCCTGGGAGCGACAAGCTGCCTGGCTAGCGCCCCCGTCTGTACTGCCTGTGTATACACAAGTCCATATTCCCAATAAACCTTATGTCTGCCGTCACCTCCCTGTGCATCGTCCAAGTCTGCCTAAGCCCTCAGCTTCTCTAAACTGGGGTCACTTCTCTGAGCAGTTGCAAACTCCTCACACCTTCCCAAGGCATAGGACAGGTACCCTTCAGTTGCTAAACTAGGGTCCCTAGCACTAGCGTCGGGGCCCTCAGGATCACTGTCAATCCCAGCCGTCTTACAAGAGGTCACCCCTCCCTCTTCGGAGTAACCCTCTGTAGTTATGTCACTACTTGCTACTGGGGACATTTCTACCCTCTTTATCAGTCTTCCCATCTGAGACAGGCTGGGGAACCAGCCTCTCAGTATCTTCGCCAATGGCTTCTGGGGGGGCTCGGGGAACTACAGTTTTCCCTGGCTGCTTGGCTCCGGGTAACTGCACATACTACCCCCTGCTGGAGATTGTTACCCAAGATCACATCCACTGCTAATGTGTGTGCCACAACCATCTGTTGCACAGTTACAGTTCCCTCTGTTTCACCCCAGTCCAGGAGAACGCTGGCCAGCAGCAGTGTTTTATCTCCAGCCACAAAGTCCTGTGCAGTCACATATTGATTGGGTATAAGCTGACCAGGCTGTACCAGCTCCCTTTTTACCAATGTCAGGGATGCCCCTGTGTCCCTTAACACCTGCATCTGTACGCTATTTACCATACCTGGGTGCATGTGTTCCCTCATGTTCACTGGCATGCTTCCAGGGGCACACAAACAACCCACTTCTTTTCTAGCACCCCCTTGAATATTATTGCTCGCCTTTTTGGGACACTGTCTGGCAATGTGCCCAGTTCCTTTACATAACTAACATTCATTTCTCTTTTCAGAAAAATCTTTTCTCTGAAACAAAAATTTATGAAACATTAAAAACTGAAATATCTTGTTTACTTAAGTATTCACCCCCCTGAGTCAATACTTTGTAGAAGCGCCTTTGGCAGCAATTACAACTTTGAGTTGTCTTGGGTATGTCTATCAGCTTTGCACATCTGGATTTGGGGATTTTCACCCATTCTTCCTTGCAGATTTGCTCAAGCTCTGTCAAGTTGGATGGGGAGCGTCAGTGAACCGCAGTCTTTTAAGTCTTTCCACAGATTCTCAATGGGATTCAAGTCTGGGCTTTGGCTGGGCCACTCAAGGACATTCACCTTCTTGTTCTGAATCGACTCCAGTGTTGCTTTGGCTGTATGCTTGGGGTCGTTGTCCTGTTGGAACGTAAGTCTTCGCCCCAGTCCAAGGTCTATTGCAGACTGTTGCAGGTTCTTCTCAAGGATGTGCCTGTATTTGGCACCATTCATTGTTCCCTCTATCCTGACAAGTGCCCCAGTCCCTGCTGCTGAAAAGCATCCCCATAACATGATGCTGCTGCCACCATGCTTCATGGTAGGGATGGTGTTACATGGGAGATGAGCTGTGTTTGATTCACGCCAGGCATAGTGCTTTGCATTCATGCCAAAGAGTTCAATTTTTGTTTCATCAGAACAGAGAATCTTTTGCCACATGGTTGCAGAGTCTGCCACGTGCCTTCTTGCAAACACCAGGCATGCTATTATGTGGCCTTTTCTCCGGAGTGGCTTCCGTCTAGCCACTATATAGAGAGTAGATAGAGATATATAGATATATATAGAGAGATATAGATAGATATATAGAGATATATAGATATATATAGAGAGAATATATAGATATATATATAGAGATATAGATATATATATAGAGAGTATATAGATATATATATAGAGGATATATAGATATATATATAGAGATATATAGATATATATATATAGAGATAGAGAGAGAGAGATAGATGAGAATAGATATAGATATAGATATCTATATATATGTGTATATATCTATATATATATCTATATAATATATATACATATTTGTGTGTGTATATATTATATATATATGTGTGTGTGTGTGTGTGTGTGTGTGTATATGTGTGTGTGTGTATATGTGTGTGTGTGTGTATATGTGTGTGTGTGTGTGTGTGTGTGTGTGTGTGTGTGTGTGTGTGTGTGTGTATATATATAAATATACACACACACACACAACAAATGGTTTCAAAAGTATTCAGCCCTAAAAGTTATCAGATTTGTCTGAGTACAAATGAGACTTACATATATTATTCCAGTCAGTATTTTTATTGCAAACTCATATGCTCTAACAGTATACTGTCAAAGCCAAAATTAATTATCCGTCAGCAGATCTTGTAAGAAAATTAAAACTGGAAAATGCTGCTTGCAGAAGTATTCAACCCTGTGCTCTGGAAGCTCCAAGTTTACACAGATGAAAAATATTGCCCTAATGAGGACACAATTGGCTTACAAATGGCCTCACCTCTGAAACATTAAAGTAGCTCACATTTTAGGATACCCCCCTCAGTTTAATGACCATTGGTCAGACTGTGAATCTGAAGGAAGGTGTGAAAATGAAGACGAAAAACATTCTAAGGAAGTTAGAGATAAAGAAATAGACATGCATAAATTAGGAAAAGAATAAAAATAATATCCAAGTGTTTGGATATCCAGTGTACACTGTTGGATGAATAGTGAGGAACTGGAGCTGCATCACACCACCCAGGCTACCTAACAGGCCGTCCCTCAAAATCAGCCGAACAAGAGGGAGACTGACGAGGAAACCACAGAGCCAACAATCACTTTGAAGGAGCTACAGAGTTCAGTAGCTGGGTGAGAGGTGCAATCAACCATATCAAGAGCTCTGCATAATACCGGCCAACATGGGGGTGGTTAGAAAGAGCCATCACTCAAAAGAAACATATCAAAGCACATCTGGGTTGCCAGAAAGCATAAGAGTGACCCAGCTAAGATGTGCCACAAAGTTTTGTGATCTGATGAGGCGAAGATAGAGATTGCAGCCCAAATTCAAGCGCTATGTGTGGCGCAGACTAACACCCTACATGCCTCGGAACACC